>JBBBDQ010028758.1:410000-480741 GCA_037127315.1 Ascarosepion bandense | reverse complement strand
TATATATATATATATATATAAATTTGTTTAATAAATTGAATATCAAAATGATGAAGCCAGTCAAGAATTCGAGGGTATGAAAATAAAATATATATATTGACATAATATATACAGATTATTTCAACAAACATTCTATGTTGGAAATGTTCTGTATATTCTGTATTTCAAGTAACAAAAACTGAGTTTAAAAATTAATGAAAAAATCTAAATATTTGCTAAGTAAATATTGTCTATTTGGAATTAATAACTAGCTACGCACTTATACGGCAGGTGTTTCTGTCTGACTTACGAGCATCCGATGTCAGTTTTGTTTTTCCATTGTTTAAAATATTAAAGCTCACATTAGAAATAAGTCTGGTTTTTGACATAACCACTTTTCTGATTTTGTAATGATTGTGTTTCATTTCCTTTAGATGAACGAAAGGCTTGTTTGTTTGAAAGTTCTATTGAAGCACCTGTTTTCAGATGTAACATATTTCGCATGCTGAGACACAAAGAGAACTTGTAAAACTGGTGCGTTCGTTCCTTCAGTGTTCCGCTAAGTCATGCTGAAATCATATTTTGTAAAGGTGTGTTATATTTTATAATACACTATGAAATTCTTATTTTTTGGCCGATTCGAACAAGAATGTTTAGAAATACAAAGTTTATAACACAAGTTTAATGTCAATATGCTTGTGTTTTAAATGTTTCTATGAATGAGTATTTTACTATTATTAATTAAGAATAAAACCATTTTGCTTAATGCCGTGTTTATCAATATAGCTAGAAAAACTTTTAATTGAGCCTTAATGAACTCGATTATGCGTTGCCATGTGTTCGCTTATTAGTAAGTTTTTAATATATTATATTTATTCTTACTCATGCATTGTCCAACTGGATTATAGAGTTATTCAGTGGTTCTATACATGTTTTGTTTCTATTAAGACTATTTCGGGAATTTGCCTTTCCTATCATCTCATTATAATTGATGATGCGAATTACATAAACGCTTTTCTCAGAGTCAAGTTTGAAGTAAAAATGTCGATAATATTATACTTGATTATCTCTTTGTTCTTCAAGAATAACGGCATATTTTGTTATTTGCTATTTATAGTGCAAATATTAAACATATTGCACCTCAATTTGCTATATTTAAAACTGTTGTTCAGTCGTGCATTTTCTATTACCGTTGCCTTTTTTCATGCAATTTTATACTTTAGTAACTGGCTCTATATAAATTAATAACAGCATCTATATCAACATTTGAGAAATCTTGTCTCAAATATCATTATGATAATTATGATTTCATATTCTATTAATATTCGGTTGTAAAGAAATTTACGTTGCCTTTTTAAATGTTAAGACTTCTGGAAACATTTAATAATAACACTAGAGTAACGGTTAATTTTACGTTCAAATGATTTTCTCTTTGTTTTGAAGATTTTCTGAGAAATTATTAGTTTATCAAACTTTGTCTTTCCATCACAGGTTTATATCAAATATCTACCAGAAACATTAATCTATGTAATGTCAAAAAGTACAATTATCTAAGGATATCTGCAGAAAATATTCTCACTATCTGTAGAGTATAATCTTGATGTTTTCTAAAAGCCAATTTCTGATTTGATAGTTTCAATAGGGATTTCTTCCTGAATAATAAATTCTGTAAATACATAACCTATTAAAACAGAAGTTGAGTAACAAAGCTTTCCAGTAGAAGTGACTGTTCGCTCTAAAATTATTTAACGACATTATAATATGGTCTACTCCATCAATATATTCATGAACATCTGAGCATTCCTTTATTCGTATAGATTTATTCTGCTGGTCATTACATAAGTAGATATTTTCTCGGGAAGAATTATCACCAGTGATAAAATGTGTACTTGCTTTCTCATACCTAATGAATATGACAATTTTATGCACCGCCAGAAATCTGTCGCAAGAACTAAACCAACCTGAAAAAATATGTTCTTTGTTTGAATGAATATCACGCGTGTCGTCCATCATAAATCTTGAACCCAAACCAATGATATTATTGCTGTTAACTTCTGATATATCCCATATTTCGTCTACCTCTTAAACCAGTTATTAGATAAAATCTTGCCACATTTTTCTTCCTACAAAAACATTGCTACATCTGACTAACATATTTTCAGACTACTTCAATGTAGTTAGATGTAAAACTGTTTAACAAAAAGGGTTTAATATCGAGCGCTAAAGTATATTAAGGCAACGATCCTTCATTAGAATCAATGAACACAGAGTTGAACTGTTATGTAATAACATTCCTCTTATATGTCTCTCGATACTTAATATTTTCCTTACAGACGAAGAATAATATTATACCCATAACGCCATTAACTTCCAAAATCGATGGACTTATTTTATCAACAAGATAGGTATTATCATTATTAAATGTACTATATAACACTAAATATGCATTTATTTTTCGGTTTTCAAATGCCACAGGAATTCTTGGCAGAAGTATATATTACCAACAGAATTTTATCATTTATTGTTTACATACAGTGTGTGAAATTATTGTCGTCGATAGATAGTTTGTGCTTATTATACAAATGGTGACTGTATTCCACTCCTGTAACTTACAATGTAATATCTCTTGAATCTCACCAGCAGCATTATGGTTAACATTCTCTTCTGCTATCATTGTCTGTTCTCTATTATTTCTACATATTCTAGATCAGAAATATGCTACTAGCTTACTGTTATCTGTGTAGAAACGGCGGCAGAATTCAATTTCAGCCCCGAAAGCTCTGTCAGCTTTTCCATATTAATCCAGCTTCTTATATTCTCAATTATTTGCTCAGTTCTAGCAATATATACATTAATAATGCATAAAGAAATAATTTCATTAGGAACACAATACAATGTGCTGAATTGTTATGCAACATGAATCGTCTGATATAGCTATTACTGATAGCTTATCTTGTCTCAAATAAAGAAACATTTTTTTCAAAATTTATACAGTTCTACAGAAGAATACTACGAAATACACGGACTGAAAAAATGAGGAATTAACAAAGTTATGGAAACTGGAAATAGAACCCATTCTCTTACACATAATATCAGAAAGAGACATTTAAAATTTCAAGAATATGCCATGAAGATAGAGCGCTTAAAAATGTTTGCACTCACAGAATTACAATCATTTATTATTAACAAGACATTTTCTGTATAATTCAGCCATCACAGGCAAACTCACCTGCCTCACATAAGCATGGACCAGGCGATTTTCCCTGAGTGCAATACACTGCGCCTCCTCGGCCTTACCCTCTCTTCTGATCTCAAGTGGAACCGCTACATTGAATCCATAGCTAAATCCACTGCTAAGAAGGTTGGGTCACTGGGTCGATCCAGGATGTTCTTTCCGCCTGAATCCATCCTGCATATATACAAATCTACCATTCGACCCTGCATGGGGTACTGCTGCCATTTATAGTCAGGCGCCCGTGCCGCTCACCTCAGTGTTCTCGACAGGCTCCAAAGGAGATTGAGTAACGTGATAGGTGCTGACTTGGCGGATCGACTACATCCATTTCCCCACCGACAAAATTTGGCCTCCTTATAAGTACTTTCATGGCTTCTGCTCGGACGAACTTAAGTCACTGGTGCCTCCTTAACAGGTGTTTACTCGTACAACCTGAATGGCAAGTGGGTCCCACCCATTCAGTATTAGGTTAGCTAAATGCAGACGACAATTCTACTCCTTCAGCTTCTTCTCTCGCACTTCACGCCTGTGGAACTCGCTCCCATAATCTTGCTTTCAACCTCCACAAATTTAAATGCAATATCAGTACTCATCTACTAACCACTTGACTCTAGCCGTTCCCCCATCCCGTATATCCTTCCCTTTCTCTACCCCCTTGCAACTAACATTACACCTGCAATTTCATCTTTCTATTGCTTCTTTCTAATTGGTTTGTAATCCTCTTCTCCCTCCTCTAATTAATTTTCATTCAGTCATGTATCCCCCCGCACATCAGTGGCATTTACGCCTTGCCTGGGGTGAAATTATTAAAAAATAAAATAAAATAAAACCTGTCAGATAAAATAAAATATTAAGTATGTTAGCCTTAATGCATGTTGACCATTATCCTTAGCCTATGACAAAATAAATATGTCGGGAAAACTATTTTGGTAAATTGTTTAACTTCAATACATATAGGTCTAGTGTCTTTGCGTATGACAATATAAATAAAGAAATTTGGATAAAACATTATGCTGATAACTGTATTATCCTTAGTAAATACGGATATATTTTCGTAGATGTTAAATCATTAATCCCCCTTTCAGATTGTCTTCATTTCTGCCTATTACACTCTTATTCTTCAAATTTTCTGGTAGAATAAACAGTATTTAAATTTATTATTAATTATATTTTTACCTTAAAATCCAGAATTTAATATTTTCTTATCTATTTTGTCTATAACATGGAACTTACTATTTTTAAAGATTATATTCTCCGGTATATTATGCACGAGAAAAACAAGTTAGATTTTCTGAATATTTATTATTAAGTTTATTGTTATTGCACATTGCAAATAATTATACATTTTTAGACTCAGAATTCAAAAAGTAAAACCATTTTCTTCCGTGAATTACAGTAAAAACATGTGAAAACTCTTCTTTTTTTTATCGAATTTAAACAATGTTCATGTAGGTCAGTAATTAGAAAGGCGGCCGCTTATGAACACGGTTTGCTGTAAGCACTATCCTACTGCCAGAAAAAAGTTTTTCTAGCTTTCATTATATATACACAGAAAATATACTCCTTAAAATATCTATCAATATTAATTTTTAAACGTAATATATTTCGTTGTATGTATATTTACTTACGATTGTAATCGGTTATTTCTGCTATTATGTCTAGGATTAAGCTAAAAATTATTTTATCATCAACGTATAATATATTTATAAACAAAAGAAGGTTGGATAATAATAGTAGTAAGCAGAAAACGCAAGAGTCAGGAATGATTATATCTAGTCTGACACAATGTTTCATGTTACAATTATTGGTCAGTTATTGAAAAAGTCAATATCATTATTATATTTATTATACAAAAAGAAAATTAATTCTAATTTGATGATACCGAACGCAAAAAAATTATCTCTTCTTTTTGTGAGATGTACTGATATTTTTGCCTTATTTCTAGGAAATGTGTAATCAGTATCAGAATGTATATTAAAAGAATAGAAACCTGATATAAAAGGCTTTGGCAAGATCGTATATTACGAACCATTTGTAATGCTATAGGTTTAGATATTTTTGCCTATCACGTGGTACACAATATTCCGTTTTCTACTGAACAAGAGCAAATAAATATTCCTTTGTTTCCAGTTTAGAATTTATTTTCTGATAACTTTTAAACTTACATAATTCTATTTTACACCACGTAACCAGTTGGATATTAATAGCATTGTCGTTTTGCTAGGGGTTAAACGATTAAAAACATGTAAGAAACAACTTGAAAACTGGTGTAGCAATAGGATTTCTCATGCACTTTTAGGAGATGAATAGAAATATCATTTTCTCTTTTAATTTTATTTAATGACCAGGATTTTTCTTGAATACTGTTTACATCTCACCTTTGAATATTCAAACATAAAATTGTATTGATGTTCTTAGATAGCATACAAGTAAAGTCAGAGTGACTACCCCAGCCCTTTTTGGTAGTCACAATTTCCTGCTGTGGTTGTAAAGAAATGGTTTATATTGGCAGTCAGTAAAACTGCCAGGCAGTCTCTGTGTAGACGACTGTTTTCTGTGGCTTGAAAGTGTTAAGAATTCAGATAGAAAATGGAAGACATTGCTGAATAAGTGATAAATCATATTTTATGCTGTTTCATGGATCGAGCATGTGAGAAATGATGAGGTCTTGGAAATGATGGAAACAAAAAAGAAGATTAATGCTGAGCATCAGGAAGAGACAGCTGAAGTTCCTGGGACACGCAGTGAAGAAGGAGGGCTTGGAGAATCTGATACTAACAGGCCAGATATAGGGAAAAAGAGATAGGGGAAAGAAACTAATAAAATATTTGAAGGATTTAATCAGGTGGATGACGGAACGAGGATTGCATGGTGTAACAGAAGAAGGCGTGCTCAGAGCCACCAGGGATAGGGAAACGTGGAAATCCATGATCGCCTACATCCTAAAGTGACCGAGCACATAGAAGAAGTGTCTTGAGAGAATATGTCATTATTTCTGTGGAACATAGCGTGCGAGAGTGTATTGGAAAACAACCCATCTTGCATGCAATAAATGCTTATGCAGTGACGTGCATAATTGTATTATCACGCAATGGGCAAATATTTGTGTTCATAAATTAGGACAAAGGTAAAAAGGACACATTTAAATATTAGGACACAGGAAATATTCAAAGAAAAATCAATTTGTAATTCTGAAAAATTATTTAAAAATCAAAAAGGAAAAGAACAATAGCTACACAATTTTGAATCACAATTTTTGAATTTAGATTTGTCGTTCTCCTAGACGGCTTCCAACAACTTAATTTATTCTATGACTGAGTGGCGAGCGTAGGTGATTGGTACATATATATCGCGACATAATTTGAATGAAAATGATTGTAATAAACTCGATTAGAATTCGATGGTTGTTTTCTAATATCTGTGTCATTGACGCTAAGAGTTAAGCTGCTGCAAGCCATTGCCTACAAATAAAACCTCTATTCTTTTATGGGACTGGATGTAGATGATTGGGGGTTGGGTGCAAGGCTAACAACCCTGCCCCGTAAAAAACAGTTTGTTGCAGAAACAGCAACAAAATTTGCTGCCCTATGCACCATCTGGGTGTGATGGATAAATGATGATGACTTATAATAATGACACTGAGGCAGTCTTACGACGGTGAGAAAATGAGTGTAGCGGATCTGCCAGATCAGAGACAGTAATATTGCTGATTCTTCTATGGATTTTATCTACGAGCTCTAGGAAAGAGCAGATGCATCTAAGTATACTCTTACCGCGAAACATATAATGATACCTTGAATCTGCATATTTTTCATCAAGAATCTTGTTGTGGTCTTCATAAATATAATGATTTGTTGTTTATTTTCCGATTATATTAAGACTGTCGGGCAGCATAAAAATATTGCGATCTGTATTCAATATGGTGGAAGCATCCTCCACATCTCCCTAAATTTTTAACTTTTAACACATATTCTCTTTTTATTTCTCATGAAAACTGCTCTGCTATCTACCCATTAGTTATGTCAGATGTTAGATTCTCCTGCCTCTATTTCAACCTGTCTGTCCACTGAGTGTCTGATTCTTCAAGCTCTTCTTCATTTTTACGTGTTCGAGAAATTTTAACTGTGTCTTCTTGATGTAGACTATAAATTACCTTTACGATTCTATTCCACTCAATACATTGTTGCTGCTCATATGCTCCATCCATGGTATATTCAGCAAACTTAAGTAGAACACCATTTCAATTGCTTAAAATCTTTCCTTCATGATTTATAAGATTGTCTAACTTTTACCTCACTATCAAAGACGTGCATCATATAACAATTAACTGGTCATATCGGGATGATAAAATGTATGAAAGGAACACTGGAATTCAGAGGTAATAATTAAAATATCTAAAGTTAGTTTTGTTTTAATTATTTTTACCTAAAATATATGTCCTGTTTTATGCATGTTCTGACATCTGTCTGTCTTTTTTAACCAATTTCTTTTTAAATTTATCTTTCAAATTTTCAATTCCCTTACTGTAATACTTATTTGCTTTCTGTCTCCGTCATATTTTTCCCCCTTTATTCGTACATTCCGCTACATCTGCTTTCTTCAGGCATTTTTCTGGATACCTTTTAATTCTATGACAATTTTAATTTATTTTTTAGTTTATATATCCGTTTATATTCGCTTGTTTTTCTCCTGGCAATTTTCCAGAGGCCATGTTAGTATATAGGCATTAAGATCGATTGTAAACTTTCTCCATTCAAAATAAGTATATTTCAGTTTATTTATTTATTTTTACTTTTTAAAGTTATTCACTAAATATCACAATGTTATGTTTAATAGTCTTTTGTTAGTATATTTAGCTGGAGGTATTTTTTGTATATACTGTGACTGGTTTATTGTTTGGAATTATGTTCTGTTTGGGTTACACTATTTACATAAAAGTCATCTTCATATTTATAAAAAAATAAACAACGGTTTCTATTTTTACAATATTCTGTCTTTACCGATATTATCCTTTTTTATTTTATATTTTACACTCGGTTTTATATGAAACATTTTGATGTAGTTATAAATAATAATTTTGTACATTGAAATGAATGGCCGACTGTATTTGATATTTAAATTCTGAATTTGGCAATTAATATACCGGAAGACTTTTATAGATTTCTCCGACCCTATATTATTCTTCACAAAGATATATGAGTATCCTTTCACTTTTCGCAGCCCAGTGACTCTTTATCTAATTTCTGTCACGCTCTTTTTTTCATCCGTGCATATACTAAGCACAGGTCGTCGAATATTTACTTCTCGGGGGCAATCACAAAAAATACAAGACGTGAAACTGCGCCTGAAGAAGAGGTCATTTCAGAGTTTGTCGCCAATATATCTGGCGTCTCTAGAACTATGATATTTGGTTTCATTTTGGCTGTTTTCAGTGTTTATTTCTCATAATCTGAAGATAGTTTTCTATGGGTTCATAACAATATAATCTCGTTTAGAACAAAGATTCATTATCAACAATATTTTTTTCAATATATGCATTTCCTAGTCTGAATGATTAACAACGTAAATTACGCTGATTGTTAAATTGTCATACCAGCATATCATATGATATATATATATATATATATATATAGAGAGAGAGAGAGAGAGAGAGAGAACGAGAAGGAAATAAAGAACGAAGAAGATATTAGCAACATTCAAAACAGGAATTTAAAACAGAGCTCAGTATAGAAATATAGCTATAAATATTTATTATAAATTATAGTTTAGAACATGTGAAATTTATAAATTACTAAAAAGTGTACATTTTGTTTCGACATCAAAAGATTAATGTCTAATCCGGTAGTTAATAAAGATCGTAATAAACATTATTTTTGATAAAGAAAATTAAAAAATCTCACTGCCCCCTTATTTTTGGAAAGATTTTTGTACGAGGTAAAGAGGATAGAAAACAGAGGAAAACAAAAAAGGGGAAAGAAAGAAAGAAAGAAAGAAAGAAAGAAAGAAAGATACAGAGGAAATAAAGAACGGGATGGATACAGAAACAAAAAGAACACAGAGAAAATAAAAAAATAGACACAGTGTAAATAAAATGCAAAGAAAAATACAGGAGAAAGAAAGTGACATCCGATGATAACAGCTCAGAGAAAAATACACCCAAATTTCGGTTGGAGTTGAAATATTGATTGATAACTATGGATGTCACGCGACGTCTGGGTTTAAGACTTTATTCACTTCTAACTGTTTGATAACTTTCCTTGTTTATTTTGACCATTTAATTTTTATATAAATTTATTTTTAATTTGCTTTTCATTTAATTACATTAGCACTAATGGATTCATAGTTTCGTGTTGTATTTCTAAAAATCGTCAGATCTGTGCTTTTAAAGGATTCTGTGATTGTGTATGTAATTTCATCATTTTTCATAAAAAATGACAACGGTTTTAGTTTTTTAATAAAGAATGTATCTATCTCTATTTCACCTCCGGCCAAATGTTTGACATTTTTATTTCTTTCTATTATTGTCTCCCCAACACTTTCTTCCCTCCGAGCATATTCTTCATTTTTCCTCTTTGTTAAGCCCAGATATTGTGTGACACTTATGTGTACCTATCTACATTTTACCTCCTACTATATCTCTCTGTACCGTTATCATCGGCTCTCTCCTCTTAGCACTTTTTTCTTTCCTGTTTTCCTCTCTGCTTTTTATTTCCTCAGTGTCCACATTTTTATATTCTCTGTGTTTTTTTATTTTCTGTATCCTGCTTATTATTTCCCCAGTATCTCTCTTTTGTTTTTGTTTGCGTCTTTTTTATTTTCCCTTATTTTGTTTCCCCCAGTTTTTTGGCATTCCTATCTTTTCAATCCTCTTTAACTCGTACGAACTATTTTCAAAAAATAAAGGCGAAGTGAAAATTTTTAACTTTAATATTCAAAAATAACGTTTATTAACATCATTATAAACTAGCTGATGAAGCATTCTACTTTCGATGTCGAAACATAATGTAAACCTTTGTACTAAATTGTAAGTTGTACATGTTCTAAACTATAATTTGTAATAAACATTCATAGCTCTATTTCTATATTGAACTCTCTTTTAAATTAATGTTTGCACGTTGTTAATATTTTCTTCGATCTTTATTCATTTGAATTTATTCATGGTTCTTCTCATAACTGGTGGCCACTAACACGCTTTCTACTGTTACCCCACCAATTCCTATATTGCCATCTACCTTTTCAGATTCGTCAAATATGTGACACGCTGCTTTACTCAATTTGTTTTTCTCTTTTTCTGGCCAATGAGTCTCAGATTTCTCAAACTTCCTTCATTCCTCATTAAATGTTCCAAGAAATGTAGCTGTCCATTCTTGATGTTCAGTTCTAAATTCCTTTATTCTTCCATCATTTCCAAAACTTAATCGTTGCTCACATGTTTGATCCATGATATCCGCAGCATCCTTTTATAGAATCAGATTTCAGTTGCTTCAAGTTTTGCCTTAATCTTTGATGAGATTGACTGGCATTCTCTTCTTTGTTTTTAGCTAAATTTTCTTCTATTTTAATACTCAAAACTTCTTCTGAAATGTGTTTTTCACTATGCCAAGAAGTATTCGGATCTTTGAGACAGTCAGTTATTGCCATACGTGATAAACTCTTCGGCGATCGTATCTCGAAAGGGATATGACTCTCTAGGTAAAAGATTTTCCCACAGTGATCTGACATTATATCTGCGGTTGACTAGTTGCCAATAATTCTGTCCGGCTATTTCACTCATAAGTGGAGGGAAGAAACGGATTAATGCTTTTGCCAAATTTATTTTCACGAAAATTATTGTAACTATTCTAACTGGAATTTGAACTCGGCTCTCTGATTTCCCGTTCTGAGAAGAAATCCACTGCACCCAAACACACATTCAGCAGCGTTAATATATTGCAAGTCATATAAAAATTGTTAAAGGTTTATATGCTTTCTATGTATATTTATGAATAAATATAGTGTGCATATATATTAAATATAAAAAGATTAAATTACACTATATAAGTATTTTAAGAAAGTGACCATCTCATATCTGTCTCCAAGGTGAGACAAGATAACTACAGCTTGTGAGATCTATTACGATAAACATTTTTAATTGAATCGTCAGGTATCAGACTCTAATATCACAATATCAGAGAAGGACACCAGAAAGGATACTGGTATCGTATTTGTAATTATAATCGATATATTGCGTTCGACAAATGAGGATAATTGTGAGGGTGTACTCGGATAGATTTACATTTTTTGACATTTCAAACAAACACAGAAAACATTTTCCAGTGTGTCACTGAAATAGAAGGGTTGATCATATGAGGAAGATTAAAGATATTGCATCAGCAACTGTGAAATATTTTAATTTCCAAAAATTTATTTAAAACCCAAATTAAATTATTTCAAAACATAAGAAATTACACACACCAATGCACAAACACATAAAAAACATACACATACGCATTTGCCAAAAGGCGAATTCATATATTATGAACAATGTTATTTTTAATTTATATATATTGAGAACAAAATATATAAAAGAATCCGTATATATATATATATATATATATATATATATATATATATATATGTGTATATATATATGAATGTATTTATATATATATACATACATATATATATGCATATATATGTATATATGTATGCATATATATATGTGTGTTTCATATATACATATATATATATATACATATATATATGCACACATATATGTACATATATATATTTACAGAGAGAGAGAGTCTGAGTGTGAAAATAGGAGAGAGAAAAAAATAAAACATATAGACGTTTAGAAATTGAAAATTTATTTTGGCAGTTTTAAAATACATATGATTCATCTGACACAAGCAATCAAATAGTATATTTTAACTCAGAAATTCAAAATCATTTTACTTTAGCACAAAAAGGGAATATTGAAAATATGTGAGATTAGGTGAAGGGTAAAAATGTATGTATTTTAACATTCAAGGCAAAAATAATAACAGACGCGTCACAAAAATAAAAATCACAGAGCAAAGAACACAAATACATAAAACCTTCAAGGAAAACAATAAAATATCCAACGTGTGCGCTACAACCCAGACAAAATTTAACTTGGCATTAAATGAAAACTATCTTAAATATATCCATTTTTCTTGTTTAAGATTTGTGTGAGAACAATCTATTGAATTATGAACTAATTAAGCAAAATGTCCAGTGAACCCGTGGTCGTAGTTTGTGGCCACACACCTAAATAGATAATTGAGTTTTTTCATTTCAAAAATGTGTGTTCGATATTGCCAGGGCGTGCAATAACCAGATGATGTTCCTGTGATTGGCTAAACCAAGTTACCTCCCGGACTCCATGTCCTTGAGGTGATCTCTGATGAAGGGGGCGTCATGCCTCCCAACTTCTTTGGCAAAAAGATCGTGAAGAAGGAAGTCTACCTGGATGTCATGAAAAATACTGTGAAGCCATGGATTGTTCAAGTAGCTACATGGAAGTCATGGCTTTTCCAACAGGCCGGAGCTCCTTCTCATGCCTCTAATTAGGTTCAGTCTTGGTGTGACAAGAATCTGGACATGTTCTGGTCAAAGAAGTTAAGGCCTCGTAGTAGACCAGACATGAATCTTTGCACTATTACCTAATAGTTCAACAAACGTGCTCACAATAGTGTCGTCTCCCTGATAACTGTCATCATTTAGGCCGTGGCCAACTAGTCCAGGGAGCAGGTGATCAACGCCTGTAAGAGGTTTCTGCTCGTGTGGAGGCTGTAATTAAAGCTGTAAGGGGAAGGATTGAATAATATCGCAAAAGAGGAATCGGATAACAATGTTATAAACAAATTAACTTTCGAGAGTAATGGAAAAAAACTTGTAAATACTTATTCTGAATAAACCAAATTGTTTTTTCTTTCTGTATATGTTTACGGGATTGTAATTCACACCACTGTATAAGAATAAACACGCGGAAATTACGGCACACAAAATCAACCCACACAAACACAAATTTAAGACGCCTATATGCACGTAGTGTTAAACTTGTAATCTAAATTTATATTTGTGACGGAAATTAAAAGATATTTCATTACCATGCATAAAAATACTTTATTTTCATTAAATTTAATTTTTTTTTCATTTAAGCATGGGTTACATCTTATTCTAAAGCGAATAAGAGTTTGCTACTTATTTATTTACTCACATTCAATAGTTATCTGCATTTTACATTCCATACATATTTAGACAGAGCGGTTCATGTTTTTAGGTGAGCCCTAGAGTAGGAATGATTATGATTATAAAATGTCTCCTTTTAAGGTCCATCAAAAATTCCAAAACATTCTTTTTTTTTCTTTATCATAGTCAATATAAAAAAAAATATTAATTTGTTTTATAAAGCATGACCCCAGTAAAGCGAGCGGAGGTGACGGAATTCAAGTCATCATCATAAAGAAATGTACACTTGAACACTAACCTATTCTCTCTACTGCCACAGTGCTTCTTGCTTTCCTGCCTACAGGAATCTTTCTCTGTGGATTCAGTTTCTAATACCTCAAGGAGAAATCAGACCCATCTAATTGTCGCCCTATCAAACACCTTCTTATTTTAACAAAGTTTCCGAGGCTATTAAATGCTGAAGTGTCCGAAAATTTGTAGCCCAAACATATTCTTCGAAAAAGAGTATGGCTTCATTTTCGCCAAATCCACCTCTGATATGATGACGACCCTCACAAAGTATATATATCAGACCCCTGATATCAAGGCAAAGCTTGAGATCATGCCATGTTTATCAACAGTTCATTTGACAGAATGTGACACACTGGCCTTCTGTGCAATATCAGTGCTAAGTTATGAGTGAACGCATATTTTTTTTATAATACAATCATTCCTATCCAAAAATGAAAGTTGTAATGAAAGGACATACTTCCAGATCCTGTCATATTAATGCCGGTGTCCTTCAAGTCTCTATCCTTGTTCCTATGATATTTATGAGTTCTGTTAATACCTCAATGGTGTAATCAGACCACAAGTATGCATTTATGCAGACGATACTATCATTTACTCTATTCTCGATAAGAAATCTAGTCTCGCCACTGATCTTGAATATGACCCCTGATCAGTGGTGGACTGGGGTAAGAAATGGCTCATAAATTTTAAGGCTTTCTAAACGGAATTCTATTCTTTAAATATCATAGACGATTGCTCCTACCCATTCTCACAAGCATGGATCAGGCTAGTTTATACGAAAGCAATACGCTGCGACTACTCGGCGTATCTCAAGTAGCCGACCACAAGAGGAACAGTTAAACCTATTCCAGGGAAAATTGGGTAACCGTGTTGGTCCAAGAAGTTATTCGAGACTTAATCCAATTTGCACATATAAAAATCTACAATCTGAATGTGCATTGCATACTGATGTCACATATTTTGGGCTCCCCTACTATTCATCACGAGGTTCTCGACAAACGCAAAGGAGTATTGCAATGTAATCAATTTCGACCTGGCAGCCCAACACCACTCACATTCTCACCGACGATGTGTGGTTTCCATCTGTCGCTTCGACAAGTATATTGCCGCTTCTGCTACTACGAGCTTAGCTCCCTAATACCCCATCTACCAAATGTATTTGAGGTACTCGACTGGCAACTAGGTCCTACCAATTTACTGGCTATAATCAGACGTAACATTATCAGCTTCTTTACCTTCACTTCCCGTCTGTGGTACTGCCTGGCATATACTTGCTTCACAGATAGCTTAAATCTTCAAAAGATGAAAATGCAAAGTCAATTGCCATTTCCTATCATCTTGACTCCCATCCTTTCCCGACAATCTTTTTATCTTGTTCATCTCCATTTCCACTCTACTTTTCATCAGCCCACTTCACACCAGTGTTTCTCTTACTCATTTTCCGACAACCCCTGATAGTTCTTTCTCATTCTCTTCACTCTACTTTTACGTGACCTGCTGTGCACAATTGACACTGTTGACATTTTTGGGGTGAATGATTATAAAAATAATCGTTTTCAGACATACATATACATCTAACTCAGTTGGACAATTACACAGGGGTTGTATTTATCAGAAAAACTATATATTATTTTATTATTTTGTGTATTAAAGATGTAGGTTTTACGAATACAAGAATAACTAATTTTTATTTTTTATTAAAGATTTCACATAGCGTATTGTGAAAATTAAGATGTTTATATATCAATTTCAGAAAAGATAGAACTATATTAATGTTAGGTAATCGACAGAAAGTTGCATCATAAAACTTTCAATTTTTCTATTTTTATAATTATTAATACCTATTTTATAGATTTTAGATTGAATTATTCCTGTTTAAAGCCCCTTATTTTGACAGTGTTATGAATACTGGTTTTATTCCCAGTAAATATTAAAATATTTAGGGAAATGCGTGCTTAGAATTAACACTAATTTTTATTGGACATTCATTATTTTTATAAAATGGCTCAAAACATTTATTAGATACGTTCAAATTAATATCCAAAAAATAGATATTTTAAGGATTGAATATATTTCTGTTTCAAGTTCAAGAAATTTAAAAAAACTTATTACCTTTTTTGTCTCAGATGATAACAAATGTTTACTGTTAGGTATAACAATCAATCAATCATCTCAATATACTATGATTTGTTCGGATTCAATAATCTATCTATGAGTGCCCACTAAATCAACAATTTGAGCGGAGACAGAAGCAACCCAATGGACATCAAATTTATCAAAGTTACTTTTTAGCTAAATAGAATTATTTGATAATACCGATATTCTAAATACTAAAATAGATTGATATATTTTATATGTAGTATCATCATAGATCTTAGCACAATTCAGTCTATCCAGTAGTAGATCTTCAGAAATAGAACATAAGAATCCTATAATATCGAATTGAATGAATGTAGACTTATTTTTATATTTAATGTTATTGAACTGATTATTAGTATCTAACAAAAATTTCCACAGATTTTCCAATTATGATATTTGGATTTTGTCCATTGTTTTAATTATAGTTCTGAAAGTAAACCCTACCAAAGTGTTCTGAGGCTTACTTATTCTGGTTTAAAATTGGGAAAGTTAATTCTATGACCATTTAAAAGTATATCAGTATTTTAAAAGTAGATTTTACCATTACATCTTTAATGTTAAATTGACTAGCAAACTTAGCAGTATCGATTTTATAATTATTGGTAATATATTTTAGGAGTAGTTTCGGACAACAGGGTGGAAGATCAATTGAATATATATATATATATATATATATTAGAGTAGGTTGATTTGCAACTTCTTTTGTATATCAAAATATCAATTTTCAGACGGGGGAAATTGGTTATTGATATGATAAGTTCTGACACCAAAAAATAGGTTTGAAACTTGCGCCAAGTTAAATCAGGCAAGATGGTTGACGTTATCCACCAGACTAATGTGTTTGGGAAATGGAGCTATTTACCGTAAAAATGTTTTCCAAACTACACAGCCTTATCTAATTTATTGTTGGAGTGTATGCTGTTAGCTGTTTTGAAATCAAAAGGGACAATACATCTCATAACCAGGAATTGTATATTTTAAATATGCTGCAAAGTATTAAGGAACTACCACCTGAAATTCAGGAGATTGCATTCAAAAATATGTAACATAATGCTTTTTTTTCTCTAAACTAGAAAATATGTTGTATGCAATGCTGTAATCCTAAGAAATGGAAGTGGGAAAAGAAGCTATAAAAGAATGTTTGCCATTCGGAATGTAACACACACAATACTGATTAAAACGTTTTCAAGATTTATAGTTTCATTTTAAAGTACTATTCTAATTTGATTATAAAATTAAGACAAATAAGGTTATTTTTTTTCATTTTGATTTAATTTTTAAAAGTTTTTCAGGAGTGAAGAGACAACAAGGAGTAGGTTAAAAAATATCAAATATAAATTTTGATGCAACACATTGGTCTCAGTTGATTGCCTTCTCCCAGAATGAAATTTCTGAGATTGATTAACAGAATAATTTTGTGATTATGAGCTTCTGGAGTTTTCATTGCGTGGGTCTAAATTAGAGTTTTACCTTCACTCTCAAAAAGTGTCGAAAGTGCAGTAAAATTAATAATTGCACATTCCCAATCGGTCTATGGAACTCAAGCAAAGCATAGGTATATCGTTACAAAAGCTTTATGCCATTAAATGAGGCCTTCCTATGCTTCAATGAGCTCTCATGTAGAGCAGTTTGATATGATGTAATAATAAAAATTGCTATTCTCACAACATTCATATTTTTGTCATGTCATTAAGCTTAACAATTATTATATAATATAGAAAATTAAAAATCTCACTAACCAGTAGAATTTTAGTGTGTCCAATTTACAATGGTAGTTCATACTTGTTTGCTTTTGTTTCATTGATAACAGAAAAAATAACTATTTTACAATATCTTGCAATGTTATTACGAACGTATCTCAATGAGGTAAAATTAATTACATCATGTTAGACGATCTTTTAAAATAAATGCTCAGATATTGGTGCAAGTTACAAACTTACGTTTAAGTGTCAGTACTTATCATACTAGTACCCAAGTTACCCTGGGTGATTATTTTTCAATCAGTTAAAAATCAACCTACCGTAATATATATATATATATTCACTTATCAGCCTGGATCCTTAACACATATGCCTTTTTAATTTTATTAATAATTTGATTACATTTATTATAAATGCATTAGAATATCAATTAAAACTGAAGTTTCATATTAAAGTAAAAAATCTCTTTCAAATTTTCTTATAGTTTGTTGCATGAATATATATGTGATATTTTGAATTAAACTTTTATCTAATTTTGCAAAGTGGTTTGAAAGGATTCGGAAGGAAAGTAAAATTCTAACGCAGTTTCGTTTAAAAAAAGAGAAACAGAGAATATTCTCCATGAAGAACCTAGTAAAAAAAAAATTCAAGAAACGAGTTACGAACGTTTTTCAAAGAATATTTCTGGTAAAATTGTTCGATTTTTATGAAAAAATCTATATCAGTGGATTTTTAGAAATTAGGGGTCATCTTGAGGATGCCAACTTATTTGTTTTCAGCAGATTATCCCAGAAATAACTTTATTCTCGCAGCCTTCAAGGCTAAACTTATGCAACTCTATATGTCCTCTTTATGCTAACGTAATTTCTTTCATGTTCTAAATGAAATAAACTTTTTCATTTATCGTGTTTGATGTAGTAGCATGTATTTTTACAACCGACGTACTATATTATAAATTATAAACAGTTTAATTTTCTGTTGAGTGTTCTTCTTTATACATCATAATCCTCTTAATAATACCCATTGTTTTTGTTTTTTTAATTTAATATTTTCGTATTAGTTAGTTAAATATTTTACATTTTCCTATTCGTTTTTACGGGCTTGTTATTATTTCATGTCGAGAAGTATCCAACTAGATAAGACAGCAGTATTCACTCTAAGGACAAATATTAGATTTATAAATGTATAAAATAGATTCTAACTAATATACGATTCTAGCTGACACAAAAACTAAAAATTCTTAGCTGTAGATGCAACTATTGATTTGATGTATTTGTTCTACTTCAGGTCGGTTGAAAGTGTGATGCAAGAAAGACACACTGTATTACTCACTGGGAGACTTTTATCAGAATTGCTGATGGCTTTCAGGAATGTTGCTTTGTGGTGGTTAAAAGAGATCGTTTTTATTTTCAAGATAAATTAAAATTTAGAAATCATTTTCAGTTACCCACTAATTGCAGTTTTATTTTAAGAGAATCAGCCAAGATTATATCATCAGCTTTGCAGATTTTCTATTGAAATAAGCGTAAACTGATGTGTTATCTGCTTTAGTACTTATTGGAAACTGCTGACCTCAGCATGAACTATGATAAAACCAGAAAATCGTAGATATTAGGATATTTTCGTGAGGCAAATTCCTATTCGTGTGAAAGTTTCTGGAAGCATTCCCGTTCAAAACGACTTTCAATTCACGATTTGATGATTAGATTAAATCAAACACTCATGAACAAAGACGAAACTCTGAAGCTTGCGCAAAATTCCAGCGTGCCTAAACTTGTCCTACACTTTTGGATATACTGAACATCAATTCGAACTTTCCCATTCTTATGAAGAGCTTAGTATACATGTTCAGTTGAGCCTGTTAGCACATCGGCGATAGACCTGCCCAAGATGAAAATATATTGTTTGTCAGAGCGTAAGTCGTGAGAGGTGGGATCCTTAAATTACTGGGCCTCGAATATGTTGCCAAAAATATTAAAGAGACAATTATCACGATAGTTACAGTATCCACCAGAGCTCTTAAAATTTAAATGTGAGGATTTCCAACAAGTAGAAAAGCAGGAAACATAAATACAATAGTTTTAGAGATTAGAGAGAGAAAATGCCAGCTCATGGAACTATGTATTGAATTCTTTCACCACCGCTTTCCTTGTGATAGTCCAATTTAAAAATGATGTTAGACATCTGAAATGTGTTTATGCCTATATCAATCACGTGAACGGTTCTAAGTGATCAAACGCTTGTGAGAACTCTAGTCGAGTCAAACGTTGAGTTGTAAAAGAACTTGTGAAAAAAGCATTCAAACAAGTCTGCTGTATAACTGAGAGAGAAAAGCAAACAAATCAGTAACTCTCTACCTTGAGTATCTTTTGGGCCTTGTACTAGGCAAGCAGTAGTAAAATGACTGAATTGAGGAGGGATGGAACTATGCTTGCGTCATGTTATACGCTCTTTTATTCTAACAGCCAACAATAGCATTTAGGAAATGCTCGCATTCATAATGTACAAAGACAAAATGAACTCTATTATAATCAGATTTGTAACTCCGGTACATCTAGAATATATCATTCCTTTTGGCAATAGGAGCACATCTTGCTGGTGAGAACCATGTAGATGAAGTAGATTTAATATAGAATTTCCTTTCTGGAATGAAAGTATTGATGCCGTCTTTTACCCAGGAGGAGACCTCATAGGAACAATCTTGAACCAGGAGACTAATATTTTTTGTATATATGTGGTTTTGCATAACGTGTTCTACACTAATTTTATATCCACCTCAGAAAAGTGAAATGTTGTTGTTTTCATAAAATTTGGAATATATAATGATTCGGTCCTCTAAAAATATCTGGTCTAATTTTTGATTGAAATGCTTCTCACCTGAAATAATGCTTAGCATGGTTTCTTGATCTTTCAACGAGCACAATATAATTCTTTCTCAGGGTATCCCTTGGATGTGCTGAAAGGAACTGCCCTTGTCTCATCAATTATATCATATTACAACTGTGCTCATGCAACATATTGTGAACTGTGCCCTCTTATAACTAGATATATCTGCCATTAGCTATATTCGATATATTCCCTTTGCAGGCTTCCAATTTATGTACGATAAAAATCTCCAATCTCAACATCGTAGTGCATCCCGTGGTTTGCAACAATTGTTGCATGTCATTTGGCGTCATAGGTTAGATATTAAGTCGCAATAAATGTTCTGAGAAAATAAAAGCATATTACCTGATGTTCACTTAAATGCATGACGATATATAAGTCACGCACGCACGCACGCACGAACGCGCGCGCGCACAAACATACTGACACATACATACACGTACACCTACTCACAGATACGATAGCAAAGGCGCACACATGCATATTACAAAATGGCAAACGTTTTCCTGTGACGCTGTTTCGCCTAGTAAGAAATCATCGTACTATGTTTGATAATGTTGGTGTCACTACTCACACATGCGCTACAACAATATTCGCTGCGGAATTCAAATTTAGAAGAAATCTTCTAATTTAATATGACTCCTTTTTCCGCAATTTTCCTTCGTTTTGATGTGTAGTCGCATCACCGTAAACAAGGAAATTCTTAGTGACAAAACGCGACACACCAAAAGTTTTACCCCTTCATCATACAATTAACCTAAATCTATTCTTGATATATAAAAATATTTATATTGTTTTTATATATATATATATTTATATATATATATATATTTATATATGTATATGTTAGAACATGCATGATTTAAAAACTGCTACAAAAGTGTACATTGTATTTTGACATTGATAGAAAAATATCTCTATAGAAAGTAAGTAATGTTGGTATTATGCGTTGTTTTAAAAAGAACATTGATGAAAATTTACTTTGTTTACTTGGCAAAAAAATATAGAAAATATGAGAAAACAAAAAAGAAATCAAAAAGAGGAGAGAATGAGAAGAGGAATTAAAAAACAATGAGGAAAGCAAGAGAAATAATTAAGGAAACATGAGGAAATATCCATTGAAAATCATCACTACCCCCATAACAATCTCACACACAAACGAAAACTAACATGAGAAAGTAGTCTTGAGAACTATGACATAATAATGGAAGCAGTCAGAGAAATTTTTATATGCATTATGGGTAAATATTTCTACAACACAAATATTATATACATGCTAAGAGACGAAAATAACTACAGAACAATTAACCATAATATAACTGAAAACATCGCATCAAAAATTAAAAAAGAACTCTGCCATATACACGGGAGAGTACTAACAAAAAAATAAAATATATTCTTACAGACTTTTTTTTTAACAATCAGCAGTGTTTACGAAACCTCAAAGATACACTATCAAACACAATTAAAGCAGATACACAGGTACGCCAATCGGAATATAGTTACACACGAAATCCTTTTGATCTGTTATTCAGACAAATTGAAGCAGGGTCAGCCTGCCCAACAAGCAGACACAACAACTTAATAGATCAAACCAATCATACACCACACGAATATAAAGTTACATCAGAAAAAGTTTACAATTCCTAAGCTTCATACCACAAAAATTTGACCAGTTCCACTCATTGTAAAATTTGAAGTGAACTGCTGTACAACAACTTCTGTATGCCCCATTAACTAAGTAAAGAAGCCATAATAGTCTGGACTGAGAAACACCCAGAAACATGCCACATGCTTTACAAAAGAATTCCGTATACAAAATATAGAACTAAATTGAGACAACAATTCATTCAAATTTACAACCTAAGTTTTATTCAAACAACAGGTACCGTGATAAGAAAGATTTCCACCGACACATGCAACACTAAAACTAGAATAAATGAAGAAAAACTTTTCAACAAAATAAGACATAATTATAGGAATGACATTAAAACAGAATTCGCTAAATCATGGAAGAGATATCTAGATGACTGTTTATCTTTTAGAGCTGAACATTGGGAGATATAAATAAACTACACAATCTAATACAAAAATTGCACTTCAAAATTAAGTGAGTATTTTATAATTTATTTTCTCGTATTATCTTTGTTGTGTTGCTTCGTTTTGGCATAATTAGAAGATAACACAAACTCGAATTAATGATGTTTATTTTTGATATAAAACTTTGGGTTTTTACATCAAGTTACAACCATTAAATTTTGTGTCGATACAGGAGTAGACTAGCTAAATTCTCTTCAATGTGGGATGCTAGTAGTAAACGAGCCTATCCCTTCTGGACTTTAGCGGTCAACTGACTAGCGTGTTCCCCTTTTTAAATCTCCTACACAAAAGTAGTGACCTTAACTCCTACTTCTTACTCCTACTCTTAATCCTACTCCTACCAAAAGAAACGGTTCCTTATTTTGCAGTCCAATTTTGAATACATGGCGTCTTTTTTTTATTTGTAGAACACTCGCTATTTGATAAACCATTACAGAAGTTCCCCCTTTAGAACAGAGTGTACTAATAATAATAATACTCGTTATATTTTTTCCAGGAAACTTTTCGACCTGAACGAGATTTTGTATTTATCACGGGAGAATCTTCTTTTTTATTTCTTGTTCTGAATCACTAACCGTTTTGTTTTTATTCATCTTTTCTTCTACTTGTTTCTCTATTATTTGTTTTTTACTTGTATATATGGTTTCAACTTGTCCACAGAAACTTGAGTATCCATATCATTATTTATCTCAACCATAAAATATTTAAGTGTTCGCTGAAGGACTGTGTATGGACCTGAAGAGGGTGCCTCCAATGGTCTTTGAACACGATCCACTCTAATTCAAACTTTATCACAAGTTTGAAGTTTTTGTGGGACATAAGATTTTTCGGACTTATTAACTATTTTGGTGAAGTCTCTCACATCAATTTGTGACATGGTTTTATGTAAATCTCTTGTGAACTTTTGAGTTATAGCCTCATCGGTTGTGCTATCTATTAGTAGCTGTGGGAGCAAACATTGTGTGCCTGTAATAGCATAAAAAGGAGAAAGAATCAGAGCTATTGGGCATACTGCGAATCCCAAGAAGTACTATTGGAAGAGCTGAGAGCCAAGACAATTTTCGTGAATGGTCCTGTGCATTCTCTCAATCAAACCTGTCGTACGTAGTCTATAAAACCAATTATTTTTGCTACTTCACTAAACAACTCACATTGAAATTATTGGCCTCTGTCGGTTATAACATGCAGCGGAACACCCCAACGTGTGACCCACGTGTTTATAAAAGCCTCAGCTACACTAGGTGCAGTGCTTCTACCCAACGAGTTGTGCGGTTATATCTATACGGGCTGATGTAACTAGTATTTGAGCTTTTTGCTGGTGGGAGTGGTCCTACTATATCTATGTGGACTATCTAAAATCTAGCTGAAGGTATTTCTAATGTCTGTATAGGTGATTTTGTATGTTTGTAGACCTTTGCTTGTTGGCAGGCTGTGCAGGATGCACAAAAATCTTTGATTGATTTATCCATGATTGGCCAGTAATATCTAGCTTTAATCATCTTAATGGATGGTTCAATGCCAGGGTGATTTATGGAATGGATATTATAGAATATGGACTCACGCAATTTAGATGGAACAAATGGTCTGGAGTAGGACGTTTATAAATCACACCATATAAACTGGTTATCTCCAGGTATGGCGATTTTTTTAAGTCCTGAAAAGATTGAATTTCTGTATCAGTTGCCTGTTCTTCTGCAAGTGCAGGTAAATCACACGCATCTATTTTTACAGTAAGAGTTAGTCGGGATAGACAATCAGCAACTATATTCTGACTATTCCGTTTAATGTTCAATATCTGAAATAAATTCTGTCAGGATAGCTAATTGTCGTCGTTGTCTGTCTGATTTAGCAGAGTTGGCTTATGGTCAGTTAAAACTAGCACTTGGCGACCTTCTACGAGGTGACGGAAGTGCAGCACTGACAAATAAGATGCTAAAAGTTCGCGTTCGAATGTAGAATATCTCATTTGTGTTTGTGTTAATTTTCTAGAGAAAAATATGATCGGTATTGGATTTCCGTCCACCATTTGGTGCAATGCTGCACCGACAGCATAATTACTGCTGTCGGTGACTAATTGATAACTTGTACAGTTAGGTTCAGCGTGAGCTAATGAGGATGTATCATTAAATTCCTTCATTACAGAATTGAACGATAGTCGTTCAGATCCATGTAATGTGAACGAGCCTTTATGGGATAACCTCATTCTCTCAGGTAGGGCTAAGACTATCTCTGAAAATTTTTGTATTAATTTTCTAAAAAATCCTACCATTCCAAGAATTCTGCGTAGACCTATTGCGTTCTTAGGGTAAGGAAAAAAAATTAATTTTTATATTTTACTAGTTGTAGGTTTAATGCCATTTACGCTAATATGAAAGCCTAAAAATCTAGGGAAATCAAATTGAAAACAGATTTTGTGGCTGAAATTTTTAAATTGTGTTCATTTAAAATATTAAAAACAGTTTCAATGTCTTTTTTATGAGAAATCTCATCATTGCTGAAAATTAAAATGTCATCAATATATATAAAAATACAATCAATGTCTTCAAAGATTTTGTCCATATACCGTTAAAATGTAGCTAACGCATTTTTTAATCCAAACGGCATATAATTACATACATAAGACCAAATGGGGTGGTGAGAGCAGTTTTTGCTACATCGTCCGGATGCACTTTAATTTGGTGGTAGGCTGAAATCAAATCAAGTTTGGAGAATCGTCGTTTGTTCGCCAGTTTTGCTGAAAAAGAGCTTATATTTTGTATAGGGTACGTTTCAGTCTTGGTCATGCTATTGAGAGAACGATAGTCTCCACAACCTCTAAATCCTCCGCTTTGTTTAGATTCTATATGTAGTGGGCTAGACCACTCGCTTTTGGAAAGGGAGATCACTCCGCGCGGCTTCCAGTTTTTCTACATTAAGCTGTCTAGGTTTTGCAAATACTGGCGTATGGCTTCCTTTGTCAATTCTGTGGTAGACGCAGCAATGTTGCTTGTTACTGTTCTTATGTGGTGTGATTAGCTTCGGATATATTTCATATGAATGACGGGTGTTCCGTTTCATTTACGACTAGATTCACCGCTGATGCCGATATTTTTAAACTTTTTTCTCTGGGTTGTTGTAGGATCGTAAATGGTTTTGTTACTGCAGTCTACTATCAGACCAAAGTTGTTGAGGAAATCCAGTCCAAGGAGTGGGTTGGTGATATCAGCGATCACGAATGTCACAGTACAAGCTCTCCTTAAAATGGGTATTCCAATTTCCAAACTCGCTTGTGAGTAGCATTTTACTTACTCCCCATTTGCAGTGGATAGTGATATGGGAGTCGGTTTTAATGCAATACCATTTACTGCAGAAGTTGGTAATATTGAGATATTGCGCCAGTATCTACAATAAATTTTAATTTGGTAGCAACTAATTTTGCGGTAATTGCTCATAGCGGCGAAGCTCGTGGGACTGAAATTGTTCGCCCTATTAGTTTTCCGAATCACTTCCCGTAGGTGTTGCTGGTCAGGAACTAGGCAACATTTGTAGATTGTTCTTTTTGGGCAATTTACACCAAGGTTTACATGTTCTTGCTTCATTGGCGAAATAAATATGTGCTCTGCAATTTTTTTTCCGTTGGTTATTCCGATACGGCCTGATATTTTGTTGCACTGAAGTGTCTTGGCTGTATTTTCCTTTATAATTGGTTTTTGAGTTATTCTTAGTAGATAAGGTTCGCTGAACAACAAATACCTTATCGTTATTCAATAATGGCATCACTTCATCTGCTAACCTGCCAAGTTGGGTATGGTTTAAATCTTTTTGCGAGGCTATTACTGGAGCTATTGTTGACGGTAATGCCTGCAGGAATTTGTGTCTCACAATGTCGTCGCTAATACCTATCCGTTTAGCTACGGATAGCATTTCGTTCAAATATGTCAACCGTCGTCCTGAAATAGTCATAGCCGACATTAATTTTTCTAGAAGCTCCGGTTTTTTTTTGTTCGTGATCTTCTATCAGAGTCCGTTTTAATTCCTCGTAGTCTTGTGATGCGAGGGTAGCATTTGATAGTTTACCCACTTCTTTGGCTGGTAACGCCGATATTACTGTATAAAACTTTCACATTTCGCAAGCGAAACTGGGCTTCTAATATCGTAAGCCATCCATTTACAGCAGTTTCCATGAATTCCGGTGCCTTGATATTGACTTGATGAGTCGTTTTCTCTCCTGTCTGCTCAATTTATCCTTTTATATATATATATATATATATATATATATATATATATATATATATATATATATATGAGATTGTTTTCTGTCCGTATGTCGTGGTCACCACTGTTGTGTTGCTTCGTTTTGGTGTAATTAGACTCTAACACACACTTGA
This sequence comes from Ascarosepion bandense, assembly GCA_037127315.1. Taxonomy (NCBI): domain Eukaryota; kingdom Metazoa; phylum Mollusca; class Cephalopoda; order Sepiida; family Sepiidae; genus Ascarosepion; species Ascarosepion bandense. The sequence goes on along the minus strand of JBBBDQ010028758.1, from coordinate 453,847 downwards.
ATTAATGATGTTTATTTTTGGCATAAATCTTTAGGTTTTTACATGAAGTTACAACCTTTAAATTTTGTGTGGATACAGGAGCAGACTAGCTAAATTCTCTTCACTCTGGGATGCTAGTAGTAAACGAGCCTATCCCTTCTGGACTCTAGCAGTCAACTGAGTAGCATTTTCCCCATTTTCAAATCTTCTACAAAAACTACTGTCCTTCACTCCTACTTCTTACTCCTACTGTTACTCCTACTCCTACCAAAAGAAACGGTTCCTTATTTTGGCGTCGGTGTGTCTATATTTTTTCTCGCCATTTTATAAAACATAATATCTTTAAATTTTAAATTAACCTTTTCTCTCCTCATTCATTCTATGTTAAAATCCTTTCATGATATCTGAAATGATAACTCTCTGCCTAACTTAAAATAATTCCTTATCTTTGGCAACATCATCTGCAAGATTTTTTGTTTTCATATTAATGAACGTACCAAATCTATCAGGCAGGTATAAAATATACATAATATTACTAATAACATTATTCTAACTACCTGTATTCACATTGCTCTTAAAAAGAAATAATTTTAGTACTTCATTACTCTTTTCATATGAAATTACACATTACGTTGTATGACCTTACTGAAGGCAAAATGTAGTAGAAAAATAATAAACATTTTGCAAATGGCAAGTAATAATTAAACATTTTTTAAATAGCTATTTCCAATTGTATTTAATAAATTGATTTTTTTATTTTCTTGAAATTGTTTTCAAGAAGATCAGCAGAAAGATATTTGCGCTAACATTGAAACTTTCTTCTACAAACTTTATTTGCTTTTAAGGTTTCATCTTACATTTAAACCGTTTGAAGCAACGATGTGTCGAAAAATATTTATGACATGCCTATGGTATTCATTATCACATGATGCGTTTAGTTTCATGATATAATCCTCCGCTTTTATATATAGTCGATGAAAAGCAAAAGAACAAGAATATTTGTCAGGTTTCCTTCTAGTTAAACACTTTAATCCCAAGTGAATTCACAAAACTTATAACTAACTTTAATAGTAAATGCAATGCGCCGTCACATAATACACATTATTTACCTAAGTAACATAAAGTTTATAAAGTTGATATTTAATTCTGAGTTATGTCTACTTCTTTTATGCATCATGTCCTTTCAGGACGTAGAGATCATGGCTCTCCATATCTCCCTATCACTGGTGGCTCTTAGCGATCTTTCTCCTTTTACACCAGGCAAAAATTCACAATGGCAAAATGATGCATATCTACAATTTCTGTATCAACCTATAATGTTTCTCATATAATATTTTGGTTTAATTTTTAGAATTTATTGAAATGGAATACATGAATTGTTGTTGTGTTTCGGTATTACTTATTACATCTTCTTCATGCAGTCGTCTATTTTTGTTAGGTATCATTATATATTTTTTATTATATACAGGTATCATAATATATTTTTCACCATATACAGAGCATATTTTTAACATATACATACAATTAATGAAAAGGAAGATTTTCGGAATATTTGTCTGCATGTACAAATAAAAATCACAATTAAATCAGATATACAGGTACAGAATTCTGAATATATTTAAACACAAAATCCTAGTAATCAAACCAATTGTAGCAAGATCAGCAGCTTAATAGATAAAATATTCTAATCATACATCACAAAAATCTAAAGCTACATCAGTGACAGCTTCCATTTCCTGTGTTTTATACCACAAAAAGTAGATCCAGGTACACTCATAATAACATCCTTATATATAGGGAAATATGATTGTATATGGGAAGAGGGGAGAGCGTAGAAATTACTTAAAAATCAGACGATTTTTATATCAGTGAGGAAAGTAATTAAATATACGTATACATCTTGTCTAACATTCGGGGGAATCTACATTAAAACATTAGTTTCATTAATAGAGTAAAATAAGGAAATTAGTTGATATTTTTATGATTATAATAAAATTATAATACAGTAATGGAATGCGTCTCATTGGCGAATCAACCTGGAATTGCGTATGGCAATAAATCTGAAAGATTTGCTTTCTTTAGCTTATTCCTTTGAACCTGCTTACCGTTATGATATTTTTTGTCACTGCATGTTCAAATAATCCGTAAATCTACGTCTTAATTGTTCTTTTCATTTCTCTTTTATGAGCAATGGTCTGTAGAAAATGTGCGGTCAGGCCTTACATAACCATATATAAATCAACAAGAAATCAAATCGCTCTGAGAGAATCCCTATGAATCTAGACATATCTATCCAATTTCTTTTGAATATCAGGTCTAGCAATAAGGAAATATTTGGCAAATCTAACATTAAATACATTATTGATTCATAAAAAAGTAAACTCTACATTAATTTAGAATTCTTCGTTAGAACATATTAGGAAGAAATAAGCAGAAATCACATAAACGTAATTGTATTTGGCTTAATCAACAGTTGTGTCGTAACATCCAAACTAACTTTGTTAGATTACTCCTCAAAATTATTTTTTCCATTCACCCATACTAAAAAGTATTCAACAGAGACAGTGTTAAAATTATTTAACATGACATTATTTATGCTTTGTACACAATTACAAATACAATTGATAGTGGTAGAAATGAGTCCCTTATTTACCAGCTACTACAATATAGTAAAGACGTAGATTTGTTTAGAGGTTGTAGCTTTTAATTGCAACTACCATTCTAGAAGTAAATGTCTAAATTCAAAACCTGCTGAAAGACAGCAATAAATAACACGCATTTCTACGAAGATATGGCAAATCACATATATTAAAAGGAAATCGACACTTTAATGATATGTGTTCTGTGGTGAGCGTACATAAATTTATTGCTACTTGCATGAGTGATGTTCAGATGAGCTCTATTCTAATATAGGTAGATACATTTAATACACATCTGGACTAAAGTTGATACGTTCACAAGGTCTACTCTCCTATAGGCGGTTCAACCCCGATAGCGTCTTCTTTATTAAAAATACTTTTATCATCACTACAATCTAAACATGTCTACAAACATTTATTAAGTCTTCGCTATATACTTGCAGTCTTACCTTTCTTTTTTCTCCTCTAAACTGATAATTAGAGACCGTCTTTGAATGACAGTTTTGAATGTGTGGACTTTACTGAAATAACCAAAAATAAGAAAATGTACATCGTTAACGTCTCATTAAAATAGTTTTTTTTTAACTGAAATCCATTCATAAATATTATATCATAATATTCAGATATTCTCACCTTTTCATATGTTTTTCAAGCTACAAATTTTCTCTCTCTCTCTCTCTCTCTCGATGTTGCAAGTCTCTTGCTGCTCTATCGATACTTGCAATTAAGTGTTTCCTGTAATATATATTGATCTGGGTAACCTACAAAAAATTCGGAACAGAATTTTTTATATGATCTGTGGTATAGATTGTTCTTGTTTCACTGTTCATGTCTAAATATTGTCTAGTTTTCATTCTTATTTAATATTAATTATTGTTCGTTCTTTTCCACTGACTGCAAGTACATCCTAAACCACTTACTGAACACACAAATACTATGTCGCTGGATTTTTTAAAAAAATGCTTTAAATTATTCTTCTTACAATTTCCATATATTAAAATCTCAGAATTTGACTTTAAAAACCAACAAACATGATTTATTTCTTAAACAAATTGGTAATCAAACCATGAATATCTTTTGTTTTTACTGTTTTATCCACGATTTTTACAAATTCTAACTTTTTTGCTTCATTAAATTGTGATTGAAGAGGCCTGATCAGTTCAGTTTAATTTGTCGGAATGATAAATTATGCCATTCATATAAATTCGAACCAAATAATCAGTGAACTCATACAGTCTATTAAATGAATATTATGAATTAGTAAAGCAAAATAAACATTTAACGAAAGTTGATTGGTTTAAATTTTGTATTGGATGAACGAACACATGATGCTGATCCTACTGAACAATCAGTTTTAAAGTTTATCGTAAACATCTTTTAGTGATTGATTATACATCGAGGCTAAATAACCCGATTTTATGTAATGAGTTTCTATATAACCAAGAGACATGATATTTATAGAAATATTGACATATGACAGTCATCGTTCTAACTGTTCTAGACAATGATGTATTGAGTTAGTCAAAATGATTAAGGAAGTACGATGTTACATGTTTTCTCAATAAGCATACACGTGAAAAATCAGAGACGAACAAAAGGCCCCCTAAAAAGGGACACTTTCAAAATGGCAGGCTTGTGTGACCGTGTGTGCATATATAGCTAGACCAAATAGACACCAATCGGTGATTCCTCCTCTGAGCTATGGGCGCTCGGTAGAGGAAGGCGCAATTTAGCGTGTTATATACAATGTAAACACACGCCAGCAGTCGAGATTGTTCAAATTCATTACTGAATAAACGATGCGTCAGTAGGCTACTGCTTTATATATATATATATATATATATATATATATATATATATATATATATATATATATATATATATATATATATATATATATATATATATATGTCAGTGATAGAATGTATGGTGTACGTAAATATAGAAGTGAAATTTAATCTGACATCAAACAGCGGCAGTCTTTTTTATTCTTTAGTTCAAGAATCATTCGATTCATGCATTGAAGTTAGTGCCGACACTCTTACTATCGGCCTTGGTATGTATTTATACATATGTGTGTGTGTGTGTGTGTGTGTGTGTGTTGCGTGTGTGTGTGTGTGCGCGTGTGTGTGTGCATGTGCGTGTGTGTGTGTGTGCATGTGTGTGTGTGTTTGTGTGCATGTGTGTGTGTGTGTGTCTTTTATAGCAAACTTGCTGTAAACTAAAATTGGTGTAAACTAAATGGTTAATATCTAAAATGTTATTAATGGTATTATTTATACAATGCAACAATTGCCCCGCATGCATTACCGAAGAAAACATCTTATATAATGTTTTAATACATTGAACTCAAAGATATATACTGATTTAGCAAAATCAAAGAATAATAGTTTATAATTCGATAATACCTAACCCATGTTCCTTTATCAGGAATATACATGCATACTTATATAAATTGTGCTGAGATAACTTCTGAGTTAGTATGTATAAGCGGTTATGTTTCCCTTGGCAAGGCAACGTGAAATATCCTCATTAGATTGCTACCAAACAGATGATTCATTTCAAATTTAAGGATTTGGGGCAGATATGACATTTCTCGATCTACGGTAACACATGTATACTTGAAATAATTAAAATATTAGAGGACAATATTACCACCTATCATGGACAGCACGTTAAATCCTTAATGTTTATGAGCTATTGCTCGTATTAATCATATGTGGTGGCATAGAAGTGATATTCTCTCAAATCATATACACATTCAGTGATAAGATACGTAACTCATAACACATATAGAAACTAAAGACTCATTAATATTTTGTCAATGTTACCACTTCGGAAACAATGCTTTGTCAGAAGTGAGACATCACTTTGTAGACATTGGAGAGCTGACAAAATTACTACGGCTCAATAAGTTGAGATGCTAGATATTTCAGGTCGGTAGTTATATTCTGCTTGGATACAAACTACCATAAGCATAAGTTCTATAATTGTCAAGAAAAGCTGTACATTTTGGTGGATAATATATTATAATGTAGTGTGTTTCGATGTAGGACAAACTGGTTTTATGACGTTGTTAAAACCAATCATTTTTGTGTGACCACTACCTAGAATTTTGATAGGTTTATTTTGAAGCTATGGCATTACTCTCAGTTTAAAAATTGAGATCTTACATGATTAATAACGACACAAAATTATTTTTCTATATCATTTTCTATTGTTAAGAAAACGAGTTTCATGTTTAAGTTTACTGACAAACCATAGCGATGTAATTTCATTCTGTTGCCCAGTGAAAATCTTATATCACAGAATTATAAAATGTATAAATACCTAGGGCTTTAGAAATTCCATATGGCCAAAATGCATGACACAAGAACATTATGACTAAATTATTGTGCCACCAAAAATTACATTCATTTAATTATAAAAGTTATATTAAACAATTTAGCTATATTATGGTGCAATATGATTTATGGTGCCATATTTATAGAGTTATTCCCAAGAAATAAAGCAAATTTAAAATAAAAGTTCTTTTAATTTGTGCATAAAACTATAATTGTATTATATGTACTTTTATCTAATTTTTAAGATCAGCAGTTATGATCTATTAAATTTCATTCATCGTATAGCATATTTTGTATTCATTTACAGTACTTACCATGAAATAAAGTAAAAAAAAAACATTGAATACTTTATTTGTGGTGATACATAATTAAAATTCTGGATTGAATTTCTTTTCTATTAAATGGATCCAACAAAAAAGTTATAAAATTTATTGTTGAAATAGTAAAATTCTGAAGTCAGTTTGTAAGCAACAAACTGCCGAAATTACTATTTCTCTACATTTCTTAGACGATATAGAAAAACAAATGCTCCGAACGTGTTAAAATGTATGAATATAATTGTTGGGATCTGTACTTATAACATTAAATTCCAGCTTTACCACCGAGTAGAATGTGGCATTATAATAAAGTGAAAATCATCCAGATCTACTTCTTCATGACTTTTTGCAACTATTCACTGTATAATGTCGCCAATAGAATTTTTCATTCTAACAGGATAAGACATCGTATTATTAAGTCCAAATTGCTTCAAATTACATCAAAGGTCATCATGCAAAAACTCCAAAACATGATCTAACCTCTACGTTCGTTCGACATATGTCCATTGATGCATTTCCGATATGTGGAAGAGGACATTAAACGCATGAAAGTTCCTGCACTTGCATAGAATTGTACATTTTAACCCTGCGAGAAACATTTCGAAATCAATAATATACTCATATCCATAATATAATTTGCGTCGCGTCGAAGTAAATCAAAAGAAACATGCACTCAGAGAGTATCTACGAAACAGGGAAAATATATATAACTCATGTACAATAAAAAATAAAATAAAATAAAACTATTGATTCATATTTTTGTGAATATTTAAAATTAAATAATTAAACTAGATATATATTTTTTCTTATGCGTTTTTAAAGTACACTTAGAAGATCATGTGTATCAAAACAGACATGGTTTTACTGCAATAGTATAATATTATTTTCTGGGAGAATTGTTTAAAAAATAAGGCTATAAAACACAAACTTTACTTCTACTTAACATGTAGCTGGAGGGAGAAGAGAGACATTCATTTCACAAGCATATTTGAGCGCAAATGAATGCAGATAACACAACTAGAATTAGAACTCAATTATTTATTAGTCGATATCCATGTAACTACAAAGCAACTTTTGAATATAAGTGTTACATATATTTACATTATGTTGTTTAATACAGACAATTACTTATATTTCAATTGGTCATTGTAGGAGTATAAATCTGTTCAAAAAATGTCAATTTCCCTTGTGATCTATTGGATTTGTTTAAAAAACATACTCTAATTGGCTAAACTTGCGAGGAAACGTACTTGCATCGTGACATTTACTTAACATTTATTGAATCTGATATCCCACCTGAATTACTGCAGGCCACTTTGCGGCTGTAATATAACAAGAATATAACATGAGGCCCATATTATTTTTCACGTTCACTTACAAATCCGATTTATTTTTTTATATAAAATTGAACTCTTAGCCTACACTGCCATAGTGTGTATCTGAATGTTACACATTAGAAATAATATAAAACGAAAACTACCGGTTTCGCTCCCGCTCTTTATGCCTGTACGGATGATTTAAACTTGGATTAAAATAAAGAAATGTGTCAAGGAATATGAGGAGAAAAGTATGAATACAATGAATTAGAGACTAATAATAGAGAGCCCGAACAAACATTCACGCTGTTTGCACAGGAAAGGTCGGCAGAACTGGATATATTGAGCCTCCAGCATTTGAGATGGAAGAAAGAGTGAGACCACGACAGAACAGTGAACCAGTCAACAATAAATTACCAGCACATTTTCTGTTATTTAATAGGTGCTCGCAAATAGCGAAATAGTAAGTATTTGGGGAAATTTCATTCAAAGCTAAAGTGTTGTCCCTGATCTTAGTGGAGACATGTTGCTAATTTTCATGTCCAGACACGGAGTAGTTCGCCCTATGTAGTCGGCAGCGCAACTACAATTACATTTGTACATAATGGAAATATTTTGATCGGGGGGAGATTATCCTTGCGTTCATAACATAACTTTGGCCAGGTTTGGAAAACTATACGTACTTCAGCCAAGATTAAACAATGTTGAACATCAGATGAACTCTCTGTAGTTATGCTATCACACTTTGATCTTCTCCAGGGAAGTCTAAACAAAACGGGGCACTTTTTAATTGTACTGAATGACATCCGAGATCTTGTTACGGATAACCGAATGAAAAGTATCAAATGGATACCCTAAACCACATAATGTTTCCTTCACAAAACTAATTACATCATCCAGAAAAACTCAGATAACATTATTAACGCTCTATGTACTAGGGTTCTAATAATGTTCATCTTACGTTTTTCGTTGACAGAAGGAATCCAATCCCGTAATTCCGCAAATGTTGGTTTCCTTCAAACTTATGTAAGAAAATTTGTAGACGTCCGATGTACAAGGACATCTAAAAATACAAATTGAGAATTACACTATTTTTCAAAAGGAAAACACAGAACTGGATGAATATCATTAAACATAGAGATAAAATGATTTGCCTCAACTTCAATATTAAATAGACTAAGTGTCGACCACACGTCGACAAAAGAGTTGAGGGCAAAATGAACAACTACATATTTTCTCCTCGTAAAAGCCAACAAATATATTACCAAATGATGGACACAAAAACAGGCCATAGCCACCCTGTCAATTTGTCGCTACATAGTATTATTGAAACTAAATTCTACAGACGACGTAGTCAACTCCACCAATACAGATCCAGGAATAATAGTGGAGACACAGAACTAAGATAAAACGATTCGCAGCAAATATTAATCGTCTCCAAAAGAGTAACACAAGTATATAATAAACAGCAATCACATGAACACATGAATTTAAGGGAAGGAGACAAATTTTGAATCAGGTCGACAAAGTAAAAAGAATCTTTTTTAACAAAATCCACTCAAGTGGATTTATATATATATATCAATAAGTTCAAATAGTTTTGCTGATGAACAACGAGTGTTCATTTTTAAAAGTTATAGGATAACTATCAAGAAATACATATTCTGTTTTACAGTATTATCAGTTTGTAAACTTATTTACATTTTATTTCGGGATGGTATGGTTATAAATATTTTATGAATGTAAAATATTTACTTTGTCTTATCGTGTAAAAACTTAAATCAGCTTGCCGTCAATGAATATAATTAAGCAGGAAGAAAATAGATAAATATTGAGACAAATGGGGAAAATGATCAGGAAAACAAAAACGTGTAAGAACGAGAGGCAATCTACAATGATATCACATTCTTTTAATACGTAGCACGAATGTCAACAACAATTAGTCTTTATATATATATATATATATATATATATATATATATATATATATATATATATATGATTAACAAAAATAACATGACTTCAGGTCTGTGTTCCTTATATATAAATAATTAAAAAAAAAACCTCTATGAACATATGCCCTGAAACACTAGGTTCCCGTGTTATATGCTTTCCAAACATGTGCAAATTAGAATATATGTATCTCCCACAGAGGGGACCTAAATTGCTAAGCTTCTTCTTCTTTTATGTACCTTGTCCTCTCAGAACATGGGCGATCATAGTTTTCCACGTCTCTATATCTTAGCACTCTTTCTCCTGTAACGTTTATTTTTCCTGTTCTGTCATCTACCTGCTCAGGCCCTGAAAATATCTTATCCGCTGCTTTCCTCTGTCTCTTTTTCCCTCTGACTGGACTGTTAGTATCAGGTTCTCCAAGCCTCGTTCCTCATTGCTTGTCCCAGGAACTTAATAACCCGTTATTATTCTGATTGATTGGCTTTGGCACTGAGCCTTAGCTTGGTCCAGGATGGAGGTAAATGTTTCTATCTCTTCCTCAGTGCTTTGCATTTTTGGTACATACGCTACTATGATAGATATTCTCAAAGGTTTTCCTCTCAGATTAACCAAGAGGACTCTCTCTTAAAGCTGGCAATATCCAAGAACGCATTTTCTCAATTCTTTGTCCAGAATTAAGCCGACTCCTTTTTCGTTGTTTTTGCCTCCTGCGTAGATTATCCTGTAGTCGTCGCGGCTGAGGTCGCCATTGTTTGGCCCTCTGGTTTCGCATATGACCAGGATATTGATCTTCAGTCTCTCCATCTCCTGCTTGACATTTTCTAGTTGTTCACCGTTGTTGCGTGTCGTAACATTTCTAAAGTAAAGTCTCTCTTTGTTTCGCCCAGTCGCAAGGGACGGTCCAGAGAAACCTGTTGCTCAGTTTATTGCTTTGCGTACGAGAAACTAATGTTGGGATAAAATGTCCCCTATAAGCTGTTGGTGCTAACAGTTGCCGGGTGACGTTCAGGTGACAATCAAGTTAAGTAATAAGTAAAACAATCTGGTCTTTTGTAATTTGTCATCTGCATTATATTGTTAACTGATGTTAAACTAATTTTGAAATTAATTCTACAGTTAACGCATATAAATGCATATATATTTGTAGGTTATATTTTCATTTAATAATCTTCCTTCCTTTTTACATAGAGTCTGTCACTATGTTCCTTGCAATTATATTTTACTTTAGATTTCATATAATCTCTCATTTTTTACATTATTTTGAAACATGGAATGAGAAGCTTGCAAACTGTTCAGATCAAATACTCAATTTGTTTACAACTTTGCAAGTAATTTATAGGCAAATTACACTAATTAAGAAAATAAGTATGCAACATACCTTGTTTATGTTAGATACAATGTCAAATATAAAGTTCCAAAACTTGATAATTTCTTCTTTTTGTAGCAATTCTATTCATTGACTTTTTTCACTTTCTTTTACCATGCCCCACCAGTAACCCTCCCTTTTCATATACGATTTCACAATCATTTTGTCTATTCCTACTCTCTCAGCTTTCGTCAGATTGTCCTATCTAAATCTCCAGAGAGTTAAACTCTCTTTCTCTCTCTTTCCCACATTCTTTTCCACTTTGCTCTCTTCTCTTTCTCTCTCCCACTTTCTGTTCCTTTCTTACCAATTCTTGTCTCACCTGTGTCTAAAATTATCAAATAAATTATCTTTCCTTGATGTCCAAAATTTTCCCAACTTTTGTTGCCAGTGAAGTAGTCTAACATATAGATTGTATAACTCTATGTTGTACTCGGGTTCTACGTTTTGGCATTACCACCTCTCATCTTCCATAATTATGGTATGAGGTGAGCCAGATGGTCAAATATGTTCTGCTACAACTATATTAGGAGGGAAGGAGAAGGGATGATGGGGGAGGTGCAGGTCAGTTATTTGGATGCTTTTTTAACCCCCTTCACGCCGTTGTGATTCATATATTTTTTGTGGAAAGCCATGATTAAGCGGGGAGTAAATAGTAGAGTGATATCGTGTTGCTTCTCCATTGTGATTTATTGAGACACCCCCTCTAGTTAGCTGACCGGTGATACCTAAAGAGGTCTTCCGCCCTTTTTAGGTTTAATTTAATCCTACCAGGACGCTAACATCCCCAAAAATAACAAAAAAGTGGGGTGGTATATATAGATATCAAGAATGTACTTAGTAAATTTTAAATTGACTAGACTTGCAGAGGAATATAATGGCCATTTCCCAGAGTAGTACAAAGAACATGAGTGTCAGCAAAATTTAAGATCAACATTAGTTATCAGTAGGCAAAAGCTTGAAATTTCTTTGCGTTTTCGTCATTTCGCAAAGACAAATCCTTTGACATGGTTTAGCTGACCCAAGAAAATCTTTAATATATCGACATGGAACTATTGATGGTAACACGTTTTTTTGTAGTTGTTTTTATTTCTTTTTTTTTTTCGTAACAGAGGTGGGGAAGAGACAAGAACGATATAAAATATTTTTACATTAAAGAAGAGATAGAAGAAAAAATACATTTTAAATTCAATGTAAACAAATTTTTTAGAAACTTAAGTCAAAGAAACAAGAATAAACTGTCATTCTGAAAGAAAATATATTTTTAAAAAGTATACAAAACATGAATCTCGACTAATCAAAGACTTTTTTAAAGGACCGGATTAGAACAGAAAACATTGTTTTTTGCAGCCAATCAGATAAAGCTTTCCTCTTGTTACTCGTGTGAGAAGTTTTCCTGGACGACTGTTAATGGTGCATATTTATTAGAGATGTAATGTTATTTGAGACAAGAACCGTAGCAGCACAAAAAATGGATTGACAAAGACCGGTATTGTCTTTTGCCCGAACACGAAGAACTAACTCTAAAAGCAATATAATCAGAGAACTACATGTATATCTGGTTGACTCGCGTTACACCTATCTGTCCGTAGCTAAATTGCGACATATTTAAACACACACAGAGACCTACCAAATTATATCATCAAATTACATGATATGTGTAATAGAGCATACAGATGTAATCCCCAAAAATAATAGAATACATTATGTGCCTCTGTGTGTGTGTGTGTGTGTGTGTGTGTGTGTGTGTGTGTGTGTGTGTGTGTGTGTGTGTGTGTGTGTGTGTGTGTGTGTGTGTGTGTGTGTGTGTGTGTGTGTGTGTAAAAATAAGCAAAAATAGTGTGGAGTTAATTTTCAATGGATCCCATTAGTAGGAAGTATTAACAGTGATCAAGCCAGAGGGCTCAATCTAAGAAAATTTGTTTAAAGAGCCAATACAACATTACATAAAAAATAATTCTCTTAAATCGGATTGCCATTTCAAAGGGTTAATTTAAGGCCCAGCACATGACTGTGATCAAAAGTTTATGAGAAAATTAATTTATTTGTTTGTTTGTGGTAGTGTCTATGTGTGCGTGTCTGTAACAAAGGAACAAATAGGGAAGAAGAAAAGTGTGCAGATAAAAGATAAGAGACTATGTTACATCTGCCACATATGTAAGGAAAAGATTTACAATAAAATAAAATAGAATAGAATTAAATATAAGGAAGAAAAACGTCCGACGAATTTGGGGGTTTTCAAGGGCGCAGTAAAAGGACCACGAATAATGTTAATATCAAAATAAACTGGCTGAATGTAACTTAAGTGAAAATTTAAAACGATACTACTAGAATGAAAATAGATTTAAGAAAAAAAAATTATTACGTAATATAATTATTAATTTTAGATTAATTTTTAGGAAGAGTCTTTTAAATCTACGACGGCATTAACGCCAACAGTATCTGGTTAAAGTTAAGTTAAATCTAAAACGGTAGAAAAAGAAGAAATATTGATTTAAGAAGAAGTCGTTTTATATCTTAATTTAATTAGACGGATAATAATAAAAAAAATAGCAATTATTTAGAAATATTTTAAAATTATCAATAGGAAGTATGAACCTAAATATAAATACATGACAGTATTTGTTTATAAATACTTCTCTGAAATCACAACAAGTTTTGATTAAGGCAATTTAAAACTAATACTTTTCATCTAAACTAAAATTTCATCTATCATAACGGATATATGGTGTGAGGGCATAATTTATTAATCTTTAACCAATGTTTGAATAAAGTTTCTCCTCTTTAATTTACATTAATCTTAGGGACATATAAATTTTAAATTGTCCAGTAGCGTTGAAAAAGAAGTGTTTATGGTATTACTAAAGTTGTTTGTATTTTTTCCGCTAAAATTGAAATGCAAACACTTTTGAAATTTCTGCAATCCTTCGAGAAAAAGTCTTCCTGGATTCCTTAAAAAATACGTATTCAAATTAGACCCAAAATAAAATTATACATGTAAACTAATAAATTCCAAAAATTAATAAAGTAAGGCATTAATACAATTTAAAATACCAATGATATTACGATAAAACTGATAAATCTAAAAACATATGCAAATACTAAACCACATCCTACCACAAAAACTTTTTAAAAATATTACCAGTATTTATAATTTAGGTATATATAACAACATAATTTCGGAATATATATATATATATATATATATACGAATTCCGTGGGCAATTTTGTAACTTAGCTGAGCAGAGATAACCGACTTTAAAGTTTAGCGAGTTTTTTTATTGTGATACCTACTCTTCTCTCCGTCTGCAGACAAAGATAATCGCCCTCAGCAATAATGACTCCAAGAATCACTTAAGTCATCATAATACTACTCAGTTAATTGAAAAGCAACCCCACTTTAATTCTATCAAATATTCTATATCTTAATCGATATTAAGCCGTTTTATTAGAATAATACGTGCATGCTAAAATCACTATTTATCAATAAACCACTGAAAATACACAATGGTATCATCAAGCATCATCAAAACAAAACAATATATATATATATATATATATATATGTATTTGTGTTTGTGAATGTGGGAAAAATGTACTTTGAGAGCTCGTGTTAGAATATAGAAACCAAACAAAAGCTAAAAAATAAAAAAAATAGAAGAGTTTTATTGAATATGCGTTTCACTTATGTTAGATTGGATTGTTTTGTCTACACTGAATGACATATATCTATATGGGAGGTGCAAACACACCCAAACAGATTCTTAATCTGCTTTCGTATGTTTGTAAATAAACATTTCCTAGTGCAAAATACACACAACACGCTCGCAAACAGCACATTTCCCTGTATATTTGCGGCTCTCTCTCTCTCTCTCTCTCTCTCTCTCTCTGTGTGTGTGTGTGTGTGTGTGTGTGTGTGGTAGCCAGATTTTTCTGAACTTCGCAACACCTGTAACAAAAAGTAATACAAATATTGGCTGCCATTATTTAGACTATTCTGATGTTATTGTACAGCGTCTGATATTACTACATCATTCTTATAGACAGAACAGCCTATAGAATGAAATGGTCTATTTAAGTAAAGAGTAGCAGAATTCAAGGTGTATTATACCATTATCATTCGAGTAAAATTCGGACAGATTTCTTCGGCGAATATTGCTATTTAAACCATTCCTTTACCTGTTGTTAGTTAGGCCTTGTCCATTATTGTAACTATTTTACTGTTTTGTGTATATCCGTTTAAAACCGGGTATTGTGCTAAAAACTACAGCATCTACTCTGCATCGTATCCACGTCGGCAATACAACATGTTTTTATTTATTGTGAGTCCGAAAAATTTACATGTTGTTTGTGGCTTGTTTGTGTTGTTTGTGTGCATGTGTGTTTGTGTGGTGACTGAAATCATAAAGAAAAATTAATTCGTTAGAGATAGACATATCTAACATTAAAGAGATGAATTGATATACATATATACAGAGAGACTGTTCATGAATGCGCACGCACGCGCATATATGTGTGCAGACGCGCACGTGCGTAATTGTCCCGGTGAAACAGCATGATAAATGTTTGTCAGTAAATGGTAATATGCTTGAAAATTTCGAATCAATAGATCAAAACATACTGGCTATGACACATGACCTTTCTTAGCTCGACCATTGTCTTAAATTGGCAAAGAGTTTTAGCACGAATGAAAACGCTAAGCACTTTTAACATTTCTCCGAATGAATGCAGTCTCACTTGTCCATCCACTTGATGAAATTTACCCAGACGATGTCATAAGCTTCAGTAAATCTCATTTACATTTGGTGATATCGAGCAAGCAATTAGATGACAAGAATCTCTATTGTTTTCTGCGATGGTCGATAAGTCACATGCACATTTAACGAAAATAAATTTGTTCAGCATTTATCAACTTTGTCACTTCATGTTAAGTTAACATTACTTCCTTAATAAACTTTTGCAAAAGAAAAGTAAAGAGGAGTTTATTCCTTAAGCTTCATTTTTGGCAGATTTTCCTATTTACGCATTAGACAATGAATGTCTAAATATAATGAAAGGGACTATAGAACAGATATTAAAATCAACTGAATTCAAAAAATCATGGTGATTTTGCTGTGAGGAAATTGCAGATTTTCTTTCCTTTTTTAATGTTGCATTCATTTTGAACTTTTCAATGGAGTATTTTTCATTTGTCTGACTCGGTCAGAACATGCTATGCCAGAACTTACGAGATGTTGTAAAGGTGATATACATAGATGTAATATATTGTGTTAAATTCATTTATATGGATATTAGTGTTTATGAATTGATATCTACATATCTTTTACAATTTACTGAACTCAATATTTTATTTGATATAAGTTTCTTGAGCGTTTAGATTAATAGCAAAATGCATGCAATTTATTTTGAAAAAAGAAAATGATTTGGTCGCACTGTGTAAAATGTTATATTGTAAGAGAGTAAAAACATCAAAACCTATTTAATCATGAAATCAAGTTATACATCATATAATATTGGAATATTTTTTCCTTTTTGTGCAGCGTATCTTCAAGACAATAGTTTTCATGTGCTTTAATTTTTCTATAAATGCTGTGTATTTGCTACATTTCCTAAATTTTTCCGTCATTCATAATTTCAGTCTGGCAGGTAATTTATCTGCTGTAGTCGTCTGTTCTAGTACTCAATCTGTCATGTGAGGATTAAGTTTTCCAAGACACTTTTCCTCATTATGTACCATACAAATTTCAACTAACTCCTCCTGGTGTTATATCTATGCGTCATTCTTGCTTACATATTTAGTAAAATTTCTTCTTTTAAAAATCAACAAATTTATTTTATTTTATAGATGATTGTAAGTTTTGTCTTCCTATATAACTCATTGTCTATGTAGTGTAAATCATATATATATATATATATATATATATATATATATATATATATTGTGTCGTTCTGGTTGACTGAAAACGAGTGTAGATTCCCATTTTCTTTCAAACATTGTCATTGCTCACATGTTCAGCTGCAGAACACATGTTCAGTCTCAGTATCCTTCTATAGATCCACATCTATCTTATTTTCAGGTACGTCTTCATAAGTGAGGAGATTCTCCAGCATTCACTGTCATATAACTGATATTCGATAAAAGTTCAGTACAGGTTTCTTGGCTTCTAACGATATTATCCTGAATATTTTTAATTCAACCAGAAATAATATTTGGGTTTAGTTGTATTAATATTATATACGTATGAATATATTCCCATTGATCTATGAATTCAGAGAGAATGCAGATGTTACAATATGCAGACGTGCCAACAATCACACAAAAAACTAACTTTAATACACACACGCAACACACACATTATCACACATATTAACACACACAACACACACGCACACATATATAAGCATGTATGTTTTAATAATTGTATGCCACTGAAAGGAATAAGGTAATTAAGATGCAAATTGAAACAGAATGCAAGATAAATATATATATATATATATATATATATATAGATAGATAGATAGATAGAGAGAGAGAGAGAGAGAGAGAGAGAGAGAGGAAGAAAGCGTCATTAAAAATAAAAATGATTGGATTTTAAGAGACAGACAGATGACGTTGAGATAAAAAATTTTGCCGAGGTTATTTGATAGGATAGCGGGAAACCGGATAGAACTCCATAGTATACAGTGCGAAAAAAGAAGCTACTAACAGCGAATTACGCTTACGATTAACAGTTTTAACTGCAAACGATGACATCCACCTGCTAGATGTATTGAAATGGTAGATTAATCTTTAGATTATCTCAATACTTTCCACATGTATATCAGAAGTAACACACAAGAGGTGTTAGAAATATTCAATATACTGAGCTATTGTGCATAAATATGTAAATACTGTTTTACATCATAACATTGAACCAGTATTTCTAGGAGCACATCTTGCAATATGATACATAGATCTAATATAATCGTTCCATTTCATGTCTATGGAAATATTGTGTTGGAAGGTAAATAATATCATCATATATTATTTCAGAACAGAATATCAGGTTGCGACGCTTGAAAATTATCAAGACAATTATTGCTCTAGATAACAAAAGACTGAATGTTATTTTGAAGATAAACTGTTAATCATTTCAAATTAATGAGATTCACCAAAAAGACAGAACTAAATACTGTATCATGTGCATAGATATGGAATAGGGAACTCATGTAATCTGAAATGTCGTTGATGACTAACCGACAGGTGACATTATTCTTGAGCATAATATGAAAAAGAATAAAACTAACATAAATCAGTTACAGATTCTAGCAATGTAAAATAAAAATACTCAACATAAATACTAACAATAACAATGTAAAGCCCAACAAAAATAACGACACCAAAAGTTAATTTGTAACATAATATACAAAGCTAGAGTTGAAAAAGTTATTTACACAGACAAAAAGAATCCAACTAGAGAGCAGGAAATAAATTTTAAAAAATATATAACTACCAAACAGTGTTATTCTAAATAAAAAGATGGACAAAAATACCACCTTATCAAAGTAGACACGCAACTAGATATACTATCCGAAGTTAAATCAAATAGCAACTTATAATAAGGTTAGCCCTATAAAGATCAACATTAAAAATTGCAAATTTTGTTTTGAGGAGAAAATAACTATGAATACTTTGAAAAATGAAGAAAACTGTTAAGCAAGAAAAATGAAATAATTCATTATTTTAGCCATGAACATAAATTTTTTAAATAAATAATTTTATGCTTCAAATTATTTTGATTGTTCATCAGTAATTATTTCCCTTAAGCAGTTGTTGTTTATATGCATGATAATTAATTTAGATTTTGCCCATTTTCTAATGTGAACAATTTGCAATGTCGATATATGACATTTATCTCATTGCGCTTATTTAATGGATTTTTATTAATAAGTGATTTAATAATAAACACTTTTTCGTATAAACATAATAAACGTGGTTCATTTAAAAATTACCTATTGAAAAAAATATTTCTTTTTATAATAAAAGAAGCTTTACAACTAATAGCTAGACCAAAAATGATAAGTAACTGAAAAATACAGCTTTCGTATTAATGAAAATATCACATCAAAGGCAATAAAACTAAAGGAAGAATAGGGGATATAACGGAAAATGATAAGATCAGGTTAAAGGCAGATTAACAACTTAACCATTTAGGAGGGAAATAAAGAAGGGGAAAGAGTAGGAGGAGGGAGGTATATAGAAATGAAAAGAAAAAAGAGAAAGAAGAAAAAAAGGAAAAGTTGGTTAGTATGTATTCTTTTGGGCCAAATCCCAAAATGTATCTTCTATCTATATGTATAGGAAAAACTACTAAAAAGTTATAAGTTTAAAAATGAATTTTCTTGACAGTATTTATTTATTTCTATTATATATATATATATATATATATATATATATATATATATATATTTGATATTTCAGACCGGCCTCGGCCTTTCATCAGAAACAAATGATTTTAAAATTTAAACTAGATGCATTCGCCGCGAGAGCGTTGGTCGAGAGATGTTTACATCACGTGACGTAGAAAGGGATAGAGTTTTTTTTATATTTGTAAAGGTAAACCTATCACTAATAATACTGTTGTTTTGAAGATAAATAATTTAAGTGTATCTTAAACATGTTTAACTATTGAAATATTTATAAAGATTCAAAACACCTATTTAAACCTTGCATATCAGTATTTAATTTTAAAATCCAGTATTTTTCTTTCTTTCTGCGTGAGTATGAGGAACTAAAATCGGAATCTATCAGTAAACATTTGCAGTTTCCTAATGTGTGTCCTGGTTATTTGAAGTGTTCAACTATGGGTGAATAAGGGTTGTTTCGGCGTATGCTTAGTTTGTGATTGTTAAAACGGAATCTAAAACTGTTTCCAGATTCACCAATATATCCATTATTTGGACATATTGAACAGAAGAGAAAATATATTATATTTTGGCTGTCACAGTAATTTAATATTTAATTAAAGCTAATTCATATTTTCTTTTCATCAGAGAAACCATCACGCGCCTTTATTACTGCAGAGCAAATCCTTGGCATTCTTTCTAATAATTTATAAAAATAAGTTGGTGAAAGTGATTTCCAAGCATCCAGCAAGCATTTAAACAACATTTGTTTACTTTTAGGAAGTTCATTTCAAACTGTATTATCAATTGTATCCCTTATTTTCCTTCTTTAATAGTGGTTTCTTATCTGCTACACGCTCTTTAAGTCCAGCAGAATGAAGTCGTACCTTAACAGTATTAACAGATACTAGATGTTGCCGAGTAGAATTCATTCCATTTGTTAATTCCGGAGCGGTTTTCTTCTATTCCTATTGCTAGATATGATCAAGTGCCTATCATTTACAATAGATGTTCCTCTGGACCTACCAGATCATTTTTATCAAAATTTAACTCAGATTTACGAAGTCGTTGAAGGCAATAATGCACGCCCGTTTTTGATCGGCTTAATTTTTAGCGATAACACGTTGGGAATATCTTGCTTTCGAAAGAATTTCAACCTGAGCTATTTTCAATGTTAAGCTGGTTCTTCCTTGCCATTTATACCGTAGTAATATGGTTTACAAAAATAAATTGTACCGTAACGATAATATCTGAATAAATCTGAACATTCGGCAAACACTTGATCACAATAAGACGAGTCAAATAGCATACTGAGTAAATGCTTACTTTAAAGTTGAAAAAGTAGTTTTTTTTTTAATTGACATTTGCATAAGAATAATAAAAATACAAACTCGGCGAATTTTATGCTGCTACAAAATTGGGTGGTCCCAAACTCATGGTCAATATTGTATATATAATCATCCGAAGACAGATTTGTTTCGTTGTATCACGGCTCATCAGTACGTTTAGACATCCAATTGATTTTTACTCAGGCTTGAAACCCGACCGAATTAGGGTCAGTAGGCGATTCTACCTCTGAGCTATGGGCGCTCGGTAGAAGGAGGTATATATATATATATATATATATATATATATATATGTACAGTTAAAATATAAAAATAGACCAAGCAACGCGCAAAACGCATGGTCTGAATATTGATTTCTAGCATGAAACTGACTGTCACCCCTCAGTGTTGATGTTATTGTTCCTTCTTTATTTTACATACGGATAAATCATGTATAGTGCGAAACTATAAATTTCTATGCATATATAAAGATGATGCATATATATAAAGTGATATAAAGTTATATAATATGTGACAATATGTTTTCGACTGAATAAAATATTGTTTTGGTAGTTTCTGTTTCTTTTTGTATGCAAATTTCTTTGTCCATTCTCTGGAAAACAAAATGCATATATGTGAATACATCTCAGTATGTTAATGTGTATGTGCAGTTGCATTGTAAAATAATCACGAGTTTATAAATGAGTATATGTTATTGACTTATCGATGTGATTGATTATTTTATTTCCGTAAAATCCCAATTTAATATTTCTTTTCTTACAGGTTATCATCTTTCTGAAATGAAATCTTCTGATTTTATTTCCCTCTCTTTTGTTGTTTATGGCTTACTGTATTATCATGCATCAAGATATATTCTTTCCTCATATTCCTTTCTTTAAATAGATCAAAATGTATACTGAGGCCCATACACTAATTTTTAAACCCAATATATATATGCACCTACAAATGTGTGCGCACACACACATGCATATGTGTATACGCACTAAATATTATTAAGTAACATCTTATCTCTGAGGGTCGATCTTTATATAAGCTCTCTACATCAAATCGTAAAAGTAATATTGCATCAGGATATCCTAGATTAAGAAAGAAAACATTCAATATTCTCGTTGCCATGGCAGAAGCAAATCTTATTCTTATTTTCTCTCTGGTTTCGTGCAACCAACTCGATTTAAAATCAAAATTGTTCATGCCATCGATTTTTAAACGTGTGATAGATTACACCATCGTTGAAATTTCAAGTCATTAATTATCGGCCTAACGTGGCTCCTGGATAAGAGACCGTTTGTCGGATAGATGAACGGACTAGTCGTCGTTTTGCCGTCTGACATTCTCAAATTTTCCAACCTATTATTAATTCCTTCTATCTATAGTTATTTTCTAAGTTTTAACGAGCGTTGTCAGTGGTGAAGTGTGAATTTGAAAGTGGGGCATGCAGTTAGTTTCGACCATTGATGGAAAAGAGATAATTCTGCCAACTGAATTTGAGCGGAAGCAGCAAAAACGCTGCTGCTCTTTTAATTGACCTCCTAGGTTTTACTTCACGCCAACTAAAAGCCAAATTTTGTGTGTTCTTATTCACAACCCAAAGAAAAAGCTCTATAGGTAGAAGTAGAGAATGCACAAGTATTTACAAGTAGAAACGAAAAAATATAAAGAAACAACATTTTCAACTCGCACTAAAATCTTTGCTTGTTCTCTGAAATGTAACACCTTAAATTTCTCAATGCTTCTCACTGCATGTACATTGAACTAAACTTGAATTGATATATCAATGTATGTTCCATCTTTGCTTACACTACAGTCTGTTCGTAAATAAAATTGTAATAAAGATAAATGAAATGTGAAATAATGTCACGCGCAATATTAAAAACAAATGTCTTTTATTCATTTTTATTATTTAAGATGTTATTGTTCCTAGAAGAAAGAATATAAAATGTTAATATCATGTTTGCATACAGCGACAATTTGAGACAGAGTTTTATTCGAACAACAAATAAAAGAATCTCATTCAAACAAATTAAATATTATTTAGAAGTGGATCATATCTACAGTTAGTCAACGACTTTAATGTTTTTAATGAATTTAATCGGCCACAAAGATTTGCTATGTTCGAATAACTGGTATAGTTTCCGCACACAGCGTATACTGTAGTTTGTGTTTAAATTCATTTGTAAGTTCGATTATGCAAGATTCGTCATCTATCAATGAACGGGGTTTTCAGAAAGCAAATTCATCTTATCTACCATTATTTCATTCTGTTTTATTATGAATATGTCGACATTTTAAATTTTGTGGAATTCCTAATAGTTCCCGATTCACTAATTTTCGTAATATCTGTGTATAGTTATTTTGCCTACCGTCTTGTGAATATCCTGTGGTTCAATGCGCCATCGCAAGGTTCCGTATTGTCTGCATTGCATGTTCTTTTAAAGACACTGACGTAGGTGTACCCAAAGGCTCTATTCTTGATTCTACGCTGTTTCTGATATTCGACAATGATCTGTCTGATGACATCACTTTCCAAATATTAATTATGCAGATGACACCAGCATTTACTCCCGTCTCAACAGGAAGTCTGTTATGGCTGACAAAGTAAATTTGGTTGTTGTTCTTGAAAGGAACATTCAGTCAGGTGTCACTTGGTGCAGGGAATATCTTTCAAAAACAAATATGTTCTTTAAATATTCTAGTGAAAATCCGCCTGACTGATGCATGTCTGTGTGTGTTCAACACACCGCAACTGTTTGACCTCAGCTTGATTTTTCCCGATTACATGAATTTAAGCGTTCACTAGATTGAGATTTAGGTACAATTCATATTGCCGTTGAAACAGTTAAATGTAATCACCACCTCTACCCCAATAGTCATTTTAATAGCACTTTTACTCTGCTAAATGCCCATCTGATTACTTTCATTCATGATAACTTCAGTCACTACCAGTCTTCTTGAATCCTGTTCAACTATTATCTATACTATAATGCCCCCTATATCTCACATTTACTATTAGCAATACTTGCCGACTAGTGTGAATTCTGCCTTGAATGGGGTGAAGTGCGTAAACAAAAATTACACTATAGACTAAATAGCTGTCAAAACTCGCAACACAGATGCCGAATGTTCATAACTCACGTAAGAAACAATAGACAAGCTATGATTAAATATATTTTTTATATCTTTGCCAAACGTGATATTTATAAAAATATTATATAAAAAGAACAGTTTATTGCGAACACCCAGATTGCAGATGAATAGTCAATAAATTGGGTAAATATACACATTGGAAAAGACTGATGTCAAGGAAGATGACATTCCTTGGATTTATTAAAAATAAACATCGAGGTAATATTTCTAAAATTAAATGCTATATCTGGTTTTAGTATTGGCTAACATATCTTAACAACACAATATGGCAATGTAACGATTGTAGAGTGAAAGAGACAGAACATTTTAAATAAGTATTAAAGTAAATCGAAAGGAAAAGAATAATCAACAAGTGTAATCAGACAAAGTGACCGTATTATAGGTAATAGGTAGAGTAACTTAAAGTGAGCTCTTCTTAGAAGAAACATCAATATCAATCAAGTGCAGAAACCTAACTGTTGCGAAGATTATTTTTAAACACAATACGAAATTATGGCTACATAAAAGTTATAATCCTAGTATGTGTGAGTGAGTGGTAATATCGACAACTCTGATTTGATATATTTTTGTAGGAAAAACGAATAATTTAATAATAACTAATAACATTAAAAGCAATACAATTAGTTACAAATTACATTCTTTAGAACTGACATAATATTAAATGGCATTCAAAGAGTATTTTTAATTAAAATAAGTTTTTAATCATTTTCACTGCTAATTATATATTACCACTTATGATTTAAACGCGATAAGACTAGGATATGTTAGAAGAAAAGAACATATTTAAAAGCATGCAATTATATAAATATATATATATAAGAAAAATTAAGGCAGACACAGAATCTTTTGTTAAATAAAGACGGAAACTGATGATGTTTCGGCTGAAATAGGCCTATAACCCCGATTCACCATGAGATAACGTGTCTGCCTGAAGTTTTCTTATATTTGCTCTATATGTATTTACATATATACATGTATATATGTTTAGAGCTCTCTTAAAGAGTTATCCTACCACTGTATGTACAGGATACTCCTTTGGATTCTTCTATACGCACACTGCATGCTGCTATATATATATATATATATATATATATATATATATATATATATATATATATATATATATATTGAAAGGTGATATCTTGATTTATGTGTTTGTGTGTGTGAGAGTGTTTCAGAAACGGTACCTGCCGTAGCATAGAGTTAAACCGTATAAGATCTGATCCTTATTAAACGAAATATAATTAATAATTTATCCTCGATACCCGAATTCAGTATAATCATAGGTACATGGATTTACTTGGGTTCAAACACACGCGCGCTCACGCGCGCACGCACACACACACACACACATCACACACACAGACACACACGCATACACACAGAAAAAAACAGAGAGAGAGAGAGAGAGAGAGAGAGAGAGAGAGAGAGAGAGACGTGCAAGCGCACAAACACACACACATCTATATATATATTGGGGTGTTGTTGGTAATGAACAGTCGACTGTGAATGTATAGATAAACACATACATGCCATTATATATATATATATATATATATATATATATATATATATATATATATATATGCGGTGGGGTCTCATTACTGGGTTAAATGCAGTCGGAGTCTAACCGTACTGATGAACTGTGATACAGTGAAACAGATCTCTCGGCGGATACATATATATATATATATATATATATATATATATATATTATGTTTTTCATAATAAAAATGTTCTCTCACGCTCTCTTTCTGTTTGTCTCTCTCCTTCTCTATTTCTCTGTGTGTGTATATATATGCATACGCAAATGTATAAATTTCACACGTATTCACCCTAGCGTTTTTGTTTACTTTCATTTGCCAGGAAACTTTGAAAGACTAGTAAAAGAAAAAAAGAAGAATTCAATGAATATTTCTAAGGGCATTCTCCGCTGTTTGATTGTCTCCTTTAATTTCAAACCATTTGTTTCTTTTTGTTATTTTCAATTCAGAAAAAAAATAATCACTTGACATGATCATGGTGATATAAATCATATATAATGAGCAGCGTGTGTCAGTAGATATTGCACTGAAAAAAAAGATGCATTGGCCAAATGCATTAATCATGCCAGGATTATTTCTATGTTACAGCTCAAGAAAAATTCCAATTAATCCAGGTTTTACAATGATCTTGTATTCTGCTGTTTTATTACATAGAGGAATTCCTTAGAACTCGAGTATAAACATTAATTTTCCAGTACCTAATAACCAAAGAGCTACTGATGTATGCCTGTGTGTGTGCGCGTGTGTATTGTAAGAATATATATACACATGTTTACACGTAAATATAAATGATATGCCTTATCTAATTAAAAAGGTTAACACTGATACCAAAAGCGAACCGCGACAGACTGTTTCATGCTTACAAAAACAATTTAAAGGTACAAAGCGTTCTTCAGGCAAAAAAACCTGAAGACTTCATTCAAGCATAAAACCTAGTGAAGCCATTCGGTTTTGACCTCAGTACAAATTTATCCATTTATTTATCTATCTATATATATATATATATATATATATATATATATATATATATATATTGTGTGTGTGTATTTTGGCAGCACTTTTTCATTAATGCAGGTTTCTTTGAATAATATAGACAAGTTTTGTCTATTAATTTTGTGTAGGATCCGTTCATACCGTCTGATATACTTGATGGTGATGTCGTTAAAAGACAACAAAAAATCACAGTATTTGTTGAATTTTTTATCGGGTCTAAGCTTTCGGCTCACTCTTTGATAATGGCTTATGTGAGCCGGAAGCTTAGACCCGATAAAAAATTCAACAAATACTGCGATTTTTTCTATATTATTCAATGAAACCTGCATTAATATATATATATATATATATATATATATATATATATATATATATATTCGGTAAATATTATCGTAAACTATTGAGTTACTAACAATTATTGCCGAAATATTATATGAAAATTAAAAATGAAATTGTTTCGGCGATGTCTAATTGATAGCTGAACTAGAAATGACTCGGAAACTCTTGTTAACTTAATTAAGTTATGTATTAATTTTAACGTGTTCAAATAAGACTGCACTATTTTAATCGTCTTTAAGGATACTTCTTTGTATTCTATTGTCTATTGTTAATTCTAACCTCAAGGAATAAAACTCCTTGCGACTTCTCGGACAAACGGTCTTCACAGACATTCATTTCAAATATTGTATTAAATCAAAAGCGAGGTTGTTACGAATGTTAGTTCACTGTGTGCTCATATTTTTTCCTCTCCAGAATCACTCTGACATATTTCTAATTCTACTCTTCATTTATCTATGAAGGTTGCTGTCACATCTAGTCTGGTGTTTACGCAAAGCTATAGCATCTAATCTGTTGTGCTATTTAACCCATAGCAGGAGATAGAAGAGATGAGATTAATACCTTTATAAAGGGTATCTGTGCGTAATTGAAAGCAAATTATCAACTGGAAGTAGAATTAAGTTTTCCGATTTCTGGTACCGAGTTAATTTTCAGTGCCCTACAAAGCACATCCTATTAAGTACTGTGTCATAACAGGGCCTATTCATACTTTTCGTAGAGTATTTTTCATGAGACTTCAATTATAAGAGTTCGTGCGTGTAAAGTTTTAACCTATTCAGATAATGGACGACTACGATACCTGTCTTATGAATATGAGATGGGAATTTCTCCTCGCCAATGTCTGTCATGTACGAATATCTAAATAATAGATTATATTTAAAGTAATGACATTTTTAGAATTTGTAGTAGAATGATTTTGAGTAGAACAGCATGTTTCAACCCCAGTGAAAAATATGAGTTTGAAGCCCATATATCGAATTCGTAAATCATTTGTATGGGAATTGAATGTAGAATATTGGCTAAAGTTTGAAGACCAGTCGGTAACATTACCATTTCTTTATTACATCTGTCTGTCACTTTATCTACACTTAGTTAATTTAAACAATGTTAATTGATAAGAAATATTATAACATCTTAAACTTTGAAATATTGTAACGCATAACATTGGCTAATCTGAAATATGTGCCCATATTCTGAAATCTCAGTTCAGATGGTTTTGATTGAAGTTCAAATGGACTCCCTCCTCACAAAAACGAGAGAGAGAGAGAGAGAGAGAGAGAGAGAGAGAGAGAGAGAATCGTATCAATGTTTTACGCTTTCTGAAAAGTTAATTCCAGAAAAACCGAAATACTATGATTCTACAGAAGAAATACATATTCAATAAATGTCAAAAGCGATTCTGTAAACCTGACGAAAACCAGTAATATTGACTCTTGAATTGAAACATAAGCTCTATGTATTAGCAAAAATACAAGATCTGACAAGGACAACGGGAATATTTTATGTTCAATGATGAATCCTATCTGCAACAGTTTGTTGTGAATCAGCATTATTTCAGAAAGCCTTCATAAAATATGTACATAACTTACACCAAAAAAAAAAAAAAGAAAGAAATGTCCTTCAAGCGAGATAAGATTAGAAAAGCTGGTTTATTTTCCTTATACCTAGAAACGATAATCTTCGTGAAATACATTTGAAACTCTAGAAGGATAAACTCTGAATGCATATGCACATATTTGATCGTGACATATTAAAACATGACAATGATTGGTGAGTCAAAAGGAAATGTACCTGCATATTAAGAACATCAAGGGCATTACTTTGGAATGGTCAAGCAATATTCGTAAATTAAATATTATCGAAAATACTTAGATTACATGAAGATTATAGTTCCTAATAAAGACTCATTTCAATCCAAACAGCTTATGGAGTTAGAGAATTTTGAGCAGATTATTATTACGAAAACTCGATAGTTTATTAAACAGCGGCACTATTTAGAGATTTTGAATTCCCGTTCAGTTCTTTTAAACTATTTACAAAACCCTTGAGACATATAAGAATTCTTTTCTGTCTCGATAATTTGAGTAAATAAAGGAAACGTTTATTCTCATTTACATGAATGACAACTAGGCTAGGATAACTCGGAACTCAAACCTGACTGCAGGTGGTTTGGTTTTGCCAGGTAGACTCGCTCAAGAAACCCCACTATAGACATGGATTAATATATGTTTTCCCGCTAGGTCTCAATAAAACAAATAATTTTATGCGAGGATAAAACATTTTATAAAACATCGGAGGTAGAGACAAATATCTTTAAAAAATCTAAACTGATCAGCGTTAATTGATTGTTGGCTTAGTATTTGTTCAGGTGTGTCATAGAAACTTCGTTTTGAACAGTTTTGATGATCATCTCTTATGTGTGTTCAGTTCTTACATGATGCTGAAATGCCTGCAATCTATTTAGGGTGAAACCCATTAGATTACATTTTAGCATGATTATACCATTTTACTCATATTCACTTTTGTTAATCTTGAGTGACACTAATAGTACCCCTTCATAAGGAGATAACACATATAGCTCTCATACATTTTTTTGCTGCGTATCAGTTTTAGCATATGGTTTGTATTCAAGAAATTTAAATATATGCGGCAAACAATTTCAGTATGTTTTTCTATTACACCATATTAGACACATCACAAAATCAAGTCTCCCTTAAATAGAACCTCCAATTCCGTTGTCAATACATATGTGGTTAATCTGACCGAATTTAGCTTCGTACTCATTTCAAGAATTGTCCGCCTCAATTATTCGGGTAATTAGTCAGCTAGTTGACAGATAATGATCCTCGCGTCAAAAACGCATCTCTTTCAACGGAGCTTTCACGTAAAAAGATTGGCTTCTACAATGTAATGCATGAGGCAAAGACAGCATGTTAAATATATCTACAAACTCCATCAATCATAGTTGCATTGACGAGTTGAAGAGTATTAAAATTTGTCCTTTCAGACTTGAAATATTATTTTTGACATTTCTGGTTTTACCTCATATCACACACACACACACACACACACACACACACACACACACACACACACACACACACACACACACACACACACACATATATATATATATATATATATATATATATTCACAATTTTATAATGTATGTATAATAATTCAGCAAAGCGTCCACATATAATAGAGGGTGTAGATTTAATCTGTTGCTTTCAGTTTGTGTTGTGTTCTGACAAATATTTAGGCCCCTCATGCATTTTAGAAATAGGCCAAAATATTAAGATTTCAATATTTAATCCTTTAGATTGTTTATATTTTTAATATTAAACGAGTTAATATGAAGGAAAAAATCGAAACGAAATCTAAATAAAAATTACCGTTTTCTTCTTTTATGTGACTTATCATTTCAGGACATAAAGCATTGTCTCTTCACAACTTCCTATCTGTCGTAATTCATTTTAATTGTATTTAGATACTTTAATCATTTTCTGTCTTTCTTGGTTTCAGTATGATTTATGTCTGTCAAAACCTCCATGCCGTTGTTCTTCATTATTTGAACAAAAAAAAAATTAACTGTTCTGTTTAGACTACATGTATAAGTATCCTTTCTGAACTTCATCTCTTTTATAATTCCTCGTTGCTCAAATGTATTCACTCGAGATATTCAACATCCTTTTATAGTCAATATTGCTTTTGTCTCAATGTAAGATAGATTCAGGCAAGAATACCTACCTAGTCCGGCACAGTTATCCAACATTTCTAGTAAAATATTTAATTATTGATTTAATGTAGTCGTTCCAATTGAGGTCGAGTAAAAAAGAGGAAGCGAAGTGTATTTATTTTAGGTAAACCAACTTGATCTCTGAGGATGGGAAGGGGGCTGGAGATGATATCTATGGTGTTTAACCGATAGCAGCTTTGAAATAATAAAATTCACGAGCCCTTTCTTAGCTCAGTCCACAACAGAAAGGAGTTCGTACACAAGCTTAGCACCGAATTTATCTTTGTTCGCTTTGAAAGATTTCTTATTGGGGCGGAAGTAAATAGTTGTGTCTTCAGTGTAAATGCCTACTTTTGATTTAATCAGATCAGAATTACGTTGATTAAGATCAGAACGAACCTCGAACCTAGGATAGAGCTCCGGAGGAAAATTGCGTTCCTGGGACAGGATGTGTAGGTATTCCCATTTAAATAGGCATTCATTACACTGTTTGATAGCAAATGTTGGATCAAGTTAAACAAGCAAGCAATAATACCACAGTCTAATATCTTTCACAGAAGGCCAGCATTCCAGACTTAAAATCAAAAGCTTTGCAGATATCCGGAGCAAGGGCCAGCTTCGCCGTTTTTATCGAGAGCCTGTTTAATGTACTCAGTGATGTTCGTTAGCATATCAAAATTAGACCTAGCAAAGAGGAATCGAAAAAGGTTATGAGCAGAGACAATTTGAAATATTTCAGCATTGATGATAGCCTCGACGAAAGATTCGAGTGTTCTTCAGAGATCTGTTCTGCAGGTATCAGAGAAAAGGTCTACTGGCAGTGAGGAAAACAAGAAGCATAGAATTTGGAGACGACACATGAGCGTTCAGGGGTACATTTCTTCAAGACAATGATTAGGATTCCCTCATCTCCTCTCGACTTATGTGGGTCAAACAATGAAACAGTGAAAATATTTTGGAGATCAGAATGTCGGTCATGTAAATATCGTTTAGTTTAACCTCATTTCTAGGAGAGAAGTCTGTTACGGATGTTCCAGCCGAGTCAAATGTGGATTAGGAGATGAATTTGCAAACAAAGCACTCGTACACGTGGATCGAATTCAATTGCACCTAGCTTTTTAGGCAGAGATATGAAAAATGATTACCTTAGGTCATCAGGTATTACGCCACTGTTGAAAATTTCATTTATTTTCCGTAAAATATTTCTATGCCAAAATCTTACAAGTCTCTCAACGTAGATATTACAATGGCCTCTGTTCCAGCTGTTTTGTTCCTATTCAGTTTGGACATTGAAAGTTTCACTTGGAATTATAATATTTCCATTGCTTCAGCATCATTTTCTTTTACTATCGGATGCTCTTTCTTGTCACTTAAGAGCTCTTTCATATATTCTGCTCATCATTGGAGTATTTCCACTTTCTCTAATACGATAGGACCAACCTTGGATTTTATAAGTCCTGTTGATGGTTACGTTTTTGTCCTTACAGTTTGCATACTTCTTTAAGTTTCTGTCTTATCAGGTGAATTTATATCGTGTTTTTTGTATATACAGGCCTGCAGCCAAAGGTACTTCATTCATGTGTGAAGAGTAAAGCGATAATTGCAGAAAGGGGGACAGTTTTGAAAATTTTACACACGAAAGAGATGACGCGTATATATATATATATATATATATATATATATATATATATATATATATATCGATTGTTATTTGATTTAGTTTTTCGTCATAATAAAAATAAACCAGTTCACCAGTTCACTTTTTTATTAAAAATTGTTCAATAAAATTTTAGAACTTTTGAATATTTTCCTTTTGTAAACGAGTTATTACCCGACGTAGGTTTTTAATATGGGTGGTTTCTTCAACCGATTTTCAAAAGCTGATTCTACCGTTTACAGTTTTTTTTAAACGCTCACGAAGCCGAAATGAATGAAGCAAAATATGGTATATATCTACCTGTATAAAGGAATGGAATATTCCTATCCACTTAAATACATTCACATTATTATGACGAAGTGTAACCATACCATAAACTATCTATTAGGCTAATACAATCATGGATGTAAACGTTATAATTTTGTTCTTATTTTAAAAAGTGCGCGTTCAAAAATTCCCTGCAATGTGACCGTTAAAAACAACACCGTTAGTTGAGCGTTCTTGAGAAAAAAAAACGGTAAAGGCTAAAATCAGTTATTGAAAATTGCCTGAAACACCATACATGGTAGAAAGCTAGTTTGCGTAATAACTCGTTTACAAAAGGATATATATATATATATATATATATATATATATATATATATATATACTAGCAGTATAGCCCGGCGTTGCTCGGGTGTACTGAAAGATTTAAATCTGATCCATGGTCCTGAAGCTCAGACTCTTTGGACGTTCGCACGAAAGACTAAAAAGCAATAGTTTCAGCCAGTTAAAACGAAACCGTAGACTGGAGGAAAAATGGGTGGATGTAAGTTAAATTTTGATTTCTTGGTATCGATTTCAAATAAGTTTTTTTTTTCGACGTAAACTGAATTTTGAAGGCTAAATAAGTCTTCTGAATAAATGATATCATGGCTGAGACTAAGAACTACAATTATACTTACTTAGATCCAAATCCGAAGCAAAAACTTAACGTACTGAAAAATATAGAGACATACAGGCAGATAAACAGTCACACACACAAACATCTTGCCTTTTATATATACATATATATATTATCGATTTTCT
Organism: Ascarosepion bandense; assembly: GCA_037127315.1. NCBI lineage: Eukaryota > Metazoa > Mollusca > Cephalopoda > Sepiida > Sepiidae > Ascarosepion > Ascarosepion bandense. The sequence goes on along the minus strand of JBBBDQ010028758.1, from coordinate 420,715 downwards.
GCACTATTGTAAGAACTGCAACCTTGAAACTTCTGCATATCGTTTCTTATATCTTTGTTTATGAGTGTTCCAAATTTGAGCGTACCATTCATTCTATAACCGATTTTTTCGATTAACGATTTTCGATATTTATCGGGGATAACTCGATAAAAATCCTAGATATGAACACTCGCAGACGCTTATAGTACAACTGTGTAAATTTGCAAGAAAATAGATTCAGCCGTTTCGGAGTCTATAGGTAACAGACACACACACATACACACAGACAAAGTTCCATTTATAAATAAGTTTATATATATATATATATATATATATATATATATATATATATATAAAACTCGCTCGCTGCGTGAAGTGGATACAAAGCTTGTGAACTGGTAGTAAATAAAAATACTCCACGCTAATACCGTTCACGCCAACAATGATCATGTATTCCATTCCTTTATACAGGTAGTTATGTACCATATCTTCTTCTTGTTGTTGTATGTGCTCTCTCCTTTCAGGACGAAAGCGATCATGGTTCTCTACATCTCCCTATCCCATGTGGCTCCTAGAATGTTTACTCTAGTTACTCCTGTCAAACCCCGTTCCGTCAACCACCTGATCAGGCCCTGCAAATATGTTAACCGCTGCCTTCTTCTGTCTTTCTTTCCTTCTATCTGGCCAGTTAGTATCAGGTTCTCCAGGCACTCCTTCCTCATTGCGTGTCCCAGGAACTTCAGTTGTTTCTTCCTGATGCTCAGTATCAATTTCCTCTTTGTTGCCATTCTTACCAACACCTCATCGTTGCTTGCATGCTTCTGTAGAACCACATTTCCGATCCTCCCAGTTTTCTCCTCAATTTCGATGATATTGTCCAGCATTCGCTACCGTATTGAAGAACTGACATCACGTAGCAGTTCAGCACTCTTTTCTTTGTTTCCAGTAATATTTTCCTGTGTGATAGTATTCTGCTCATCTTCTGGAACGCGTCCTTTACCATGCCAATTCGCCTTCGGATCTCCGTGTCGCACTTTCCATCTTCAGTTGGGACCCTTGCTAGGTATTTAAATTTTTGTACTTGCTTGATTCTGGTATCTCCCAACTTTATTTGGCATTTTGGGTTATACGTTTTTCTGATGACCATGCACTCAGTTTTCTTAATTTTTATTTGTAGTCCTTTTTGTCGCTCTCCACCGCTACCTTCTGTATGAGGTCCTATAGTTTCCTTTCCGTGTCCGCAATCAGCACTGTATCGTCTGCGTACTTTATGTTGTTCAAGTTGTGTCCTCCAACAATAAATCCTGGCGTGTCATCTAGGGTCCGCAAGATATTCTTGCTGTATAGGTTGAACAAATCCAGTGAAAAAGACACATCCTTGTCTTTCGCCTCTTTCTATCTTTGTAAGTCTACTGAGATTGCTACCTGTCCGTAGGCAGGCTGTTTGTTGCCAGTAGTGATTTTTGATTACTCTTATGTCCTTGCCGAAAATATCGAGGCTGCCGAGCATCTCCATCAATTCTTTGTGTCGTATCTTGTAGAATGCCTTCGCATAGTCACTGAAACATCAGTTCATATTTTTCTTCATCTGTATTGCCCTTTCGGAGAGCATCCTAATCATGAATATGGCGTTCCTTGTTCCAATGTCTTTGGCGAACCCGCACTATTCCTGCCCTATCTCTGGCCTGATTCTGCTTCTCATTATATTCATCAGGTTTCTGAACATCAGTTTGGTAATGTGGCTCATTAATTTGATAGTTCTGTGTAGTTCACACTTGTTTGTGCCTGGTTTCTTCGGCAGCGATATAAATATCGACTTGCATAGGTCGTCTGATATTATTCTGCTGCTATAAATTGTGTTTATTATGTCGGTAATTTTTTCTATGTCATATTCTTCTAAGGCTGTCAGCAGCTCTATCACTATGCCGTCTGGACCAGCTGCTTTGTTTCTGTTCATTTTGGCCATTGCAGCTTCCACTTCGGATTTTAGTATTTCTGGTCCATCCATCTCCTTGTGTATTCTCTGTTATTCTCGCTTGTCGCAAAAAACATCCTTTATATATTCTTCCCATCGCTGGAGTATTTCCTTTTTTCCGTAATATGATTGTTTCATCCTTGGATTTTATGCATCCTGTTGAGGAGCATGTTATTTGTCCTGTTATTTCTCTTATCTCTTTATGCGTCTCTGCTTTGTTGGTCCTGCTCAGTCTCTCTACTTCTTCGCATTTGTTGCTGAGCCATTCCTCTTAGGCTTGTCTGCATTTGTTTCTTATCGCCCTGTGGAGATTCTTGTAATCTGCTCCATGTCTTGGCGTTATTTTCTGTCTCCTTTGCATCATGTGGAAGATCTCTTCGGTCATCCACTCGTTTTTTCTTCTGCGTCTAATTTCCTTTGGGGCTATGCTATTCGTTGAGGTCACCGACGCTTCTTTTAGTGACTCCCATTTTGAGTGCCCTTTTACAATTTGTTCTTCATATTTCTTTCTCACACTGTTATTGTATTCATTCTGCAGGGTGAGGTCATTCTCTAGCGTGTCGTATCGTAGCCTTGGTGATGTTCTGGGTTTCTTCAATCTCCGGAGATTCACCCTTCGTCTGCAGATGACTGGGACCTTGTCACATCCGCAGTCGGCACCTGAATATGTTTTACATTGGACCACTTCGTTCCTGAATATCTTGTTTATAGTTATATAGTCTATTTGGTTCTTCGTGTCACCTTCTGGGCTTTTCCATGTCCATAAACGCCGTGGGTGTACTTGGAACCAGGTGTTAGTAATTACCTGGTCATTGGCTGAGCACCATTGGACCATTGGACCCATTTTTCTCCTCGTTCGTTGCGCTCCCCTAGTCCAAAGTTGCCGCTCGTGTCTCCTTCTCTATCTTTCCCTATCTTTGCATTCAAGCCACCCATTATAATCCTAATTTCTTGGCTTTTGTACTGGGACTTGCCCTTGTCCAGTATTCAAGAGAAAAATTTCTATCTCGTCCTTCAAACTCTGGGTTGTCGGCGCATAAACTACTATAATAGCTATATTGAATGACCTTCCCCGCAGTTTAAGCAAGAGGGCTCTCTCTGAAAGCTGACAGTATCCAAGATCACATTCCTTCACTTGTTTGTTTAGTATTAAGCCGACCCCTTTTTCGTTTTTTTTTTACCTCCTGCATATATTATTCTTTGGGTGTCGCTACTGAAATCTCCACTATTAATCCATTTGGTTTCGCATATGCCTAGTATGTTTATGTGCAGTCTGTCCATCTCCTGCTTGACATTCTCTAGTTGTCCGCCGTTGAGTGTCCTGCCGTTACGATAGTGATTTTGTTTTTGAAGCGCACAGTGGCAAGGTAACGGTCCAGAGACACCTGTTGCTCATGTCGCTCTTTCCCGGGCGAGGGACAAGTTTTGGGGTAAAATGTCCCCTTTACGCCGTCAGTGCTAACAGTCGCCGGATGACGGTCAGGTGGCACTTGTTGCCCATGCCGGTCCTTACCGAGCTAGGAGTTGTTTCCTTGGGAAGCAACCCCCTTCACGCTGTTGGTTTTAACATATTTGTCGTAATTATCCATGATTAAGCGGGGGTAAATAGTGGAATGGTATCCCGTTGCTTTCTCCACGATGATTTACTGAGACATCACCTCTAGTTAGCTGGCCGTTGACTTCTTGAGAGTTCTTCCGCCCTTTGTTTTTTTTTTGTTTTTTTTTAATCATTTCACCCCGAGCAAGGCGGAAACGCCACTGATGTGCAGGGGGTTACATAAATGTAAAAAGATTAATTAGAAAAGAGTGATAAGTAAAAACTAGTTAGAAAGAAACAATAGAAAGCTGAGAAAGCAGGTGCGATGACAGATACATAGGTGGAGAGAAAGGGAAGTTTATACAGGGGAGTGGAGAGTGCTAGAGGCCAGTGGTTAGTAGATGAGTATTGACTTTGCATTTAAATTTCTGGAGGTTGTAGCCGTCAGGAAAGCAAGAATACGGAAGCGAGTTCCACAGGCGGGAAGTGCGAGAGAGGAAGCTGCAGGAGTAGAGATTTACTTTTTTTTTTTACCTACAGGGATGCTAACGTCCCAGTTATAAAAAAAAAATTACAAAGTTTTAACTTAGTTAATGTCGAAACGACCTTTAAATTTCCAAAATTTAATAGAATAAAAAAAAAATAAATATGGTAGAATGAACTAGCAGTAAACTCGATCTGGACTTACCACGTGCAAACCACTGAAAGTTGAAAAAATTTTCTAAAGTCATACCAAATTTGCTCTGATTTTCCAAGTTATATCGGTCTGTTGCTGCCAGGATATAGGCAGAGAGAGAGAGAGAGAGAGAGACAGAGAGAGAGAGACAGGCAGAGAGAGAGAGAGAGAGAGACAGAGACAATGTACCATATACTCTGCATAATTCGTTGCGGCTCCGTTGTTATATATCTGTTAAATTTTCTTTCTTCAGATACAAATCCGCACAAATTTCTGACATTTAAGACTGTAATTACACAATCTTTAACGAACTGGTTGTTTCTTTTCTTTGAAATTCTAACAGTTTGAAATGTCTAATCTCTGTCTTTGTTCATGTTTATTTCGTACTCAGTATTCGAAATAGAAAATTTATCGGATTTAATTTGGTCAATATTTCTCATATTCTTCTCATCATATTCTTCTCGCATGGGGAATTTGCTGCTGAAGATTACAACTCACAAATGCCAAAGTTTCACGTCAACAGATGCAATATACGGTGAAATGTTGCACGTCAACTGAAGCAATATACTTCAATCATCTTAGTCAGATTACTGAAAATGCTACATGCTAGGTAAGAACGTTTACTTATTTATTGTTGTCTTAGCGGCACACTTTGTCGATTTTAAGAGCCGGGCACTATCTTGTATTTCAGAAGTAGATATCTACATTGATTCACTGAAGCCGTTCGAAGAAAGAAGTTTCGAAATATTCGATCGAAAACCGATGCAAACTCAACCCTGCACAAAGTTAATAAATGCCACTATTTTGAAACCATTCAAGAAGGTAATCGAATGCCTATATGTGCAGGAACGTAGTCAATTTTGATATACATCAATAATGCTAATATAGTCTAAATTCAAAAGAGGTTGTGCGCAGAGAAAATAACTACACTTCTTAAACTAACTTAGGGGAATTAGACGAAACAAATAGAGTAGAGCGGCATTGTCTGTGTAGCCCATGTAATAAATTACAGTTTTAAAATACATTCTATTTAGGATTGTTCAAGATTAAAGAACTACTCTTTTTTTGCAGGTCCTATTAATATATGTCAAGTACACATAGTATATCTTAATTATTTATATAAATTTTATTCTTTATGCCCACTCATATCTAAGAAGTTACTCGGTTTCCTTTTTCTTATTGAACAGTATATTTTTCCTTTATGTCTATGGACTTCTTTATTCGATATAACTAAAAAGATATATGTCTATTTGCAGGATTGAACCTGAGTTCACTAAAGTAAAAAGTATTCAGATATGATGCGCCTTGGAAACCGCGGCCACTTAAATGTAATTTAAAAGGCCTATATTTCATTTAAAAAAACTGAACATCTAATCAAATATAACCATCTATGAAATATAAATCTAATAAATTAAGCTAAATATATGTCGGATTCAATCTATTCCTAAAATAAATTCTAGTTAATATACAAAACAAAACAAAACAAATACATATATTAGGTGATTCAGGAGAAATGTTTATTTAAAATAACTATTTGAATTTTGTTTAATCTTGAGGTCCTAGGGGACAATAATCCCTTAGAGGACGACTTTTCGAATCATATAAGATAACTTGCATTTACATAAATAAATCCTATCATGTAATGTATATTTAAAAATAAAATGTATATTACCATTAAAGTGTATAATCTAAATACCATAAATATACAAATCTCTTAAACGGTCAGTTCGTAATATTACTGATCACAGCGTAACGCATGAAACTTGGTGTCGTGTAAATGAAATAGGATAATATATATATATATATATATATATATATATATATATATATATATATATATAATTCGGTGTTGATAAAAAGATTTCAGTGTAATATAACAGTGCTAATAATTATATATTTTTTACTATATTATATTATTTATAATGTTCATAATAAAAATAGTCATAGGATAATATGTGTATTAATTGATATATATATATATATATGTCAGTTAATACACATATTATCTTATGACTACAATATATATATTCATTGACATATATATATATATATATATATATATATATATATATATGTGAGTGTGTGTGTGTGTGTGGGTGTGGGTGTGTGGGTGTGTGTGTGAAGACGCTATTAAATGTATATTGTTATAATTTACTAGATGTTCTTATTATTAAATAGTCATGGGGAATATATGCATTAATTGACACACATACATACACAGATATATAATAGTAGACGTCAGATTTTGTTTTTCTTCGTATAATAACAAAGAAAAAAACTTTGACGTCTCTTTTCAAATACTTTTGGAAGTTACAAAACGAAAATAAAACACCTACATTTAAATGAAAATCCTCAAACAAGCCAGAACATCTAAATCAATAAATGAACCATGTTTCCTTTTTCTTCAAGACAAAATTGAAATCCTTAAATCCATTACGAGCAACAGAATATTAAACAAGAGGCATGAAACCACGTTAAACTGCAAACGCATCAAAAAACTAAGTTTAAAATCATGCTAAAAACTACAAAAGACAAAGTCAGGACCCATACAGACAACAGACCCTTACAATATTAACAACAGACTTCCAACAAATTTTACCTATTACATTCCACACACTCTGATCTGTTTTAAAGTTTTATAAAAAAAGGGATTTTCTAAATTTAAAATTAAAATAAAATATGCTAAATTATTTTAATTATAAAAACTGAGTTTAAATTCAAACATTTTGTGTAGTTGTACAATTCAATAATAAAGATATGTTCACTAAATAGTAACAACAATTCCCACTTCATCGCCTCTAATCATATTCCTGACACCCTTACACTTTCTTACTCTCCCCTTTTACTGAACGCGAAGAAAAACATCGAGTCATTTGACCAAAAAAGATTATACACTGTTTTTAATGTTAAATCTGTCTACAAAATTCCGACACGTTCATTTCAGACACCTTTATTTCCACAGATATAGAACAAATGAATATACCTTTTTAGAATAGTTAATCCTGCTCTGTGACACATTTGTGATATAGTTCAATGACTTTTTTTTTAGTTGTATAGCAGAGTCATATGTACACAATTTGTTTATTTGGGCACCTAATCTTTACGGTACACGAATTTATGTGCAATATCTATATAACTGCTTCCCAGGAGTGTCGTAACGTGTATCGAAATGATTCCTCAGACTTCACTGATAAAAGCGAGATTTTTAGTCAGCTTTTGTTTTTACTTTTTTTTCTCCGCTGTAAGATGTTTTTAACATTTATACATTTTTCATTAATTCCTGATGTCTACATAATCCTGCACGAACATCTGGAGAGGAATGTCCGCAATTTCAGCTATCACTTAATGGCACAATACAATGGTGGTGTTATTGAGGATGCAATTGTTGTGTGGATCGTACATTAGTCTATACGTGTTACTCTTTTTGGCAGAAAGATAGAATTCTTTACGATTTTACCTACCCATCAAGCCATGTGAGTGATATTATATTTTATATTTACAATTATTTCTTTATATATATATATATATATATATATATATATATATATTCATGCACACACACACACACACACACACATATATATATATATATATATATTCATGCACACACACACACACACACATATATATATATATATATATATATATATACATAGACATTACTTTGAATTTTCTAAGTGTCGCTGATCGTTACAGCAGCACATATTCACTTCGTTTATTATAGAAAAATTTCAAAATGTTTTCATACATACGAAGTTCACGGAAAAAGAAACGGAAAGGAAAAAAAATTAGGAAGAATTGTAGAAATGAAAGTGAAAAAAAGAGAGGGAAGAATGTGTTATAAGAGAGGCGTCCAAACGTTGATTCAGTGTGTCGGATGAGAGACCTAGAAGGAGACAGGGTGACCCCGGACGTACTCGTCTTCTGGCCCTTCTTGCGTGAGTGTTGTCAACTTTCTAAATTACCTCCACACTGAGAGCTCTTCCCCTGATGGACGAATAAATGATATGCTGCTTGCATCTGTTTATATATATATATGTGTTACACTCGTAGTTTTCTTAGCTTGGATAAAGCAAGCGATTTTTGGCTGCAGTATAAATATCGTCATCCTTGGCTCACAAGTATACAACACAGTGTTCATTTTCGTTTTCGAGTTAAACAGAATACGTTGTTTATGATTATGATGAACTGTATTCAGCAGAAATAAATAAATAGAAGAAATATAAGAAAAATAGCAAACATGACATATACTTTGGCTTTGGAAAATGTTTTGCAAAAACTTTTCGTAAATTTTTTTTCTTTAGATAAAATAGAATCTGATTATGGTTGAAATCAAATTAATTGACGTTAAGGTCATCAAAAGTAAAAAAGAGAATTGCAGAAATGAAAAGATGATATTGGTAAGAATTTAAATAATGATTTTTAATATTTTAAAATATATAAAAATATTTATTATATCTAAGACAGAAAAATAAACTAATTTAGGTGATTAAAATTAAGCGGCAGCATGACATCAATAAAGCCTGTGATGGACAATGTCTCATCTAATTCAAAGTTTGATGTTTCAACAACCCAATTCAGTTTTTGTATTTGGGTCGTATGTTACACTTTTGCCCTATTAGTGACCTGTATAGAAGTCTACATACTACTGTTACCAGATAAGGAACTCACAACTTAGACACATGGTCAGTGGTTTTAGGCATTAGTTACATCCAGTTCCATGATACAAAGATTTGGGAGTTCAATACCTGGAGATTTAAAATTACAAGGGCTGAGTTAAATAAATATGACTAAATTATCCGAAAGTTGCGTGAGTCATAAGACAAGAAAAATCTATCCCAGTGATTGAATCAAAAGATATAATTCAAAATTCAAATCTCCTGAAGTAGTTGGAAACTTTGCACAGCAGATATCAGTCTGAACAATATAAATTACGTAATTACTTGATCTGTGAAATATAGACAAATACATAAATTAATATATCTTACGGATTTTTTTACCGAATAAATCAATCCGGTTGCTATTAACAAATAAGTCTCGTCCTTCTTCTTTGCTCACGAAAAATTCTGGTAATTTGAGTTCTGAAACAAGACACAAGAGCTAAACAACAAAACGCTCCTTTTACCAACAATTCGAAATGACCTTTATCCTTCCCTTCTAAATAACGCCTGGGATACTTATCTCATTGCCATCGGATAAAAAAATAAACAATAAATAAATAAGTCAAATGAATGCCAAGACAGAAAGTTCGTGTCGCTTGCAAACAGAAACCAAGCCTTTTTTTCTATCAGGAATTTTACAATGGGAGTTCAAGGCGTCCATTGATTCTTCATTCATTCAAGTGCAGACAAGATCTGATCTCATTAAGTAAACTCAAGCCAAACTTGTTTCAGGCCATGGAACAAAGGTCTGCAGAAAGGCACAATACGCTGGGCTTGGAAAGCATTAAAAGCCGTCAATATAGGAGCGTCAGTGTGCGGACAATGAAGAAGCTGTGAGTGGATAAACGGTAGCACTTATCTGAAGTCGAAATATATATTTAAAAAAACTGCATTTGCGTACACAACTATTGAAACTATTGCGAACGAAATTAAATAATCAATATCAAGAAAAGTATAAATAAACTACTTGGAACATTATATTCATACAGATCATCTTATCCAGACAAGAAAATTGGCTTGCCTTCCGCAATAAACATTTATTATGTACAAAATTAACAAGGTACATATATAGTAAATAAATTTCACAAGAATTTACTTTTCAATACCAGATAAAAATAAAAACAATGCATGACATAATGGTGAAACTAAATCCAACAATTAAATATTGAAACATTATGTTTTTTTATTGCACATCCATCACGGTATTCTAGAAATATCTCAAAATAAAAAGAGTCCTACTAATTCCGAAGTGAAAATAATTTATAGACAATAAGTGAAAACTAATGGCAATCCAACGGTGATTGGCTGCAGTCTGGATTCTACATCATAATCGAGGAATCCGAAGCAAATCTATATGTAGTCCACCAAAACTAGTCTTTTATATATTAGGAAGAAATATCTCACGCCCAGATGCATGATTAAACTATTAACCATTCTGGCAGGTGATTCCTGAAATAGAATACATAGTTAAGCCATCGCAAATAGAGATAAAATAAATGAGATTGATTGATTAATATCTTAAACTTCCAGTTTATAAAGACACTGTTTGTTTATTTAAAAAAGACAAATATTTGAGATTGTAAGAATAATTATTTTTTTACAAATGAAAATATGATTAAAAATATTATGAAAGTAACTATTAATCTAGAAATTATACTATGTAACTCATAGCTGCGGCGGATTTAGACTCATCCCCAACATAATTCTATTTGCGTGTAAAAGAATGACGCGTAGCATATAGGAATTAACACTTTCCGATTTCTTTGTTCTAGTTAATATCAACAATACAAATGCTGTTGTTTTTTACCTGTTTCTAAGCATAACTTTAGTAACCTTAGTTAAAATATTTTCTTCGTCTTATATCAAACTAAAAATCAGTCATCTATA
>JBBBDQ010028758.1:400000-405000 GCA_037127315.1 Ascarosepion bandense | reverse complement strand
ATCAGAAAAATCTAAAGAATTATGCTGACAGGAATATTTTCCCTATCAAGGAAATGTAAAGTGTTATATTAGGAATGTAACAAACTTGTTCATGCCCAACAAAATCTCAGATATTACATATTTCGTCGTTTTCAAATACATTGATATGCTCAGCATAGCAATTGTTAATGTTAGTTTAAAGAACTTGTACTTAATTTGCTATTTATTTTGGGCACATAAATACTATTTTTCGATTGATACTTATTTGGATTAAATGTGTACACAGATCCTTCATCAAACCGTTTCATTCATTTATTTTTATTAAATATATTAAACTATATTTTCCTCGTATTTTATTTAAAATATGATGACAACATCGTTTCATTAATTAATCAAGGAACACTTTATATTCAAAAAGTTTTATGTGTGTGTGTGTGTGTGTGTGTGTGTGTGCGTGTGTGTGTGTCTGTGTGTGTGTGTGTGTGTGTGTGTGAGCGTGCGGTTTGAAAGTGATATACATATAAATATCTGGAAACCGGTTATTTACGCAACCTAGGTTTCAAACTTTCAGTATTTCAGGCTGTCTAGAATCACTGATTTTCCAACATTTTCATGAATACAAGAAAGATTTCTACGAATTCGTGCCTGGAAGATTTAAAAATTGATATTCCAAAATTATGGAGGAGTTACCTGTGGAACTTAAACATTTTATCCAGGTTTGTATGATCCTAAAAATATTTTTGGTGAGATTACATTTAGACGTGTTTTCTGATCTTTCATTTAGAATTTTTTTTTTGTTCTGGAAATAATATTATGGCTACTAGTAGTTCTTTGCACAAACTGCAGATATTTTCATTGTTGTGAGTTTTGATTACTTTTTTATTTTTCTCCATGTTACTTCACTTAATATTCGGAATTAAATAAAATATTCAATAAAACACAATCATATTAAGTTAAAACAATACTAGCAATTTTAAAAATTTCATAAAACTACATTAGAAACATAAAAAAACAACGTGCAGCATAATCTATATATATATAAAAGGCAACCTGTCAATCTGCGTGTGACTGTTCCCTATGCACGCCTACATTTTTTAAGCTACGCTATTCAAATTTTCTAGGGACGCATATCTAGAGGGAAGCCTGGTCGCCACATGGTTTTTTAGTTTAAGTTCAGCAAATTTTCTCTTTCGCATTTTTGGCCAATGTTGCCAATTGTTTACATTTGTTCCGTAAAACATCTAAGATCTAAGATGCTTGCTATATTACGTCACAGAAATCAAATCCCACGTGTCAAACGCGACTAAAATATTTTCTAATTTAAAAAAAAAATTGCCTTTATATATAATTTTTATTCCGCCGTTTCACGTGACAGAAATCAAATCACACGTGCAAAACGCGAATAAAATATTTTTTATTAAAAAAAAGAGCCATTATATTTATTTTTTTCCGACGTTTTAAGAATTCATTTAGTCAACAAAAAATGTAAATATTTTTCCCCTTAATTTTGAAACAAAAGAAATAATTTTTAATGAAAAGTGTTTTTCGAACAAAAAAATATATGTAAAAAAAGTGGCATCTTCTCCTACTACTAAAATGTGCTGAGTTGCACGGGCAACGACGGGCTATCCTGCTAGTCTATATATATATAAAGGTCAATCTGTTAGTCTGTGTGTGACTGTTATGCACGCCTACATTTTTTAAGCTACACCATTCAAACTTTCTAGGGACACATATCTACAGGGAAGCCAGGTCGGCACATACTTTTTTGAGTTTAAGTTCATCAATTTTCCCTGTCGCACTTTTGGCCAATGGACACGATTGTTTACATTTGCTCCGTAAAACATCAAAAATATAAGATGGTTGCTGAATTACGTCACAGAAATCTAATCACACGTGTTAAACGCGACTAAAATAGTTTTAATAAAAGAAGGAGCCTTTATATTTAATTTCTATTCCGACGTTTTACGTCATAGAAATCAAAGCACACGTGTCAAAGGCGACTGTAATATTATTTATTAAAAAAATAAAAATAAAAAACATAAGCCTTTATATTTCATTTTTATTCCGACGTTTAAGAATTCATTTGTTCAACAAAAAATGTGAATTTTTCCCCCGTAATTTTGAAACAAAAGAAATATTTAAAAAAAAATAACAAAAAGTTTTTTTTTCAAGCAAAAATATGTAAGAAAAGTGGCATTTTCACCTACTACTAAAATGTTCTGAGTTGCACGGGCAATGCCGGGCTATGATGCTAGTATCTATATATACAAAATGCAAGATGTATTTTTCACATTTTTTATCCGATCCTCACCAACCTTCCCGCAAATATTTTTAGGCTTCCGGTCAGGAATTTTTTTCTGAAAGAATTTTTTTTTTCATCATATTTTTTCCGATTTCTCTCTCTGTATGTCCTTTATATAAATCCACAACCTTTATTCAGTTTTCACTAAACATGACACAAATATTCTTTAGACTTTCGATCAGGTCATGGTTTGCATATTTTTACGATTTAACCCCGATATCAGAAGTTGATGACCCAATATCCGATCAGATTTGATCAAGATCAGTATTTCAGCCCTTTTATCCTAGTTCTTGCTGCAGAATTTGCTTTAACTTGGTAAATTATCGTTTTTAGTCTCAAATATTTGTAGATATTATCAGACGACTCATTTTCCTAGATATCGGAAATCGATAGCCCCGATATTCTATCGAATCTGTTCGAAAACCGATATTCAGCCATCAATATGGCTGAATATCGGTTTTTCACTAATTTTCCCCATTTTACTGCCGATGGGTACGATAAGTTTTCATGGATTTACTTAGGTTAGTTTATCCTTGGATGACTTACTTGACTCCGATTGTGGGTCTTGATACACCTATATCCTAAAAATCAGGTTTTAAATTTGCATTTTGCTTCGTGTTTTGCTCTAAGTAGGTATAATTCTAGTTCTTAATCTCAGCCATTATACTATTTACTCAGAAAAATTATTTAGACTTCAAAACTCGTTAAATTTATTTGGCATCGATACCAAAAATCAAAATTTGACTTACATCGATTCATTTTTCTTGCTAATTTTTTCGATGTCAAAGTTTGTCACGCATTAATTTTATTGATTGTAATTCGCACATCCGTTGATGTGCGATAACTGTATTCACACAATAACTAGCTTCACAATTTCGAGTCGAATGCCCGATTAGCCACATCCGTTGAATTATGCTTGACTAAACTGATTGAGCATCACCTTCATATTTACTTTTAACAGTTTGTACAACACAAATTCTGTACTTTTGCGATTGGTATCTCGCTGTACGTACCTGTAACTCCGGTCTACAACTTGCAGGTTTACATATACGCACATTTTGCTCTTCTGATGTCGCTGTAATCCCTTCAAAACGACCAAAGTTGGTCACGTAATTATGCAAAAATCGTTTGTTCGTTCGTTTCTTTTTTAAATCTATGCCACCCCCAAAAAATATGTTTTATTGAGCGCCGAAACCCCCTTTGTTAGTGATGTGCAATTTTCGCAAAACGCACAGCGTTCATCAGAATATACAGCAACTGTAACTTATGATAGGCGTTCCATTATGTTATCCAGTAAGTGCTTCCGTAAAAACGTTAAGCACTCCTGGTTGGCTTACACCATACGGGATGAGCTTCACGCTCAAGCTACTACTGACAGAGCCGCATTAAGAGCTTCTGAAAGTACAGAGCAGCGACGGTCTCGGCGCTAAACGGATTCCGCTGCTAAGGTACATTTACGCGCTGCCGAAAGTACAGAGCACAGAGGGTCTCGGCGATTAATGGACGCCGCTGCTAAGGCATGTTCACAGACTTCTGAAAATACAAAGCAGTGGAAGGCTCGCAATTTAAGTAACTATGCCTCAACTTCAGTTTCGCTGTTTGCCGAAAGTACAGAACAGCGGAGTGCTCGCGATTTAAGCAACCGTGCTTCTGCTTCAGTTTCACAGGTTGCTGAAAATACAGAACAGCAGTCCGCTATGCTTGCGAGTGTCGCCTCCACCGTTGCATATGAAAGAGCATCACATAATCCACAGCAACGGAATGCCATGCGTGAAAATAATAACCGATGTCGGGTAGCTAATCGATGGGTAACCAGTCTTAAAAGAACATTTTGATTACGACATGCTTTCTACTATGCGCCTTCCGACAACTACGCTTCACGTGCTGACATGCAATATTGGCAGTATTAACAACGCTTTTGGACGTCGTCAGTGTCGGGATTGCAGCTTACAGAAACATGCATCTAGCACAGTCAGCTTTAGTTTGGCTGCTCATATGTGCGGAGTAAGAATGATGTTTTCGCCCTAGCACCGCAAGTTAAAGCTAAGAATGTAGTTTACACTGTATTTCTGTAGGGTTGGCAAACATTGAGCGTCTGTCCAGTAACCGGTGGCTCGCGGTCCCCCTTAGCGTCTGCGTCTGTGGACATCTCACGAAAAAGTTAGAGATCTGCATTAGGAATATGGACTATGTAGGGCGCAATGCTTCTACACACAGTCCACCAAGGCGAAGGTTTGGGCAGTACCCTCTAAATAGGAGTTTTCCCCAATTAATGTGACCTAGGTAACTAAGGTGGCCAAAATTGAATTTGTGATACTTGCCGCGTAGAATTTTCAGTAATCTTTCAAATTCTTAATTTTAATGCTCTGTCTGCATTGGGCCGATTTATTAATGGTCTAAGGACGGTTGAAATTACTAACAGAACTAATTTTCGTTTCCTACGGATCATCCAAATTGTCTGGGACATAACACTACCGTACATTGTGGAGGTTAGATCCAAAACTACTATGTCTTTGCAACGAGATGCAATTAGAGAGAGACAGGGGTTGGTTGAACCTGTGGCATCTGTCGAGCGCGTCCAAGAAATTCGGGCCAGCAAGCATGGGGCAGTGAGAGAAAATGTGAGGTGAGACTAACGTTGATTGAAAGTAGCATGGACAGAAAAAATTGTTGGCCCCAAATCAGCAGCCTCTAAATATATGTGCTCACTCCAACA
>JBBBDQ010028758.1:240000-397500 GCA_037127315.1 Ascarosepion bandense | reverse complement strand
ATCGACAGGAAATATAATGGCCTGTTTTACTTTTGAAAGCAAGATGCACTGCGTTAATGAATTATCTTCAAAGAAACACGTCATCAAAAGAGAGTAATATTTCAACTTACTGAATCACTTACGTAAGATTAAATTTATCAACCTGACGAATGCTAAATTACTTCAACAGAAAATTGCTCTATGTCACAAGTACTTGGAATCAGTTTATATATTTGTGGAATGATTGATTATCATTTTTAATTTCTTAGTTCGGTCATATTTCATTATTATTTGTCCCTTAACAGAGTAAAAATCTTAACTGCGAACCATTATAAAAGTGATGATGCCTTCTTATCTGTTGTTGATTTTATGTTTTCGGACAAGATTGTAATCTTCCTTGCAAATAGTATCCAAACATTAAACAATAGAAGGAGGAGAGTGACAATGAAGGAGATTGCGTCTCTAAGTTTCTAGAACTAGCCGTGTCTGTTTTCTTCTGGAACTATTTAATCTCGAAGTATGATGAATAGCTAAAATCCCTAGAAACTTCAATGAATAAAATTCGCTAGTACATGGTCCCACTTAAATTTTATTCGATCTAGTTTAACCTGCACCAATTTGCGTCTGCCTGATTTTGTTTAAACGTCGTTTATGAATAATTAATTTGGAACTTCATTTATAATGAATTTTATACTAGAACGTCATTTATAAAGAAATTTGTTTAGAACGTCGTTGATAATGAATTTCTTTTGGCTCGTCAATTATGAGGTATATACGTCATATCTAAAAATGTTTTAGAAAGCCATTTATGAGAACATTTCTTTTACAATGTCATTCATGTGATTTGCTTTACATCGACATTCAAGAGATTTTTTTAAGATTATAATTTTTCATGAATTTTGTTTTAGAACGTCATTTATAAAAATTTTTTAGTCCGCCATTCATGGGGATTTTTTTAAAATGTCATTTAGGTATAATTTTTTTGGATCGTCAGTCATTTTTAAAAAAATGTAATTCATGAGTAAAGTTGTTTTAAAAAGTCATTTATCATGAATTTTGTTTTCGAACATTCATACGATGTTTTTTCTAAAAGGTCCTCATGAGAAAATCTGTACTAGAACATCATTTATGTTAAATTTTCTTTCAGAATATTTGTAATGAAAAACTTTTTCAGAACTACATTTCTTAGAAATGTTGTTTGAGAATGTCATTTATGAATAATTCTGAAGTTCTTCCTCAAAGTGTTTGTTTGTTCATTTTTACCTGCTTCGATTTACATTTAAAGGCACGCATTTTATGTATGTAGGGCACACAGAATTCTTAGAATGACAGCGTAGAAAGATTCACAAGTGAGATATCATTTATTATTATAGTAATTAACTGGTGAGTATTTCGCCAGTTTTGCAATATCGGAATAATTATTTAAAAACACTGAAATGATGATATTGCGAATCGCAAATATATGATTTTACAGTTTCTTGGGAAACATACAATCTTGCAATTCACAATTTTCAACAACTTCCCTGAATCGTAGATTTGATATTATCAGTAATATATTTGAAATTGTATAAAAAATTCAGAGGTCAATTTTACACAGGGAATCTAATTGAATGTGGATATGTATGTGTATATAGATGTGTCTACGTGATCGTACGCATGCGTGCACGTTTGCGAGCACGCATGCGTACTTTGGATATATCTTTCTGGCAAAACGCAATCATGTAAAAGTAGACACATGTATAACACATTTGGATACAAGATATAAAATTAAATAATTTTGATTAAAAACTTGGAGAAGGTATTGTTTGTTGGGGATTTATTTATTTGTTGCTTGTATCAATTTAGGACAGTTTTCTGGTTTCTTGTACATTAAATAAAAAACGATAATGGAAAGTCAGAATGAAGCGATATTTGAAGATATTTAACGGAATATTGCACATAAAACAAAAACATTTCATAATCATTGCCCAACAACGTCTTCGATCTTCCTATCGAATACTGTAACTGCGAGGTTTCCTCTTGGGTTAAGGCTGGCATCGATGCTTTTATCCCGGCCAGGAAATTCCAGCTAAAATCAAATTCGTACCCCTGGTTCTCACCCGCTTGCTCGGCCGCCATTGCCCACCGAACCATTTCTTCCGGCTCTATCGAAGCTGCTCGTAGAACCAAAACAGGCGCCTTTTCGCCTCAGCACGGAATAAGTGTAAAAAAGTACTGAACGAAGCTAAGAGGGCGTTTACTACCAGAATGAGGCAACGCATAGCATCCTCTAAGTTTGGCTCCAAATATTACTGGCGACTCTGCAAAAACGTGCTCAAGAAGAGCAAGACTTCAAAACCCCCAATAATCAATGAATTTGAAGTTCTCACCTCCCCAGCGGACAAGGCTGAATGCTTTGCTCGTAGATTCTCCACCAATTCGACACTGGACTCGTTAGGAATACCTACACACGACTTCCCACCCAGAACTAAGGATCAACTAAATAACGTCCACATTACACCCTCGCTGGTCGCCAAGATAATTGCACAACTTGACTCACACAAAGCGAGAGGCGGTGACAGAATCCCAGTCATAGTACTGAAGAAATGTGCGCCAGAACTCTCCTCTAGTCCTCTCTAAACTCTATAACCTCTGCCTATCTGCTTCCTGGTTTCCTGACTGTTGGAAGTCCTCCTGTTTAGTTCCTATATTTAAGAATTCTGGCGAAATCTCAGACCCTGCCAATTACTGTCCTATTAGTCTCTTTCTTATCTTTGGCAAAGTTTTCGAAGTCATTATCAACGCCGAGGTGATTCAGCATCTCATGGCCCACAGGCTTTTCTCTGAAAAACAGTACGAGTTTCGCTTCACCAGGTCTACTGCTGATATGCTAACGACCATTACCGTGTACATATACCGGGCACTTGACAAGAATGGCAAAGTCCGAACCTTGCCTTGGATATCTCCAAAGCGTTCGAGAGGGTCTGGCATGCTGGCCTCTGGTGCAAACTGCGGAGCTACGGGATAACTGGACATCTGTTTGACCTCATCCAGTCATTCCTCTCTAACCGCACATTGAACGTATTATTAAATGGGCATGCCTCCCAAAACTACCATACGAACGCGGGCGTCCCTCAAGGTTCTGTCCTAGGTCCCACGCTCTTTCTGATGTCCATTAATGATCTCCCCGTCGCCAATGTACATTAATGATATCTCCGTCCCAAGTAGGCATGTACGCCGATGACACATCAATCTACTCTCCATCGATCAAAACCAGGTGTGGGCGACAAAGCGAACCTCGCTGCCGTGCTTGAAAAGGACCTTCAATCCGTAGTGGCCTGGGGTAGGAAATGGCTAGTAAATTTCAATGTTCTAAAACGAAGCTGTTACCAAATAACCACCATAGACAATCGCATCTACCTCCCATTAGCATGAGACATGCTTGCCTCCCAGAGAGTAAAATACTACGCCTCCTTGGCCTTACACTTTCGGCGGACCTCAAATGGAATGACTATATCGAATCCATTGCCAAATCTGCCGCTATGAAAGTCAGCTCTCTGTGCAGAGCCCGGAAGTTTTTCCCACCTGAATCTATTCTGCACATATACAAATCTACCATCCGCCCGTGTATTGAATATTGCTGCCATATCTGGTCGGGTGACCATGCTGCTCTCCTTGGTCTTCTTGACAAGATATAAAGGAGGATCTGTAACTTGGTTGATACAGACTTGGCTGACCGGCTGCAACCACTCTCTCACCGGCGTCATTTCTCTTCCCTGTGCATCTTCTGCAAGTATTTTCATGGCTTCTGCTCCGATGAACTTAGAGCACTGGTACCGCCTAAGCAGGAATTTACACGAGATACTAGATTAGCAACTAGGTCCCACACTTTTACAGTTAAACAGATAAGATGTAACCGTAAATTCTACGCCAACAGTTTCTTTTCTCGCGCTTCCCGCCCGTGGAACTCCCTTTCACAAGTCTGCTTTCCCGACAGCTACAATCTCCAGGTGTTTAAATGTATAGTCAATAGACATCTCCTATTACACTAACTCCCAATTATTCTCAGAACGCTCTCATCTACCCAACCCTCATTCTCGGTATCCTTACCCGCCTATCGCCCACCCTCTGACATTTCCTATATTTAACCATTCTTGGTATCCCTACCAGCCTATCACCCACCCTCTGACATTTCCTATATTTAATCATCCTTTCTCCACTCTATGTAGCCCCCTGCGCAGTAGTGGCAGTGACATTCTTTGCTCGGGGTGAAATGCTTATATATAAAAAAAAATATGTGTTATGTGCCTTCTGAGTAACACGGTAAAATTTCTCTTATCTGATTCCACGCGCATATGGCTTACTAGGTAGCGACTCCGAATGACACTAAATCGGTCGGGTTCTGTGTTCAACCCAAACAAAATTCCCTCTGCTACCAGTAGAAAAGAACATCCGACCTCCAAAAACGGTAAAAAACATAGATGAAAGGTCTCTGAGTGTTTTGATAGAAAATTCAAATTAATATCCTGATGATATATATATACCATATGTTTTTATGATATTTTAATCCTCTCAAATTTGCGAATTTATTTCCAAATGTTGTAATTAAAATTATCGAGAAAAATATTATCTGTCATTGTTTTCATATTCCCAAGTAGTTTAATTTATTACAGGAAAATCTTTAGGAACGAATTGCTAGACCAATGTTAATATATCTCACTTTTCTTCATGCACCAAGAAAGCGTTTTGTTATTCAAAATATAAAACTAACTCGTATGTAATGGCAGTAAATTTCAAATTTTTTAAAATTATAACTTATATGTTTTAAAAACTTGGTGTTAGAGACATTTTAAAACATAGTTTGTATACGCATAATTAATTTTATTCAGTGGATATTTATTATATAAAGGGCTTCAAAAATTCGATTTCATGTTTCGTGTTAAAGAATAATTTTATTATCGATTAATATTTCTGTAATTCTGAATGTGGTGAGAAATTATACTTCAAAATTGTGCAACCAAAATTATATCTGATATATGTAATGTAATTATATTCTATATTTTTCTCATTGTGTAACCAACATATATATTTATTATGTGTCAGAGATAATCTTTCATTTTTCATACGAATGCAACACAATTGTAGCCGGAAAATTATTAGAGCAGATAATAAATTTGAGTGTATTAAATTTATTATAATATATAACAACTTTTATTTTTTAGCGGAATCAGTTATAGATATATTAGTTAGCATGAGTTTTTCTTTGGTGGGGTGAATTTTCAGTTTTTTGGAAAAGTGTATTTGATTCCGGAATGTTATGCTTATATGTTTAGGGTTATCGAAGAATGCCATATACTTTTTTATCTATGTGATTATTTCTAATAACTAGTTTCATTTCTACTTCAAAAAAACAATTAAGAAATTCAATATTAATGAATATGTGTCAAATATTTTTTAATTAATTGTAGAAAATTTTTTCATGAAACAGTTAACTTTGCACGGTATATTAAATTATGTCTAATCGCTATTTTGTTATAAGACTTACATATTTATAGTTGAATGTACACGTGTTAAACTCGTTTGCTTTTTTAAAGGGAAGTAGTAAATGTAATATAATAGGTATCTATCAATATATCAAGAAAAGGAATTTCAGTGTTTTTGCGAGAACACTATGGAAACTTAAAAACAATATTATATTGGAAATTATTTTATAGTTTATGTAATTAATCTAAGGTAAGAATATAATCTACACATCTCAGATAGTTCGAGTGTTATACTCGTATTAAATAACTTATTTTTAATGTCAACCATGTCGAAGTTAAAAAATGTTGTTTGCAGATATGAACCCATAGAAAAAATAAATAAATAATTAATTGAATAAATAAAATGAATGAGAAAAATTACTGTGCCTTTAATAATGCGATCAATTAGATACTCAGAAAAGAATACATGAATTTGGAAGCATACAAAATGAATAAAAAGAAATGTCTATAGTACTCAACAAACTGATATATATATATATATATATATATATATATATATATATATATCAGTTTGTTGAGTACTATAGACATTTCTTTTTATTCATTTTGTATTCAACAAACTGATATATATATATATATATATATATATATATATCAGTTTGTTGAGTACTATAGACATTTCTTTTTATTCATTTTGTATGCTTCCAAATTCATGTATTCTATATATATATATATATATATATATATATATATATGTGTGTGTGTGTGTGTGTGTGTGTGTGTGTGTGTTTCTAAAAGTGTATTTCAAAGTAATTTGCATAACCTAATGCATACATTCTGAGAAAATGTGCAAGCATCCGGAATTTTTGAAAATAAATTTTCCTGCACAAAAAGCTTCGAATATAATATTTGTGTGCCTGTGTGTGTGCCTGTCTGTCTGTGTGATAAAGAGAGACAGAAGGAGAGAGTGTTAGTGCGTGTGTGTGTATTTATGCTATGAATATATATATATACATGTGTGTGTATGTATGTTATGAATATATATATATATATATATATATATATATATATATATATATATATATTCGTATGTGTTTGTGTGTTGTGTGTGTATGTGTACATGCAAAGACCGGGTAAATGATTTACATTCGCAAAGAATAGTGATTAATAAAAAAGGAAACGAGAAATAAAATGGTGCCCAGTCAGATGATAAATAATCGAAAATAGACTGGGCTTGGTCAGAGAAGAAAATCTTGAATATACTTTTAAAGTTCAAAGTTTTCTCATTTCTCTCTGACTTTGTTCACTCATTCTGATCAATTCCCAGCCAGACAAGTTATTCGCAGTCAATTCGAGCCCATGTTTTATGTTATCCCGTGGCCATTATTTCGCATAAAGTACATTGCGGTGCACTTCATGCGGGCCAGTCAACCAACTGTGCAGACACATTATGTTTAAGATGACAAGCAGACGATGAGGACAGAATACACAATGAAATCGCGGATCGATTCTACAAACTTGGTTATCCCTCCCCTTCCAATGACAGAAAGCATTTTCTCTCGTCGTCTCATGTCCGGTACTTGTTTTTAACGTACTATTTTCATAATGTTCAGAAAAATTTCTTCGAACATACTGAGGAAAGTGATTTCTTTTTGCCTTTGATTTCCATATGTTCTTTATAAATTTTGTAGTTGCATAAGTATTCTCTAGTCATCCTTTCCCTGAAAAGAATAATACACAGAGGGTATCACCACGAACTCACACAGAGTACGCACACGCACGCACATGCAACATACGGAAGAATAGCAGACGCATAGTCGAATATATACATATATATATATATATATATATATATATATATATATATATATATATATATATATATATATGCGGTAGAGATAGAGAAACATCCAAACGAGTATCCTGTACATAAGGTGGTAGGATAACTCTCAAGAGAACTCTAAATATATATATGTAAAAATTAAAAGAGACACGTTATTCCATGTTTAACCGGCAGTATAGGCTTATACTTCCGCTCTAAATTGAATCATGTCAAATCGTCTATACAATAAAGAAGGCAGCTGAAAAATGTTCGCATGAAATAGGCATATACTTCCGCTTAATCCTAGAATAACGTGTATCTTTAACTTTTTATATATATATATATATATATATATATATATATATATAGAGAGAGAGAGAGAGAGAGAGAGAGAGAGAGAGAGATTGAGTGTGTGTGTGTGTGTGTGTCCCCGCGCGACGCAATTTTGTCTAAATTATACAAGAATTTTTTATAATTCTGATATATCATTTTAACAGAAATATTTACCAAAGTTACACAAAACGATATCTGGAAATAAATGAGCTGGTTTATAAAAAAATAGCTGTCAGCTAAAACCACGAAATCCAGATGACAACGGAATCTCTTCCAAATCATCATGACGATCAAATTTGTGTTGTTGGTGAAAGCTGCCGTAATTGTTGCCTTTAGTTTTTCTTTGTTCTTACAAGAAGTTTTGGTTTCTTACTCAACTGCACCACACAAATATTTACTAAAAGTATTGAATTGATGTGATTTTTCCGATAAAATGTAATAATAATAACAATAATAAAATAATATAAAAAAATTATAACAAAACAAGAATAATAAGAAGAAATAAGAAATAAAGAATGTAAAATGTAAATATAAATATTTGCTAGTACACGATTTTTTAAAATATCCTTTATTGTAAATTTTATTAATATTTTTTCACGTCGTGTATGCGATTACATCATTATTGTAAAATGCCAAACATTGTAACCAATTTAAAATTTCCCTCATATCCGTTTCCATTGTCTTTCCTCTTTCTTCCCTTTCTATATTTTCTCACTTTTTCCTCTTCATAATTCTCAAGAACTGTGATAGGAAAAATGTGTAAAAATTTACCTAAAAGAGTAAATAAACAAATTATGGGATAGCTTTGATTAAAATTATGGAAGGATACCTCTGATAGAACAAAATGCTTTTATAATATCAAAGAAAAAAACATTATACGACACTGAGGAGTGATATACATCGTTATCAAATGAACTATTTGTTACAGCATTGGAATTTGTCAGTGTTTATTCGGAATTATCGGGTGTAGAGAGAAATATAATAATGAATGCAAAAAATATGCTCTCATTCATAAAAAGAACAGTGGAGAAAAATTAATTCCAAGAAAATATCTTTGATAACACTATGGATGTTTAGACTCTACTGTGTCTTCAAACCTGTTTGGCTTATTTGTAATATACAATCTGGAAGCCTATCAAGGTATAAATACTGAAGATATTGGATTATACATGTATGATAACCTTAGACAGTGAAGACTGCCACAAATTTTAAAATAGATATAATTTAAAAAAATATATATAGAGAATTTGAAAACCTTAACTAAAAATACTCTTAAATTAAGTTATATTTGTATGAAAAATCTGGAAGAAATTCATTAATAATAATAATTTAAATAAAGATTTAAGCATCAATGAACATAAAAAGTATCCAGTAACTGAAATTAACAATTTAGACAATAATAAATGTAATTGTGGTAGCCTTATAGATTGTCATTTGGAAGACAGGTGCCTCACAAAATCAATTTTCTTTCAGTGTATTTTTTCTGTGGAATATCCTAGCAATATGAATATTTCTGTGGGTAGTACTCAGAAATAAAACATCCCTATCGAAATGGTACTGGTATCTAAAACATATATAGAACACCCACATTAAAATGGAAAGTGTGAAAAAATCTATAAAAGACCTATGCTATTTGTGTCTATATGAAAAAAATATTTCTTAAGAATACAATCTATTAAATAAACATAAGTAAATAAATGTCATATGTAAACATTTCAAAATTTTCAAAATAGAATATATATAAAATGATTAATATTTTGCTTATTTCTAATAATTTGTTTTATAAAGTTAATAAATAAATAGTCATTTGAAAATTGATATTAAATTGTTAATTATTTAGAACATATTGAAATCATTGTATTATGATATTAAGACATTTATTTGAATATAAAAATAATACAATAGATTTTATAAAAAAAGAATGAAACAAATTTTTAATCTTATTTTAATAAATATAGGAATATTATAAATATTTATAAATAAAGTTTTTCAAAGATTAGAGAAAATGTATTCTGAATCAAAATAAAAAGACTATATTCTACTTAAGCATCCTTTTAAGTTCGATAAAAAATATAAGATATTTTCTTTCATTCTTTCCTTATCTCTTTTCTTTTTATATTTTTGTTTTAGAACATTTTGAGATATAGAAAAAACTAACGAAAAGATTTTGTAACAAAATTGTATACATCAACGGAAATTCTGTCTAGACAGGGGTTTTAAAATATGTTTACATTATGGCTGTTAAGATTAAAAAAGGATCATTTATTCCTCAAAAATATAAAAATTCTGATAAGTTATATTTAACACGCTACAATGTTTATGTCTTTCCATTTCTATACATTTAAAACATATTTTTCTTATATTTAAATGAAAATCATTTTCACAATAATTTACCATTGGCTGATGACAATGTAGAAGGCGCGAAATATAGAAATTTCCTTGTCGCAATGTACTTTAATTTAAGAAAATTGTAAATATTTGATAATATACATCATTCATTTATTTATAATTCGATGTTTCATGAGGAAATGTTTCTGAAATATATGGGCCATTTATTTTCAATATATTTCTGCCTGAACGCATAGGTAATGAGGTTAATTTTAACCTGTAATCACAATACAAATAACGATTGGTCGTATTTGGTTCTTTTTGAAAGTGAGATTTTCTATATTTGTGAAACGGATATGTACAATTAAATAGCATAATCCACCTAATTTTTACTTTCACTGTCAACAGGTCTGAAAGCTTGATATATTTGTACAAAATAACACATACCTCAACCCATGAATATATTACATTTCCATAAAAAACATTTCTTTCTGAGGCAGCCACCTTTCCATTGCGTGTGTGATATCCAACCACAGACGAAAGTAGTATTCCGACTGTCCACATCTCTTTACTGGACGAATATGATTTGAATTTAAAACCAATCTAACAAAAAATCTTATTTCGTTTCATACATGAGATTTAGCTGAAAATTCTATAATCGGAGTAAGATGATGCCATGGAATATGACCATTTACTTTTATCTTTCTATATAGTTACCCTTGTAGTTCTACTTTCATCGGCGATTGATGCGTGGATCCCATTACTGAAGAATCTTTCATTTTGCTGTTTCAAATTCATCACCAAACAAGTATGGCGTTATCTTACTACGTTACTTGTTCCCAGTCAAATGTCTTTTCATGTTGTTGAAAAGGATGCTAATCATATGAGGCAATAGCAGGAGAGAATGATCAACCTGTTCAAGGCATAGCAGTCATCGAAAAAAAGTGTCTTGCTTTTATGCTTCCTTTTCTTGGATGATTGTAAGTTTAGTCTTATGCTATGTAGTTAAATCTAAGTTCTGTATTGTTTATGAATTTTGGCGCAATAATAAATAAATTCTTCAGTCGCAATTCTCAGTTGTGTAACGCTCTTCCGGATTCTTCCTCTCCATTCAAAAGATCATCTTCAAACATATAAATACGACGTCAATTGTTATCTTCTGTTTTCTTAATTTTTGTTCTTCAACTATAATGCAGATTTGTTTTCTACTCACACGCATTAACCACTTAGGTTCTAGTTGATTTACTGTTTTTCTATAACCCCAAAAGCCCTGTAAACTTGTAAACTCATATAAATATCGACTTCAATGTTTTAATTTAATTCTCATTAAACTGTTGATATAAGACCACATTATTTCATTAAAGTTTCATTAAAGAAAAAAAAGGGAGTAAAAATATTAGCGAAGCACAAATGTATATCCAAGATCATGAGAATTTTGATGATATATTATTTTTGTACTTAAGTCTGAGCTGTTCAATGAACTCAAATTAACAACTATTCTCAACGATACTCTGAAGTCTATTCTTAAATGTAGTACGGAATGGATTCTTACAAAGCCTTCAAAATGAAACTGCGCTGTTATAATACTCTAGGGTAACATTTTTTTTAACTTGCATCAGTTTGCGAGATGCTAATTGCAAGGATAGAGCCTCAGTGGCTGTTGTCTTCCGCTGATATAAAATGGAATGATTATATTGAGTTACATTCTAGGTCCATTGTTAAGAATGCTGGTTCTCCGTGTCGAGGTCAAAAAAGTATATTTATCTATTATTAATAGATTATAGAAACAAAAAAATGTAGTGTTCAAAACCATAATGCATAGAGTATCAAAGCAATTGAATTCATTATAGTGAAAATGACAACGAATATTGTATTAACCTGTGCTGTTTTCGTTCTAAGACTATCAACTTTTAAGACTGCTATTTATGTTTTGTTGCATTAAGAGAGTAATTCTATCTATCTATCTATCTATCTATCTATCTATCTATCTATCTATCTATCTATCTATATATATATATATATATATATATATATATATGAAATTTGACACATGAAACATTTTCATTTATATTACATTTTTCTTGTCAAAGATTCATCAGATCCGAAAACGAAAAGAAATTATAGAAACACTTTTATTGGTGTTTATGCTTAATTAATAAATCATAGTACTTTTTCTTAAGATAGAGCGTCTCGTGATTAAACATTAAACAAAATGAGTAACATCTAGAAACATGTATATATTTTATTTAAAAATTCGAAAATACTCGATGAAGATCACGTCCGTTTCAATAGTAATGATGTTAATTTCGATAATTTGTACTAGTAAGCTGCTGTAAAATTATCCACAGTTTGTTGTTCACTTTGATAAGCTGTGTCATGATAAATGTAAGAACAGAAAAAAGAAACATTTTTTTAATCACCTGACAGAATCCATCCTCCAATAAAATTTGTTAATTTTGCCATGGTCGATAATATTTCTCTTAAGAATCTACCTTGCATATTTTAAAGTCTAAATGTTGTCTCTTTTTGAAAACTGCCGCTATCTCTTTCCGGGTAACTTGTTGTTTATTTACAGTTATTGTATTTAAAGAATCAGGAATATTATATGTCCTGACCTGGTGTCTCGGTTTCAGTAACTTTTACACCGCCTTTTTTGTAACTTACCCGTATTTTGCTGTAAAAAACTTTCATGGTCGTTCTTATGAAATATATTCTATATGCAAGTATGAGAGTTTATGAGTTTCATCGTAATCCCATATTGGAAAAAATGTCTCAAAAATTCACTGTTACATTGCGTAGAGTGAACAATATGTTCTACGCTAACTGTTTATTTGTTCAAAATTTTCGTTTGTGAAATGTTATTCCTGTTCGAAAAATTCAGACACTTTGATCAAAAAACATGTTTAAATATCATTCTCTCTCTAATGTCTTGTGTAGTCTTCTAGTCTTCTCGCTTCTTAATGTGTTTCGTTTTGTTTTTTGGTTCTTCTACACAGAGCACCTATTTCTTTTCTAGGGTATTACTGCCTTCGATAAAGCGATATGTCTAAAAATATAAATTGATATAAACAATAATATTTCTTAAGAAGTATTTTTGTCTAAACACAGATAAATATTTTTTATAGCCGTTTCACTTTAAGCATGACTGTAATGTCATTGGTGATCAGAGGGCTACAAAAGAAGAGAATGAATGGTTACATAAGAGAAGAGTGAAGACAAAGAGGAACAGTGGATGTTAGATAATGATTAAGTGAATGACGGTGATTATGGCGTGAAGAGTGTTGCGTAAAATAGAATGAAAATGGGGAATAACAGGATAGAGTGGGTGTTCGGGAAAGGATAAGTGAATGATGTGACTCAAGGAGATAAGAGATGGCAATTGCCGTTCGCTTAAACTCTTGGAAATAGCAGCTATCGGGAAGCAAGTATGCAAAGTGGAGTTCCACAGGCGGTAATTGTGAGAAAAGAAGCTGATAGCTTAAAGGTGGCGGCTGGATTTAGTTGTTTTCACTCTAAAAGAAAGGGATATTCTTGCCAGTCTGGTTACTCTTGAAAATTCGTATAGAGGGGAAACAAAAGTACTAAGCTCGTCAGAGCAGGAGCCGTGAAAATCATTGTAGAAAAGACAGATAAAAGCCACATCCAATCACTGAGAAATTGACTGGAACAAAACTGCCAGGTAGGGATCGATTAATCTGCAGATTCTCTCTCCTCAGGATCATGTCGAGAATCCCGAGATGAATAGCAAGTGCGACAAAAATGAATGTGCATTATGATATTGAATGTGTGCAACTGCCAAATATCATTGTATCAAATGTTCATTATTGTATTAGATAATACAATACTGTTTCAGGGATGTGTATATATAGTATTACTTATTTAATGAGTTATAGAAAAAATGGATTCGTATTTTTTCAAAATTCATTAAGTTTAGCTTAGAACCATATAAGTCAAAATTAATAAAAATATCATTGGAGGTTGTTAGGAAAACCTATACGCATAATGCATCATTACCCGAGATATTTTTCGTTGACCGCATGATAACGCTTTGGTAAGCACACAACATCAGGCATAATGTTCGATATTTGTTTCATAATTAGGCAAAATAAAAAGTGTACGCATTGTCTTGCAATAGGTATACAAATTCACAAATCAGATTACGCAGTTTGGATTGGAATTATACGAAAGAGTATTTACAGAAACATTTATCATTTGATGATACTTTCTCCAAGTGCTAATTGCAATAATAACATTAGAAATTCCCATATGTGGAATCTTTCGTCGTTCGTTTACCAAGCAACCATTGCCAGTCGTTTAAAATTTATAAAAAATTCTATTAAAATGTTGTTCAAGAAAATTAAGTTTCTCAAATATATTTTCCATTATTGATGGAGCTTCTAAATTAACATTTTATTTCAAGTGGTGTGATATGTCATTATTTTCTCTCTGAGTTTTATGCGTTATTCATTTTTGTTATTTCAGTAACTGAAAATCCTCAGGTTGTGTTATTTGGTAGTGTTCCTAGTCTGTGAATCTTTGCCGTTTCACACGGTTCAAAGAACGAATGTTCTAACCAATATCTACAGGTATCAATTACTCTAAGGTATTTTACACAGACAACGTGTACAGTGTTGACAGTTTTTCATATAATGTTGCAATCTTACGAGTCTATTTAAAAGTTAAATTAAGTTTTGAGGGTAATAAATTCGTTGTTTTGAAGTTAGCAGTTTTGGGCAAATCAGTACTAAATAGTGACTATTCCATTTTTATTTTTCATATTGTTTATTGCGTTATTATAATTCATCTGCACTTAGACAAAATTAGTACAAAGCAAAATATATCGACACAACTGTAGCCGGTTCTTCTTTCTTTTTGTTATCCTCTAATGTAACCATTCAATATCCTCTTGTCTAGCCCCCTGCTCACCATTGGCAGTAATATTTTGCTTGGGTGAAACGGTTATAAAAGAATGTTCAACAGCAGTTAGACAAAATTACAAGCAAAATATATCGCTTTTTTCATAAGTTCTTTTAAACTAAGGTTATTTAGAAAGAAGATTTGTTTTTTCCGCTTTTCAGATTTACTGGTATATATTTGTCTAATGAGTGATCCATTTGCTTTAAGTTCCTCTTGAAATAAGATTGTCTCCATCATTTTGTTGCTAATATCTGTCTTCCAATTTATATATCTGTGGTAGGATCTCCCCTTTTTCTATGATAATGGACTCGACTTGAGTATACATATAATCCTGCCATACTGAGACATCGTAAGAGAATCGTAAATGATCCGTGAGTTACCGAACGATACCGAATTTTCCAACGAGAATAATGCGTCAGTAGTCATAGTAGCTCTGAGCTCCACTCAGCTAGAATAGTTTTACACAGCACCCGTCAGTTACGACGTGGATATACTAATTCCAGCACGGCTTCACTTCAAAAACTTATATATATATATATATATATATATATATATATATATATATATATATATATATATATATATATATATATATTCAAGTTTCTATCTTTACGTTTAAGATAACTTATTTTTCAATCTCAAATATCTGATTTGTTGTTCATTATTTTGTGCGGTTCCTCACCCGGCATCAACGATTTCCGTTTTACTATTATATTAAAAGCATAAAATTGTTAACGTAAATGATATTGAGCTGAAAGCTAATATTATAATACAGTGAGTAATCAACGAATCATAGATACCATTGAATATCTAAAAAATATAAAGGGAAGTCATACATATAATTGTTAATTGGCTCCTATTTTAGTTACAAATGATTTACCTTCGCTTTACTGAATCTCCAATCATTGTATCAATGTGCTTTTTGCTTTATTACATGTCACTTTCTAAAAATAGCCGTTATTATTGATGTCATATTTACACTAGTAATTAATATGTTATGCTGCGTCATTCTAAGGACAAATTCAGATGTCTATAGGTATCTACTATGCCCCACTTCCTGGGTAGGATGAGACACAAGGTTTGTTATTTAAGATCGGAAACCGAGAGCGTATACAAAATAATGGATAAATTTTCAAAGCCACCATAATCGTGAAGAGTGATAAACCCCTCTAGTGCAAGGTGTTGCTACAATCAAAGTCATCAGTTCCCCGGAAACTGGCACATCTATATTATTTTTACTTTTTCTCGCCTCACCATCTGTCTTCAAACAGCGATACAATCGTGCTGTCCTGAATAAAGAGACGCACACGAGAGAAAATATTCCCTGACCCTCAGATGTTAAACAAACTAAAATATAAAATATATGATATAAATTATTAAAAAGAAAAAAATGGGTCTATGTGTTCTGTTTATTCTCCGATATTTATTGAGTGGGCTAAAATATTTGTTCATTAAGTAGGAAAATTGTTTAATAAACCAAATTATCTTTTTCATAAAAACAATAGTTTTCTATTTCATTATATATAATATATATCATCTATACACCGATTTTTATTCTCATATCATTCAATTTTCTATTTCTATAATCATCTCACTTTTAATTCTCGAATTTCTTATATTTCTCATTGTTTTTTTTCACATTGTATTTATTATTTCTTTCTTCGTTTGAATTTTAGTTCTATAATCATTGTGCCATCAATTCACTTATGAACTTACAATTATATATTTGTGTGTTAGTTTCAATGGTTTGTTCGCCTTCCGTCTCTTTTTATTTATTTATTCTTTGTTAATAAGTTTTTATTCTTTTTATATATTTGAGTTTCATTTCAAAGATATTCTCTTTATTTTTTACCCTTTAATTAATACTATAGCAATTAGTCCCTTATATACTCTTTTTCTTATTAAATTTCTACATTTACTATCATTTTATATTTCATATGATATTCTACAAACCATTCATGTATGATTCTTTCCTTTCTATTGTTATCAGTTTTCTTTCATTCATTTTGTCCTTTTTCACCAAAAACAGAATTTTTCTTATTTATTTTTCATAATTAGGTCTATACTTCTTTCTCCCTTCAAGCTTGACATTCAGTATAACTCTCTCCGTCATTTTCTTGCTGGTCTTCTGTTCTCTCCATTCATCTGTGTCTTTCAATTGTTTGATATTTTTATTTTTACCTGCCGTTACACTTGATTTTAATAACCCATCATCCATTTTTATCTTTTTTCCGGGCGTATTTACTTTTTTTATTTTATATTTATAGCGTTTATTTTATGAAGCGATATTTTTCGCTCATTTCTACTTTGTAATTTTGTTCTTTGGAGATTGTCTGAAAAAGAAAATCTTAAATCGAGTATTGAATTAGTGCAATTTCTTGCTTACTGCTTCTTTGCTTAAGTCAGATTTAAAAAAAATGTTTTCTTCTGCACCAAATGAACTGTCTCCTAATCAAATTCTCGGAGGTAGTATTTTGGAGACGCAAGATTAGCCAGTGTTTTCTTCATCCCAATCCAAACAATGTTCATTTATAAAAGATTGAGTCAGTCAAATATAAATCATCTTAGTGCATAAACCAATAAATCATGCACACTCAGAATCCTCTCTCTATCTCTGTCTGCCTGACGCCTGACTGACTGTCTGTCTGTATATATATATATATATATATATATATATATATATATATATATATATATATGCGTGTGTGTGTGATAACATGTGGTTAGAACATTCGATTTCGGGTTGATAATGATGATGACTGTAGTACCGGGTACAAAAAAAAGAAAAAAAAGTAGTTAGCACAGTGGTTACCGAACAAATACATAAAATTAGCATAGGTACTGCTCGTGCTAGACATGCTAATATTCTGTCATGTGTATGAAGCGACCACCTTAATATTAGTTTCAGAATTAGCTATTCAAATATCGTATGATACTCGAGTAAAATCAATAAGTATAAACATATTGCCAAAATCAAGTGTGCGAACGGATAAAAATATATGATAACACATAGCATATATATATAGAGAAAATAAAAAAAATATAGGCATAAAGAAAAAAGCAAACATCTACTAAACAAACAAAAGTAAGGGATCAGTCTTAGACAAAGAAAGAATAGTAACACAAACAAAGCAAATAGATTGGCTGATTTTCTAAGCGCCGTTTGATATGACACAAAGGTGAAAGTATGGCGTTCCCAGTGAGAACCAAACTTACTACTCAGTTTTATTATGTTTTAAAGAGAAAAGCTTGCTAACGATTATAGTTACTCGACAAAGGGTGTTTGAAGTAAAATCACTGAATGTTTATTTTTATTTTGATAGCTTTTTATATATAAATTTATAATATTTGCCGGTTCATACTCCTCATGTTTTCTTTTTAACAGCAATAGAGGCTCATTCCTTGTTTCTTGTTTAGGAAGGCGTTCCCTGATTTATCCTCTTTTCATGTTTTCATAATACCGCGGTCGCAAGCTTTTTTAATGTGTTGGGATGGTGGCAAGGTCTCTTTCGTCATGATGGTACCGGGTTGACAAGTTCCAGATTGCTGATTTCCACTGTTATTTGGAAGATCGTACACTTCTGTATCGTCCTCAAATGCTGCTCTGATCAACCGTGCTTCTAGTGCTAACCCGTGCCTATATGGGTAACGATTCAAGTGTCTCCGGTGGACAAGCCTGAGGCACATTTTGCTGAAGTCTGCGCCATTTACCTTCCTACACATGTTGCATATTACAACCGGCTAATATTACTATTATATGCCTCTATTTATCAACATATCTCTGATTATGAAATCTCACAAAGTGAGAACTAAAGCTAAACCAGCTAAAATAAAATCACCTAAACTTGTTAACATCTCTTTCTTGAACAGACGTGGCATCCATACGAAATCCTTCCTCCAATTAAAATCACCTGACATCTTAGTTCTCTGTTAAGTTCTCCTTGATCCGTCTTATCATTCCTCTGATTGTTCTATCCCTGTCTATCTTCCCCTCTCTAGGAAAGACTCCAATGTGCATGTGCATGGAATCGGCGTTCATGCCAGTGAACCCCTACATCTATTTAAGGTGATTTCGCTTGATATCCAGACAATTCCTACAGGTGTTTTCATCACTTCCTACTAAGCTAGGTTAAGTTTTTTTTATTTCTTCCTGTTATCCTTTATCTCCTGACTTTTCCGTACATGAGTGCATCTCGAACAATATAGATGAGGTCAATTTTTTTTATCCGTTCGGTCTTATATTTGAGTTCTAATACTTTAACGCCATCCACGTCAAGTGGTTAAAAAACGCAGGGAATTTGCTGGATACCATACAATGAATTTTTCAATCAATTCCCATTCGCAAGTAGAGGATTTCCACATGCGTCTATATACTATATCTAATGGAACTGACTCTCCGCTAGATTTCTTTTTCAATTTTATCACTTACTCTTGCCATGTCATGCATCTTTGCTCTGTTGGCAATATTTTACTGCTACCAAACGGCTGACAGAGAGTTATTCCTCTATTTCACGTGTGACATCAATTGGAACAATTTTTTAGACTTCCCATTGAATAATGTACGTCCAAGATCTTCTCTATGTTAAAACTGGCATCAATGCTTTTATTCCAGCCAGGTTGTTACGACGTAGAACCCATTCGTCTTCTTTGTTTTCCCCTGCTAGCCTGGTCACTATTACCCAAAGGAATCACTTCTTCCGGCTTTACAGGAGCCACACCATTTTCTCACGGCTCGAAATAGGGGCAAGGAGATCTTAAATGATGTTATGTTTTGGTTTGCTGAAAGAATGAAGCAGTGTATAACATGTCGCACTTTCAGCCCCAAAGAATACTGGTGGCTCTGCAAAAATGTGTTAAACAAGAGCATTATACAAGAATTTAAATGTCATTCTCTCTTGCGCATACTTTCACTATCAAACGTTATATCATATTCTCTCTTTCCACACTATTTTCATACAGAACTCTTCACAAAAGTGACTATATCCTTTTCTTATCTGTCCTCTAAAGCCTCTGTAACTTGTTCCTTTTTCACCTCACTTACTTCATTTGTAACACAATGCACACCAGTGGCAGTACTACATTGCGTTTGAGAAGCATTCACACTGTATTTTGACATACACATATCCTAATATATATATATATATATATATATATATATATATATATATATATATATATATATATACTAGCGTCAGAGCACGGGGTTGCCCCCATGCAACTCAGAATATTTTTTAATAAGATGTTTAATGCAGCGTGTTTCGATTTCCGTGCGCTTGTATTCGCCGCCTCATTTATATAAAAGAAAATTATATCAAAAATTGTTGTCTTAAAATTGTTAAAAAAATCCATTAAAATATCTATTTTCTTTTGTTTTGAATAAACGTATGTTGATGTTTTGTGTGACATTGTAAACAACATTGCGTTTGTTTTTGTTTCAAAATTACGGGGAAAATATTTACATATTTTTGACTAAATAAATTTTAGACATTTAATTTTAGAAAAAAGTAATATTAATGCCCCACGAATTACAGACAGTTGATTTCCTGCACGAAATATTTAACGAAAAAAAGCTTTATTTTTTAAAAAATTTTTATATATAAAACATTAAATCTGAATAAGTCTTAAACAATCAATTTAATTATTGGCAGTTTTGTTTTTACATATTTTGTTTTGGTTTGAAAAATAATTTTTTGATAAATATTTCTTTTGTTTCAAAGGTATGGGGAAAAATATTCACATTTTTTTCGTGACCAAATGGATTTTTAAAACTTCGGAATAAAAAATAAATATAAATGCTCATTTTTTATTTATTTTTCTTTTTTGCATTTGAAACGTGCAATTTGATTTCTGTGACGCAATCTAGCAGCCATCTTAGTTCTTATATGTTTTACTGAGCATATGTAAAAATTCGACTCCATTGGTCAAAAAGTGTGAAGGGAAAATTGCTGATTTTAGATTAAAAAAGCATGTGTCGACATAGATTCCCTGTAGATATGTGTCCCTAGAATATCTGAATAACTTAGCTTAAAAAATGTAGGCGTCCATAGATTACAGTCACTCACAGATTCACAGATTGCTATACATATATATATATATATGTGTGTGTGTGTGTGTGTGTGTGTGTGTATATTTATATATATATATATATATATACACGCACATATATGTGTGTTTGTGTGTGTGCGTGTGTGTGCGCGCACATGTGTGTGTGTGTTTGTGTGTGTCAAATATATATAAATTTTCCGTGTCTTGCGTATCTAATGAATACTATTGGAATGAATTTTCCTGTCGTTATATATATATATATATATATATATATATATATATATATATATATATAGATAGATAGATAGATAGATAGATAGATAGATAGATAGATGCTTTGTTTTTAGTTCATGTGTATGTATTAATTCAATCATAGCTTCGTCAAAGTGTGTTGCTTGGAACTGCAAATAGTCATCCAAATGTCCTCTCCATCTGGAGATACATGACGGGATGTACGACTTGATGAAAAACACCCATCATTTAATATCATGGATGAATTCCAAAAGCATTCGAATAAGTACTACTACCACTACTAATTCTAATACTACTAATATTACTATTAATAAAATAATAAGCGTTGTTTTCTTTTTCTTCAAATTATTATTTCTCTTGATGTTTTGTTATTTGTCATCGTTATTATAACTTGATCACTGAAAGAGAAATTGAACATGCATAACATTCTATGTCCATTATTGTATTTTAACTAAAATAGTGATATATTTTATCATTTTAAATGAACTCGTCGAGAAAATATAAAAAATAACAAATAATTAAACCAGTCATCGCTATGCGAATAATAGAAGAAGAACTCGTGGGTTCATTTATTGATGTAATTGAAGCTTTAAGCATCATATGCATAAAAAAGTTACTACTATATAGTATTAGAAACATTCGTAAACATTGATCATGGCGTTACAGTTTCGTTGGATTAAAAACTTACCTTTAGCAGAAAAGAGAAATAGACCTTGTGGACACAAAACTGTATATATTATTTTGCATTTCTCAAATTTCAGTACTACTAATCATATCTTGTATTTCAAATAAATACACGCAATTTATTAGGATACTGAATATAGCATTGCTCGTAAATATAAATATTACTTTCATGCTCACCTTACCAGAAGCCTGTAGATTTTATGGAATTCAAAATGGAGAATTATATTGACTGTGAAATGATTTTGACATCATATTTACTTTGAAATATGCATTATCAATTGCAAATGTGCACAAATATATGAAATGCAGAAATAGCAGTCATAGCAGCAAATGAAGAGCCACACGTTTTAGATGCAGATGTATTAGCATGAGAAAATAAATAATTATATGTTGTTGTCCTACGTGTAAATAATTGTATGCCATGTCTCTCATGGACGTATTGAATAAAGTAGACGATGTTTAGTGTTATTTAATGCAATTTTAATTATATTTTATTTGAAAGAATTCAGGGAATATAGATTAGAGTTGAAATCGGGGATAAATAACGGGTTTTACAAAATATCTTAAACAGAGAGGAAAAAAGTTCCTCCTTCAGAATAACGAAATATACCTGAACGTTTTTAGAAATTGCAATAAATAAGTGCGTTTTAATTAAGAATTTTAACATTACAGTTGTGGTGAAATGAAATAAAATGAATAGAAACCTTTGAGAAAAATCATTTGAAGAAAAAGTATAGGGAGCAATTTATTTTGAATTCAGGATCTGGCCATTGGGACTTTCCTCCCGGATTTCAGTATTTCTGGTCCATCAGCCAACTTGTTTGCTATAGGTTTCTCTGTTTTGTCTTGAAAGAGATCTTTTACATTTCCGTCTCATTGCTGGAGTACTTTCTCTTTCGCTAATATGATGTTTCCTTGTATTTTATGCACCCTTTTTGTCGTGTCTGTTCCATTTGTTCTTTATGCATTTCACCGTTATTAGTCTTGCGCAATCTCTCTATATCGACACAATTCTTGTTGAGCCATTCGTCTTTAGCCTGTCTGCAATTAATGCTTATTTTCATTCAGAAACGCAGTGGTTAATGCAAAACATATCGAAGTGCCGACGGTGAAAGACACCAATTCCCATTTATTTGCAAACTAAGGTTGAATTTTCGTAGACTATTTAATCCTGAGTCAGCAACCAGACTGAAATACAATATGCTACTGAATGACCTCAAACTGCAGAAAAATACACTGATAATAAGAGATACAAATAAAAAGAACAAGTGAGGAATGAGAATTCCAAATGGCACGCACATAAGGAAGTGCTTGGGACATCTGCAGAAAAATGTTCCAAGAGAAATCAGACGTAGAAGGTAAAATTTAGAAAGTAAAATACGGAACACTGCATATAATAAAAGAAACAACACAATTGTTATATATTATTGCACATCTTTTTTTCCTACTTTGAAAAAACCCAGAGGTTTCTCAAACATTAATATCCAAATAGTGATTTGAGTAGATGGAAGGTTTTATATATATTCCTGTTTATGTGACTTGTAATTTCTGGACGTAGTTGATTTCTACATACCTCGATCACTTGTCGATCTATTTCCCCTCTTATTATCTCTCATAAAATCCTCACTACCATCTACGTGCTAAAGACCAGCAAATGTGAAGCCCTCCATCCTCATTACGTATCGCGAAAACATTACCTGTCTCTTCCTGATGCCAAGTATATGTTTTCTTTTTCGTTCGCATAATCTCCGAAATACCACATTGCTCATATTTTTGGTTCATTTTATCCTAAGTATACTTCTGTAGAACCACATTTCTGTTGCCTGGAGTCTCCCTTTTTCTGTGTCTTTTACGAAAACTTCCGGTCTCTGAATAATCTTCTTAGATTTTGAAATGCATTTTAAGTCAGGCAATTCACATAAATTGCTATAAGAATAAACGAGGGGTTTCAGTAACGACGTCATCATCAGACGTTCTAAAACGTAAAGGAAACGCAGCTAACTTTCTCAAAATGAGTGGGTTTCGACTTGCGTTATTATCTGCAGGAATCCCACCAGATATTACCTCCAAAGTCTGAAAGCTCTCACATATAAGCTATGGATATATCATTAAATATCCAGCTGTAAAAATATATCTAAATCCATGTTATGTATCAATCATTAAATTCGAGTATAGAAAATATTTCTGTATTTTCTGTACAAATGACAAAGCTTTGCTATATTCAAAACAAGGTGAATATGAAAAATGATAACCAAAATCATCATTATATCAACAATCTTCTATATTTTATTTTATATGTAACAATTTATGTCGTATATGTTTCCGTAAGAAATACACTATTATGTTAAACAAAAACGGAAAGGGACAGAATAATTTTATTTATTTTATTAATATTTTAGAAATTATAACAGAGAAATTTTAGAAAAATCCTTTGATTTTCTTCCATATATTTCATGTCAACAACCTTTGCTAAACATCCGTACATTTCCTAAAAGAAAAAAAATATGAATGATTTAAATGGTTTTCAAAATTTGCATAAATTGTACATTGTTTATTGACTCACACAAAAATCGTATTTTTAAATAACAGAAAATTGATTTGTGTCATTTACAGTGGAACACAGACAGAATGGAATCGATAGAAGAAAATATATAGAGACAAATGTAATAAACTGACACGTCGAAATAAATAGTATTTTTAGTGAATAATCAGAATATATTCTAGTTGAAAGCTTACGTTTAATTGTATTCCTTTACTTTACGCCGGTCAAATTATTATACTGCTTTTGTTGGCATAAAAACTGCACTTTTTAGACTCACCTCTTTTTAAGCAAGGTATATTTTTTACTTTAATTTTTTAAGCCTCTGGTGTTGAAAAAAAAATCTCACCGGAACAAGAAACATTACAGAAAAAAAAAAGCAAAAACAAAAATTTCACTACATAGAAGGTGGGCTGGTCGATAATATAAACGATACCCCAAAATTTTAAAAATAAAAATTATATAATTAGCGTAATGAGACCGAAAATACTATTCATTTTGCTTAAATGGAAATCGTGGCAGTGAGAGTAAAAAGTGTAACAACCGGAAGTCTAATTAAAATGATAACAATGGTAAAGATCAAATGTACAAGATCTTTGGTACGGCAGTACAAGATCTTTGGTACGGCAGTACCAAAGATCTCGTCTACTAAACAGTAATATAAGACATTTCCCTACGAGGAAACTTTTATTT
Source organism: Ascarosepion bandense (assembly GCA_037127315.1). Taxonomy (NCBI): domain Eukaryota; kingdom Metazoa; phylum Mollusca; class Cephalopoda; order Sepiida; family Sepiidae; genus Ascarosepion; species Ascarosepion bandense. Next base: position 372,446 of record JBBBDQ010028758.1, on the reverse strand, counting down.
TTCATTCTGCAACTATCCAGTACGATTATGGATTGCAATTTAAGAAACTTTTCCTTAAAATATATTTCCCGGAAATTAGTTTCTTATGTCTAGTCGCTCTTATCATTCAGGATTGATGAGATTTCATTCCTAAAATTTTAATTTAATTTATGTTGATTGTTAACATCTCCATTATCCCATTATCTAATCTTCGAATCGTATATGATATCCAATTTAGTTCTTGCAATTGCTGGTCATCATCATTTTATTCACTTTTTGTTTTCTCATACAGTTCTTTACTAGTGACTCAGTATCGCCATTTCACAATATTCAAAATCATAGGATTTTTGCCAACACCCTCAAGATTCATTCTCTCAAAGATTTTCTAGCCATTGATCTTAGGAAACGGTTGCATATTTCTGAATAAATTTGGCGCCATATATGATATCCATATATAGTTTTGACGCTTGTGCTTCTCTTTTACACGCGTAGGTGTAATTGGGAAATATCATAGTCGGAGAGAATCGTTCTTAGTTTTTTACAAGTAAGAATCACAAATATAAATATAGAATACAGAAGTTTGTCTCACCACTTTCAGAAAGTCTTACATTGTGAAATAAAGAAGAGTTTTAAGTTAAACAATAATTTTATATTAATTCAATTTATTCTATCATCTTCTTGCAAAGTCGGAATTATGTTCAAAGCAAATGTATATTTTAAGAAACATTTTATATCCGTGCAACAGACGATGATAAAGAGATTAACGCGTTGACATTATTCGCACTGCATTATTTTATGATGGATTTTGGTAAGAAAATTAAATTTCATATGTCATTATATATTTCACTTCCAAAATAACTTCAGGTTTTTCTTCGTGAAATTGTTTTCTGTCAATATATATTTTGTTCAATAAAGTCGCAATGATATGCACATCGACAACTAAACTATTTCTCACCTGATTTTATGCAAATGGAAAAAAAAAGTAAATTTTAGCAAATTCATCTATTTTAGTTTGAGTTTGTCACTTTGTGTTGAAAGAAATTCAATAAAAATAACCATATATTCTAATATAATTAGAAAGCCCTTTTTTTAATACACAATGTATTCGTCGTTTCTTTTAACGGTGATGCTGTTTTGTTTAACCCAATACAAATCTCAAGAATTATTCAGGGTAGAAAGGGTTTATTAAAATTACAGGTATAATTGAGCAGATATAATATTGAATAAGATGAGATCATGTAGATATGAACGTGAATAGATTAAAATTGAAGCGTACAGAGAAACTACGCATTAGCGGATTCTGTGACCAGAGATTTGCGTATCTTTAAACCTGTTATCTAACTAGAAATGTCTTTACATTATTTTGTACGGACCGATGTATTCATCTGTATTGATATATTCACTACAATTTGCGCACACCCCGCCTGTGAATTTCTCTTCTGTATACTTGCTTCCCCGATAACTGCAATCACAAGAATTCAAATATAATGTCAATAGACATATCCTAGCTCCTCACTCTTATCAATTCGCTCAAGATCATTTTTCCAACCACTCCTCCCCGATCACACCAATGATCTCATCCTATTATTACTCTCCTTTTGACACCCCCTATTACCTACCCCACTTTTTCATCACTTTCCCCCTATGTAACCACCTGCTTCACAATAGCAGTAAAACTGCATTGTTTGGGGTGAAATGATTCAAAACATTTTCGGCTGTTTTACGCTCCGATATTTATCTGAATTTCAAAACGAACTCTTTTAATTTGATCACTTGCGTCTATCATCCTCGTTTCATGTACCATGACACTTCTACATATCGTGTAGTCAACTCACTAATTTTGACTAGGTACTGAACTCACAATTCTTTTGGTTATGTCACTGGATCTAAGCAACCGTTTTACTCCACTAAGGCATGGGCCCTTGAGAACTTCAATGTATGGATTTTGAAAACAACAATGGAAACGTCGGGAATATAGTAATAAAAAAACAATCAGAACATCTTTAATAATCTAAATATTAGCGCGTCTCAGATGGATAGACCTATACTAGAACTGTTTAGAATTAAAATTATTTGACTCAGTTGAAGAGGTATGGATTGTTTAAAAGTTGTTCGGCTAAACCGTTCCAATTATAAAACTCATGGACATATCGATTGAATAGGAACAAGCTTATTATGCTGTATCTGTGTCTTAAGATTGGAAACAAAGAAAATGCCCGTATATGATTTTGAGTGATCAGTCAGTTGAGAAACACCCTTGGAGCAACATATTTTTAAAGACACATGACTGACTGAACAGAAGATTTACCTACAGTAGGTTATCATTGATTTATGCGGTAGACTGGTTGCCATAGTTAGAGCGCGCCGTCAGTCCTGAGATTTAACCCATAACTAGAGGGAAAGCGACAGATATATAACTTTCCCATGGTTATTTGAGCGTAAGTATACGAAACAAATTCAACTACAATTCGAAACTGGCTCTGCGATTTCACGTTCCATAATCCACCGCACCAAAACTCATATTGTTGAACACTAACAAAGATATAAAATGTAAAGTTATTAGCTAAACACACTCTCTATTTTTAGACTAATTTCTTCTGTATAGATAAAAATTCACATAATATCTTCGATACTTCGTTGAAAGTTTGTTTTTCCTAATCTTTTGCAGCAGAGAAAAGCATTTCCCTTAGTGTTTGCTGTAAAATTGTGACAGAAAAGACTTTCAATACATGAGGCATTACTTAGATTGATTGACCATTTCTTTATGTACGCGTTGTTAGCCCATTGCTAGTTATTTAACGCATAATATTTTTAGACTGTAAGAATTTTTTTTTAACGTATTAATTTTATTACTGATATAAGTAATACTAATTAACCAAAATTCAGGTGGGGGAGAAAGAGGTAGAACCATACTTTTCCCAATATTATTTGTGCGCAATTGAACCTAACAAATCCATCTGAAACTGGAACCTGTTTTTTCTAATAACAAATCAAAGCGATATGAAGTATATTATGCCAACATCTGGGAAACTAATACTACTGTCGAAAATTTATGTAACCAGTTTGTTTCCGGGTGATGAATGGATTGAGAAAATATTGTACTCATACTCATATCTATCGTTGTTACTTCTACGAATCTATAATTGCTAGATTCAGTTCATCAGCAAAATTTTGCTTATAGAAGATCGTTGACATATTGCAGTCCCTTGAAAAATGATACAGACATTTTATTCGGAAATAATATATTCACTTTTTGCAGCAGATATTAATAAAATTTTAAAATCTTCTACGAGCAATTAAATGATTAAATATGATATTCGTCATATTACGTTGTTGCAGATGACCAACAAATTCTAATGAATCGTACGACTGCCAAACGGGTTAAACTTGGCTTAATACTTAGATAAATATTCCTATGTCGTGTAACAATGGTCCTGGGAGTAAATGACGCAGGATGGTTTATCTCTCGTATGAGATGGTATATTTGAATTTATTTGATGAAAAGTTATTATTTACATAATTGCCCTTAATTTAGTTGTTGTTATCATAATATTTCCGACGCTATGCAATCTGGACATCGTCGTATCTATATATCGGTAAACTGAAGGAAATTTTGAACTGTAAACCTTTTTCATTTTTTATTTTACGATGATACTATATCCTCGCTCCACTCTTCATATATGGGGAACCCATCTTGTTTTGGTACTACTTGGTTATTTAGTGACATAATAAGTGCTATTTCAATCCTTAGCCCGAGCAGTGTGGCATCTGATGAAAATGAAGAACAATAACTGAACTGTACTAAAATACAATGAGTAGAAAATACCCTAGATATGAGCAAGGGAACAAGAGTAGATTGTATTTTATATTAAATACAGGTTTCATGAAAAATGTAAAATAGGTTAACCCAGATTGGTACAAATGGAAAAAGGGTCGAATGACGCAAAGATTGAAACTTTGAAATAAAACAAGCAAGTAGAGAAAAATCCTCAGAATACCATGAAATTAATTTATAACAATATCAATCCATATTCAAGTACGGGATTTTCTTTCTTTTATGAAGCAACAAACTCCTATCATTTGAATTAATAACTTGGGATGTTCAGCTATCACTCCATACTAAAATCTTTCACACAATCTATTAAGTATCTCGATTATGCCACCGTATTTCTTGCCTTAGATATGCGCTGTGAGTCACAAATTTTTCACGCAGCCTTTCCCTAATAAATATTTAGCTGTCATTTTCAATTTCTGATTTTAAATATATTTTTCGTTTCAATTTTACTTGAGATATCTTAAATGATTCGGGGCTCCGTCTATAGTATTTTCAATATCCTTATATAAAACTGAGTGTTAAAAGAAATTCTTAAACTAGAGAATGGTTTCGATAATACATCACATTTAAAATTGAGCTCTGGTCGAGTCTGAGGTGTTAACTTTATTAATGGTTCGTGGTCATGATTCCGACCATGAGTTCTAGGTCCGAAACTCTCCATTCTCTTCATAATATCTGCCTGGGATGTCTATCCCTTCATGGGGAGGAATTGGAATGAACCTGAAAAATATATCACGGTTAACATGTGCGCTGTGTGTGAAATTATTTTTAGGAAAATCTCTTGATGCCTGGAGTCTAATTGCCTTGTTAAAATTGTTAAACTAATTATCTACTCTCTCCTAGAAACTTCATGCAAAATTCATTCTACATATTTTGAGTATAAATTACATTTCTGGGTGTTTTGTAAAGTAAAACGAATATAATGTGTCGGAGCATGTATCTGAATCATGGACTAGATATTTAAGATGTCAGTCAAATATGCAGGCATAGGATCATCCAGATTTACTCTAATTAATCATATTACGGGTAAATATAATCGTGACAGATTTGAAATATATATTTTGGTTGTAGTAAATATTTTTCCGTTACTGTATATGTTCGGCGACAAGATAGCTAAGATATTGGATGAATAACATCAGTTTTATTGTGAAAGTATTGAGTTGCACTATACAATCTTTTAAAGTGAATATGTTCAATTTGCAGACACAACGGGACCATACATTATTTATAGTCTAGCGAATACCCATACCTGTGTGGTCGGTTTATGAATCATTCATTCGTGCCTCATCGAATCCGATGAAGGAAATAGCAACCCGCCTTCACTCAACTTATTTGCGAATCACGGGTAAGCATCTGTGGCGCCATATTCCACTGAATCTAATTTGACTTTAATAAGTTAACTATGAGCAGGAAAGCAAATATATTTATATTAAAATATATTTCTATTTCTTCGTTTTTTTCTTTTCTTGTTTTTGTCATATTCAACATGTTTTTCACAGGCAGAAGCTAGACAATTATTTAACGATCAGGATTGTTTCGAACCCAGTTTTAGCCATACGTTTTTAGATTTGTCTATCACAATTCCATGAACATACACAACAACCAGAATAACGTCTAATTTCTTAATCTACCACAAGCGTCCTATCTCATATTTCAAACCTTGACGCATTTCTCTTTCCCTTTTTTTATTCAAAACTAACTATATATACATACCCTCTTACGGATATTTATAAACAGAATCTATCGTTTCAAAATTAGATCCTCACAAAGCCTGCAGTTGTAATTGGATCACTGAAGACGTTCAAAAGAACGGTGCTTGTCAGATGGCACCTGTTGTCTGCCAGATTTTACACCAAATGCCTCATTACTTCTTGATTTCCAGTTGAAATCTATAGTTCATTATTATGTGCCCAAGAAATAACAATATTCGCTTTCTGATATTAGATATAAACGTCTTTTTCTTTCTATTTTCTCTAAATAAAACGAAAATGATCAGTATATTTGGTTCAAAGTCTCCTTCTGTAGAAGAATAAAATCTGTTACGTAAGTCTATTCTTAATATCTCAACAGACACGTCAGGATACGCAGAAATATAGAGAAATTGCAATTACATAATATTTATGTTGTATAGTTTTATTCATAACGAGATTTGTGGGATATTTTAGATTTTACGAATATGCCCTTTTGTTTGTGTGAACAGACATATGTATATATATATATATATATATATATATATATATATATATATATATAAACTCATTAAATATAGATTTCTATTACATATTTTAAATGAGATAACCAGAATAAAAGTTTTTTTGTATAAAAATTTCGCTGAATTACACCATTCTGATAGACTCATTATCTCAAATATGCGTAGATTTTACACATACCAAATTTCGGTACAGAATAAATGAAAGCTTCGCTGAATACATTTTGATAAACTTCCTCCCCTATATATATATATATATATATATATATATATATATATATATGGTAGAACCGACAAGTACAAAATGATCAATAATTTTGTAGCAGAAATGACACTTGCGGTCAACTACATCCTTTATAATATGCGTCTGCTAAGATCTAGTTAGGAGTCTTTGATCCTGAGCTGCGAGAATAAATTCTTCTCAGTCTTGTTTCAATCCCCATTTTCGAAACCATTGATGCGTCAACGATTTTTTGTTTACGGTCAAGCTATGATGCTCTCAGTATATGTTGTATATATGATTTTTTTCTTCCAATTTAGAGTTCAGATTAGTTAGTTTCTCTTTTCCCTTTGGATATTTTCGTCTCTTTGAATGGTTTGTCTCCTCTGATTTCATGCCTTTATCGTTTGCTTGCAAATGTAATTTGAATTGTTCACTACAATTATTCATTGAATTTATCATATGATTTGTTCCATGCTTGTAACTAAATTTTAATATTTATACATTTGTAAATTAACTATCTTATGATATGGTAAAATCTAAAAAGATAATCACTTGAATGATACACGTTACAAGATTATATAATTATCATTTGCTTTGACATGGTTACGTAATTTTATGGTTAAATGTTTAATTGCAATATCTCTAAACAAAACTTCCTAAATAGAAAGGTTTAATTTCACATTTAATAGTATAACTATTTTTTGTTGCTTACCATCCCGATATTCCACAAAATGATTAATTTCAGCGTGAGATGCTGTTATTTAAAGTGTATATCTTGTCTGCTATGATAATTGAATGCGTATAACCTTTTGGTGATTTTTTGCGTTGCGTTTTGCTATTGATGATCTCATACTATTACATAACTTCACAATCATTTTTTATCTTTCACCAAATTTCCCCTCCCTTCTCATCCGTCTGCCTCGACACCTTGTTATAGCGCTCTAATATTGACCACGTGATGCAGTGGATATCGGATGTGAACTATAAATCAGAAGCCAAGTTCAAATTTTAGTTGATTTCTTTGCATTCATTTTCGCACAAATGACCTTGAGAAATGTATTAATCCGTCTCTTCTGCCTCCAGGTAAGTGTTAAATAGCAGGACGGATTTGACTCTATAACCTTCGTTGGCATCCAAACTACTGCTGTAAAATGATTTCCCAGACAATCATGTTTCTTACCGCCCTAGCGTGTATCACATATGACAGTTAACTGATGGTATTTTAGTCACAAAAACAATCATGTATTCTTACTTTTCAAGATAATTCTTTAGTTTGGTTTCCTGTCACTGGATTTCATATCTTCATAAGTTAACCACTAACGTAGTTTCATTTTAGTCCACTTTACTGTCACAAACAAGTCATAAAAAAAAAAATTCCCTAGATATATTAATCAATTTTATTTAGTTACCGGTGTTACGCTATCCGCATCCATTGTGATGACGTTTTATATACTGGCATTTTTCTTTTCTATGTGAGAAATAAATATATACAGTCTATCTATTGAATGTATAATCAATCTCACTGGGAATTGCATCTCGGTTTTCCAATTGACACAAACTCGTTAAGTAGGTCACTCGCTTTTCCTTTTGTTTCTATTGCTTGAGTATACTCTGTGAGTGTTACACTCTATAGGTGATCATTCCTGTATGTTTATTCAAGTAATTTCAACTTTCTATTTCTGATTGTAGGTATGGGACTCCGTATTTATTTTCTACTTCACACTACCTCGTTTTTTACAGGTTCTGCCCATTGTATTCTTAGCGTTAGCCAATAGAACCACATGCTTTTTTGCTTTAGTTCTCTTCCTCATCTGAGAATAAATTTTTCAGTGTTAACTTCCGCAGAAGAGTCTCCATAACACTAACTTCACATTAGCATTCTCCTCTTGTTTCTGACGATGTTTTCTTGTGTCGAATTACTTTTCTTACCTATTGCAATATACCATTCCTTGTTCTTATTGACTTATGGATTTATATGATATATTTATCATTGTATGTATCGCAATAATAAGCCTCACTCCCAGAGTAGTTTAGTATTTTGTACATTATTAGGTTGCAGTTTAAAAAATCCTGTCGTGTTTCTGATCTCAAATAATTTGTCTTGCTTCTATGGTGGTTTTTTGCAAAAAAATTGGAATGAATTCAATTCGATAATTTTCTCATTTCGGTGATTATGTAGATTTTGTTTCTTAATTTTTCTTCTAACAATTTTTTTCTTGTTGCTTTATTTAATATATTGAGGTTTTATTTTATTTTACTGATATTTTAATTGTTTCAGTAGAATTGAGATTTTTTAAGCGCTTCACCCCAAGCAAGGCAGTACTGACACTGATGCGCAGGGTGCTACATAAGAGTAAAAGTTTAGACAGGATGAGAGAAAGAGAAAGACAGACTAGTTACAGGGAGTGTCAGAGAAATGGCAAGAGAAAGAAGGGAACAGAAGTGTGAAGACAGTTGCGAAGGTAGAGAGAAAGAAAAATATATACAGCGTGGTGTAGAAAGAACTGGAGTCAAATGGATAAGAGATGGATATTGACATGGCATTTAAATTCCTGGAGGTTGTAGCCGTCAGGAAAGCAAGTATATCAAAGGGAGTTACACGCGTTCTATAGTTATATCAGTTTAATTTTTTGTTTTAATAAATTTTATGAGGTGGCATTCAGAATACAATCTGAAGTATTTATATATAATTATGTGGAAGCTGTTAAGATGTTTAACTTTATCGCGATAGTTATACACTTCTGCTCATTTTCAATGTGTGTATAATTTAGGTTATTTCAGTGCCGTCGCTTTCGGTTTTTGCTTATTTTAATATTATGTTTTTTCATTCAGTATAATGTTTACGAAATTTACTTCTATAATTCAAGCAGTTGATTCGGTTATTCACTTCTTCATATTTTAATGTTGTGTATATTGCCTTATGATTATTTCAACTCCGTACTTACACAATTCTGCTTGTTTCACTTATCGTCTTATTGCTTATTTCTTCTGCCTATTCGCGCGATCGATGTGATTGTCCATTTCAGCTTTTTTCTCAGCTGCTTTTCGTTACTTCTGCTTATTTCAATGATGTCATTATTCTCTTTTGCTTATTTTGCAAATGCTCCAGTTATATATTTGCTTTTTCTAATGTCGTGGTTATTTTATTCTGCTTATTTATGTGCTGTGGATTATTATTTCGACGTATGGCTCTTTAATCTTTATTCCTGTAACTGTGCCTATTTTATCGTCAGTGGTAAATTTATTCTTTGCATCTCTTTGATTTGCCTAACTGACTTAGTGTTTGACAAGGGAATTGTATTTGATTACTGTAGTCGATATTCTGACATCACTAACTGCATGTATATTTCGAAACAAAACATTATTGCTTAGACACTATGAAAATTCCAATTGATTCAAAAATTTCCTCGATCTTTAGATTTATACACACACATTACGTTATCTGTTTATTATTACGTCATTTTTTATTATGTATCGATTTCTGTTATAGTCGCACTAACTACCAAGTCTGCAGAAAGAGCTAAGGCAGGAAGTGGTGTGTTGTAATGATTCCATTTCCATTTTTTTCATATCTCCCTAACATCCCTAGCGCTACATAGACCAAGTCCGCCTTCGTATGTGGGTTGTACTTATCAAAACAATTTTCTGTATATCTCCTAAATTGGGGTTTCCAGATATTTAATGTGTATTTTGTTTTATTTCTTATCATTCAAGTTGCACCCACTAACACAGGTACGATACTTGCTTTCAGTTTCCAATTTTTTTAAATTTCAATTTCCAGGTCTTTATATTTTAACAGTCTTTTCGAATTCCTTGCTTGATATACAAGACAATCTACACCAATTAATAAGCAAGATTTTCATTTTTGGTTTTTAACAATAATGTTCAGCCTATTTGATTCAATTTTTCTGCCTGTAAATATGGTGTAATCCCATATAATGGTGACGCCTTCTATTTCTGTAACTGCTGCTGGGTGGTGTTCATGCCGGTGTTTCTTTACATATTTTCCATAGTCTTTGCGAATTGTCCAATATAAATATTGCCCCACTCTATCGTGGCGATTTTTATATTAATTTGATGCAAGTACAGAACATTCTGAGATTAGATGGTCTTTTGTTTCTTGGTATTAATCCCAGAATCTGCATTTTGGATGCACATTATTATGTATAATATTTACCTGAATGTTCATAGTGAAAAGATATTGGACTTGCGGAGCAAGAATTAAGCATTCAGTTTCAGACTTTAATCCAGATGCATGTAACCATCGATGAGTATTAACTTTATCAATATTAGATATATTAGCACGTTCCATGTATTGGCCATGCAGAGGTTTGACTTGCCAGCGTTGTTTCATTAGTCCAAGAGATTTATCCTTGACTTTCTGTTTCATATTTTGTGCCGCAATAATTGGTTCTTGTCTTCTGTTTAGCTTTTCTACAGAATCTATTAAATGTAAATATTGTTTGTTTTTACAGCCTTCTTTCATTATTGAATACTTTTTCTTTCTGTTTTCATGTTGCTTAACTAATTGTAACATCCAATCCTTTGTTGCTTCTATGCATGTTAGTAAGCCAAACGTGGTTGTCTTGTATGACAGTTCTAGCTGAATAAGACCTCTTCCTCCTTCTTTACAGGGGATATATAGGCTGTCTACATCAGCCTTTCGATGACACATCTTATGTTTAAAAAGGAATTTTTATTGTCTAAGAATCCATTTTTCTGATATCCGTTAAAGTCCAGTTCAAGATGTTGAAGCTGTATAAAACCATTGGGATATCAAAATTATTAATGGCTATAATTCTGTTCTCAGAATGTAATATCAGTCGTAGCCTTCTATAGTACTTTTTACGCACTATTTCCTTCATTTTTATGGTGATTACTTTCACTCACAATTAAACCTTGGTACTTGCTCTAAATTTTTTGTTGTTACAGCAGAGTTTAAGCTAATTGAGGATGTTTGCTTTAGTGAGCCTCTTAAAACTCTAGCTTTAGCACATCTTTTCAAGTTGAATTCAATCCAATGTTTTCACTGAAGCATTTTACAGTTTGTAGAAGACCTTCCAGCTCACTGTCATACTTAGCATACTTCTTTAAGTCATCCACGTAAATTAGATGACTTATTTCATTTTAAGCTATTTTCTAACCACATTCTCTCTTCTTAAGTTAACTGGTTAATGTTATTATTGATATGCAAAGTAGTAAGGGAGACAAAAAGTCACCTTGAAATATATCTCTGTTGATGTTCCATTCATATGATTGAGGTAAAGAATTGTTTTCCATATCGACATACATTGTTTGATAAAATTGATCACGACGGCTGGTACTTTGTTCATATTCAGGCTTTAGAATCCAGGAATGTACCACACTATCGAATGACTTACGATAATCTATCCAGGCATTACTAAGATTCTTCTTTGCATTGAAGCAGTTTTACAAGATCATCCTATTAATAAGTAACTGGTCTTTACATCAGTAACAGCCAGGTTTGTGCCTTTTTTGTTCCAGCGGTAGTATGTGATTTCTTTTCAATAGGAAATATGTCTGTTTTGTTTAAACAAATGTTATTAGTTTGTATTTTGTCAGAAGGCAAGTAATTGCTCTGTAGGTTTTCGGGTTAATTGTGTCACTATTTATGGGTAGAAGAAATGTAATTTTTTTAGTCATCCATACAGAGAATTTAGTGGGATCTTGAAACATTTCTTGAAGTCCTTTGGCTAGTTTTTTTCATCTTATTATTACTATAATTACATACAAAGATTGCGAGAATAACTAAAGTAGGTAGTCTTTTGTTTTTATGGCTTCACTTCATGTTTTATTTTTCTAACTCCCACAATATTACTCCCGTTACTTGGACAAAGTTCTTAATTTAGCCAGTAATCATTAAGGCACTCTGTTGTATTTGTTTAAAACTGAGATTTGTTTATTAATTTGTTGTTGCGTTTTCTTTATTAATTACTCTAAGTATTAATAGTATGACTGGTATTAAATTGTTTTTAATTTTTACATTTTTTCTATTTCGATTCCTTATTATTGTAGTTCTTCGAGATCCATTTCTACCCTGACATATTTTACACTGATGTTGACATTCGAATTAAAACACATACAGGCAGCTGAGATATATAACAATATTCTCAGTACAGAAGTGGTTCCATCTGCTCAGGCCAAATTATTTCAGATATGCTCAGATATATCAGGCAGAAAAAAAAAAACTGTATAATGTCCGTGTTATAATCACAAGTGGTAAACTGTTGATTGCTATTTTCACAGATTTAGGATGCCATGTTTTTGTAACATGGCATCATTTCTTTGTTGTCATCCTTAGAATAATTAATCCATAATATCTCATACGCACTGCTCTAAGCGCAGGTTTATTATTGTCAAAGCACTTTTCAGTTTAAATGAACTTTGCTCATGGGGTTGGATTTTTTATTCTTATTAAAATTATTATTAATATAGCTGTAGATATAATGATTGTAATGCTTCACCTTACTCTATATTTTTGCTCAATTATATGTATGATTAATATTTCTTGAAACACATTATGGATTTCAATTTTTCCCACGACTATGCATGGATCGCAAGCGTTGCTTCAAATGATTCAATATAAAAGAATACAAGAGTCACTTCCTGAATATATTTTCTTTTCTCACATCAGATTATGTTATTGTCCGTATTGCTCAATTCCTCCAGTTTTAATCTCTTTCGAGTTACACGATTGATATTGATTTTTGACATTTTTTCTCGTCATGTTCCGTTACCTGAAGAGCAAGGATTAAAAATCCCTTATTTTGCTGTGTTTTTTATCCAACATTCATCTGAACATTCTTGCCTATGCAGATCAGAATTGTGTGACAGCCAGTTCTTACTTGAGATATTCTCCGTTGGTTAATTTTACAAAACAGTAACAATTATTTAACTACTAATATGAACATATTATTTAAATTCAATTTCATTGTGATAGGTAACGTCAAGTAAAACGCTAGCTGTTTTATTTATATTCTCCTTACTCCTGCTTATATCTACGTTAATATAAATTGGTGGTAGAATTTTGATCTGGGACATCATTAATATATATGTATATATTTATAATCTTATCCATGCTATCTAAAGATGGCGTCATTTTTGTTAATGCAACCATGCAAATATTTCATCGCATTACATAATTCACGTTGTAGTTTGTTTTTTTTTCTAAACTCAATCATTCAAAAATTCACAATGTCTTAGCATCCTATGTTATCTTTTTACATTTATCATAATTTCTCAGTTGAGCCATTGTTTATTATAACGACGTATTCGTTATTCTGTATGTGGAAGCTGCATTGCACATCTGAGTATGTATTAAGAGGTGACTAAACAAATGCTACGCACAAAAGTTCATAATCCTTCATACACCTGACTTCAAATATTATTGTTGTAGACGCTTCATATGTAAAGTAGACGCCATGGTTGTTTGTTTTCCTAATTATTGAAACAGATCTACGTCTATTGGCCCTTGCAATCAAGAGAGAGGAAAGAAAACATGTTATAATCAAAGAATTCAAACTGTGTTAAACTTTTCAGAGGAAACCACAGTAAGATCCAGCATGTTTCTTCGAAAAAACTAGGAGAAAGAAAATTTCTGTTTTCAGTTTTAAGAAAATCATATTCTCTACATCCAGATTATATTGCTCTAAATCATATATATTTTTAGTATATCTGTATTCGAATTATAAAAAATACAAGTACTGACACATGCTAACACGCGAGCGCCCCAACACACACACTCACAGACACAGACACACACAGACACACACACACACACACACACACACACACACACACACACACACACAAACACACACACATACGTGTGATTAATTCTGTACATGCAAATTTACCCTTCTTTTTTTGGCATGTGTGTAAGTTTAGGTATAATAATAAAATGAAGAACAAATGGGATGAAGAAGGGATCAAAATTTGAGAACTGCGTTTATTATTTTTGGTAACTATTGCCGTTGCCAAGCGGAGTTTTATGACAACAAAAAATAAAATCGTCGGTGATGGTGGATGTTATTATATTTCAGTCTAAATAACCTTTCTGAAAATGGATCAAGTAAACCGAATGCTTTGAAAGAAATCAATAAATAATTATCCAAATGTTGGAGAATTTTTTCTTTATTTTCAACTGAAATTAAAGCCAAAATACGACGTTTAGAACGGCTCATGATTAAACATAATAGACATTCATTATCTCTTATATTTAACAGCATATATATATATATATATATATATATATATATATATATATATATATATATATATATATATACGATAATGCTCTTATATAAGGTCTGTAATACATGTTTTGATTCTAACACTATTCTGTAGCTGATGCGATATATCTCTTAATTCTTAGTGAATTACAAAAAAATATCAGCAATTTAAGATGTGTAAATGCGAAGGATATTTCACAATCATTTTTCGACCTGTAATGCATTACGTATATATATATATATATATATATATATATATATATATATATATATATATATAATTTATCCATTTTCAGATTTTTACATTTAAAGTTTCATCAACATGTACAGAGAATAAAATTATTATTCTGGTTATTCTTTTTTACTTTTGTTTAGATTTCATTGTCTAATCGTGTTTCACGTTCAATTGATATGTTTAACAAATGTCATTGTGATTTGACGCTTTTTGAAACAAGAATCGATGACGCGCCCTTTCTGAGTTCAAGAAATTACTTTTTTTTACATAAATCAGTAAATATATGTTTACATTAGCAAATTTCATTATAATTTTACATTTGCCTAATGAAATGAAGTTAGTGTGTGTGTGTGTATGTCTGTGTGTGTATGTTTGTGTGTGTCTGTATGTGTGTGTATACGTGCATGCTCGTTTTTACGTATGGGTGTCTAGGAATAATATTACAGTCTAGGAAGAATTTTTATATATATATATATATATATATATATATATATATATATATATATATATATATACCTTCTGCATAGTACGAATGTGATTCTTGCCCATAAATTAACCTAAAGCACGAAGAGCTTCTGACTGCTTATCTTAGATTTCCTAGAAAGACTCAATTACATATAGCAGTAAGTTCTGCAGTAAGAAAATAATGGCTGTTAACAAGCAAGAACTTCTTTCGGTAGCGTATTAAAGGTTACGAGTCGTGCCGAGGCAGCAAAACCTTTATCGAACTGGGTGATGTCCACAAAATATTGGCTATTTCTAAGTAACCAGACCTCAGCAATTCACTAACGTGATCAGGTCGATATCACTGTTCTTCAATTGAAATGCTCTGATGTTAAATACATGGCAACTAATGTCATTACTTTGTCGATACAAGTGACTGCAAATCTTTGGCGCCTTCTCTTTGATATGAACGAAAGTGAAATAGTGTTGTACGCCTGTTCAAAGACGTCACAGTTTGATTTATAGCTTTCTAGAACTTGGACAAAGAATCAGACGCCCTCGGCTAAATCCACTGGTATGTTTTCGCTCTTCAAATATGTAGGTTTGATTATGCATATATGATTTACAGAGCTTTGAATATTTCTTCAAAGCCTTACCTGAATTGAATGAACAAAATAGTTTTTGTGCGGGGATATAAAACAAAACATTTCCATAAGATTATAACATATATTTCACTGCATGCAACTGAACTTACATAAGGATAAATAGGCACTAAATATACTCAGGTTGGAGCAAGAATATTCAATCATAGGAGTAGTCAGAAGAATTTTCAGATGTATATTTCAACGTAAATACATTGTTATTCATACTTGCAGCCTCGTTAAAGGGCATTGAAAACCAATCCCTATTCACACACACACACACACACACACACACACACACACACACACACACACACACATATATATATATATATATATATATATATATATATATATATGCGTGTGTACACGTGTTAGGGTGCGTGCTGCCCAGAGTTTTATTGGACATATGCGATAATGCATGAGTGCGTACTATATTATTGCCCCAGTGTAAGGTCACTGGTGTGAAACTGCTTTGAGCTATAGAATCCTATTGGTCTTAGCCAAGATAATCCATCGGCTAACAATGTGGACAGACGCTATAGAACCTCTGACAAAGAACTAATAATATAGCCACATCTTTGTGGATTTCAACAACAGCAGGTGCCGAAGTTAACAAAAATGAAATAATACCATATATTCTTATTAAATAGCGTATAATGAATGCATGATATCATAATAATATTGTAATTATTTTACGCGGATTGTGCTACATTTACTGATATTAATTATATATATATATATATATATATATATATATATATATATATATATATATATATATATTCAGACCAGAAATGGCTGTTTTTCCAAAGAGAAATAAGGGAAAAATAGTTTGAGATGTCGTGATTTATTTGTATAAATTGTGGATTTCTTCTTCCTCTTCATATTCTTCTTCTTCTTCTTCTTATTATTATTATTATTATTATTATTATTATTATTATTATTATTATTATTATTATTATTATTATTAATAATGGTATTATTATGTTGATATTTTTCATCATATTTAGATTTCTGCTATGGTCGCACTAACAACTAAGTCTGAGGGAAGACCGAAGGCACTTCGTTTTATGTTGTTATGGATCTATTTCATGTTTTTTCTATCTTCCCTAACATCCCTAGCGTTACATAGACAAAGTTCTGCTTAGTGTGTGTACTGTACTTAATAAAACATTTTTTGTATATCTCTTAAGCTGGGGTTTCTAGGGATTTTTTAAAATCTGTTGTTTTATTCCAATTTTTTCATTCCAAATGCACCTACTCTCACTGGCACGATTCTTGTTTCAATTTCCACATTATTATTATTATTATTATTATTATTATTATTTTTTTTTTTTTTTTTTTCATATTATTTAGATTTCTGCTTTGGTCTCACTACCAACCAATTCTGCGGGGAGACCTACGGCAGGTAGTGGCGTGTTGTTATGGCTCCATTTCATGTTTTTCTATCTTCCCTATCATCCCCAGCATTACATAGATAATGTTTTCCTTACTGTGTGGGCTGTACTTAATAAGACAATTTTTTGTATATCTCTTAAGCTGGGGTTTCCAGGGATTTTTTCAATGTGTTGTTTTGTTCCATTTTTTATCATTCCAAGTGCACCTACTATCACTGGCACAACTTATGTTTTCAATTTCCACATTTTTTCTATTTCACTTTCCAGGTCTTTATATTTTGACAGTTTTTCAAATTCCTTTATTGCTATGTTACAATCCGCTGGGCAAGCCATGTCAATTAATAGACAAGTTTTCTCCTTCTGGTTTTTAACAATAATGTCTGGCCTGTTTGCTTCAATTATTCTGTCTGTGTAGATGGTTTAATCCCATAGAATGGTTACATCTTCTATTTCTGTAACCGGTGCTGGATGATGTTCATACCAGTGTTTGTTTACAGGTTTTCCATATTGTTTGCACATAGCCCAATGTAAATATTGCCCAACTCTATCGTGGCGATTTTTATATTCGTTTGGGGCAAGCACAGAACAGCCTGAGATTAGGTGGTCTATTGTTTCTTGGTGTTTATCACAAAACCTGCATTTTGGATTCATATTATTATGCATAATATTTGCCTGAAAGTTTCTCGTGAAAAGACTTTGGTCTTGTGCTGCAAGTATAAATCCTTCAGTTTCAGACTTTAATCCAGATGCACGTAACCATCGATGAGTATTAACTTTGTCAACATTGGATTTATTGGCACGTACTGGATATTGGCCATGCAGAGGTTTGTCTTGCCAGCGCTGTTTCATCTTTTCAAGAGCTTTATCTTTGGCTTTCATTTTCATATTTTTTGCCGCAATAGTTGGTTGTTGGCTACTGTTTTGCTTTTCTACAGAATCTACTAACTGTAAATCTTGTTTGTATTTACTGCCTTCTTTTATTGTTGAATATTTTTTCTTTCTTTCTTCATGTTGCCTTACTAATTGTATCATCCAATCCTTTGTTGTTTCTATGTATGTTAGTAAGCCAATAGTTGTTGTCTTGTATGACAATTCCAGCTGAATAAGACCTCTTCCACCTTCTTCACGGGGTATGTATAGACGGTCTACATCAGCCTTTGGATGATGCATCTTATGCTTAGAAAGAAGCTTTCTTGTTTTAGCATCCATTCACCTGATGTCCAGTTTAAGATGTTAAAGCTATATTGGACAACTGGGATTGCAAGGCTATTAATGGCCATAATTCTGTTCTGTGAATTTAATTCAGTTTTTAATATCATTCGTTGCCTTCTATAGTACTCTTTACGCACTATTTCTTTCATTTTTTTTATGGTGAATGTTTTCGCTCTCATTTACACCTAGGTATTTATAAGCTTCTTCTGGTTTCAATTCTTTTATTGTTACAGCAGGGTATAAGCTAATTGAGGATGTTTCTTGTATTGATCCACGTAAAACTGTAGCTTTAGCACATTTATTCAAATTAAATTTCATTCCAATGTCTTCGCTGAAGCATTTTACAGTTTGCAGAAGACCTTCCAGCTCATTATCATTCTTAGCATATAACTTTAAGCCATCCATGTAAAATAGATGGCTTATTTTCTTTTGGCCTATTTTATAACCACATTCTGTCTTATTAAGTTGACTGGTTAGTGCTATTAATGATATGCAGAATAGTAAGGGAGATAAAGAATCACCTTGAAATATACCTCTTTTGATGTTTATTTCATCAGACTTATAGGTTCCATTTATATTATTGAGGTAAAGGGTTGTTTGCCAAATAGACATGCACTGTTTGATGAAAATGATGAAGACGGGCGATATCTTGTATATATTTAAAGTCTTTAAAATCCAGTAATGTGGCACACTACCGAATGCCTTTCGATAATCTACCGGGCAGTACTAAGATTTTTCTTTGTACTGTAGCAGTTTTCCAGGATCATTTTGTTAATTAGCAATTGTAATTGCATTGTAGAGTTTAATAGTTCGGAGGTTATGTTTTGTTGGTTGTAATTTTGGGAGCTGTTCTCTTTCCTCCATTGTAATATTTTGTATTTGACTTAGATGGTTTTTTATTTCTATCTTGGCTTCCTGTATATTGTTCTTATTTTCCGTCAAATAATTATCTTCGATGTGTTCTGAACTCGTTTTATTTTTGTCTTTTAACTGACTCAGATCACACCTTTCCAGCACTTTTAAACTTACAGCATTATCTTCGCGGTGATTTGCGTGTTTCACGGTTTCTACATTACGACCTGTGGCTTGTTTGATGTTATTACTTTTTATTTCTGATTCCGGTTCCTTTTCATATTTTGTTGATTCGTCTCTTCTTGTTACAATTCTTTTAATTTCATTAATTTCAGCCTCTGTCAGTCGGTTATTACGAATAATGTACCTACGTACATTGGCTAATTTATTTTCGTTAATATACTTTCTATTTGCTTGACCAACTTTTTCACGCCAAATGTCATATGTTTGGCGAGTCATGTTTTTTTGAGGTTTGAGTAACGCTTCATGAAATGCAGTCATAACGACTTTGTACTCCTCACGAGACCATTTTATTTTTTCTTTCTTTAAATTTACGGTTGTAGATCTAGCTGGTGAATTTTCAGGACCATCATTAGGATTATCCTGGTTGTGCGGACCTGAAGATTCATTCTTTGTGTAGGAGTTTGTTCCTATGGCAGATTTTTCGACATCAGGTAGGTTCCCTCCTAAAGGACGGGCTCCCTGTTTATCCACTGGAAGAGCCATACTGGAATTTTTATTTCTATTTGTATTTTTCATGTTTTTCCCACGAGTTGCCCGGCACGTTGGGCAACGGTCTTTTACAAACAGGGTCCCGAAGCCTGTAGGGGATCGTTTGTGACCTCATAACGCAGTAGCCATTCACTCCTCGGCACGATTAACACCTTAAGTTGCGGGTTGTTGTTCGGAGTTTTCCTTCTCCTAAATGGGCTGCCAAGCAACATCTGACATAGACGCGATTGGAATTCAAGGAGAAAGACGCTGGTTAAAAAAAAAAAAAAAAAAAACCTTTGGCGTAGCAACGGCTCAACGAAACAAAACATCAATACTAGAGTATTTTGTTAAAAAAAAAAAATTATTATAATAATAATAAACAAGTTTTTTTCCAGAAGGAGAAAACTTGTTTATTATTATTATTATTATTATTATTATTATTATTATTATTATTATTATTTATCTTTTCTATAATCCATTAATTGTCTACACGTATATTTGTGTTACTCTACGTGTTTCGAATCCAATGTTAACCATCTTCAGTCGAATAAATTCCTAACAATAAACATCGAAATACATACATGCTTAATTCCACTACCTCTTGTACAGACATTCACTGATTTTCTTCATCAGGAATGTTGTAGAAATACTTTCTTAGTCAGTATGCTGGCTATTTCTTGTGTACTCATGATGCAATTTCGTTCTATCAATTTGGGTTTCGTTCTAGGCATTAGAAAAATCGCCGTAATAAAAGTACTTATTTATCATATATAGCTTCATCTTGAACGCATGACTTAAAAGCGTCTTTATATCAGTAGAATAACTGCATCTCAACGTCACTTACGTATCTCTGTCAGCGGATATCAGTCTTTTCATCTGTCCCTTCTACGTGGTCCTAGACTTACACGCAGAAAGTCTGAAGACAGAACAGAAGTATTGCAATCGAAATTTCATGCTGAGACCATAGATATCCATCCGATGTTATTTATTCACTGAATTAGCAATATATTCTTCCCCACCCTGCAATTTCCTGCCATAAACATAAAAGCTTAGCTAAAATCAGACATGCTGGTGCAAGTTGGTACTTTACAAACGTTATTTCATTGAAGACAATCGTTAGATCCAAAGCTCTCCATGACGTCGGGAAGTAATGCATATGATGTCATATAATTCACCTGTAGTCAGCAACCAGATAGCAGTCGTTAGTATAGAGGAAATTGCGTATTTACCGATGACAATATCTTTGTTTAGGCAGTAAAATGTCTTATACATATAAAAATTACCGTTGTTTGATATTTGATGGAAAACCCACCTATGCGTATCTTAATATCCATCAAGAAAATTACAGTAAAATATAACACGAATAGAAATGGTCCTGTTATATGAACTTTAAATAATCTTAAACAAATGTTGATACGTGTTTTCATTTACTCATACAAACCTTTACGAACAGAGACAAAACCGCCAGGACATTAATGGGCTTCAGTTTAGTCATTCTTATTAGCATTATCAAAAGCATCTTTAGAATCAACTAAAACGTGATAAAAGCCCAACATTGTTTAATGCATTTCTCTTGCAACAGTATGTCGGAAAAAGTAATTTATGCTATAGAAATGTCATGTCTCAAATCATAATGACATTCAAGAAATTCTTTATCTTCGGTGTTGTGTAGAGGTCTGTTCATCATCATCCAAGATAATATTTTACTCACAACAGAGCCAAAATCACTCTGCACTATTTCTTCAATAATTAATCCCTGTAACCGTCCTTCCATTTTGTATTGATTTACTTGGAAGTACAATAGTATTCTGACGTTCATATTTCAATATATCAGAATCGATATTAATCACGTTAGGAATAATATTATTCAACGATTGTATTTAATTTCTGAAGTACGCAAAACAGAGGAGCTTCTTTCATATGATCGTTGGTAGGACTGTAAGAGATCGAGTTGAAAAAAATCACAATTAAATTAAAAATCAAGTTAAAATATTTGTTAAAATATATTTACCCTCTGCGACGAATACTTTTAATAAAGTAATGAATAAGTATTTCCCCCAAATAACCCTTTAAGCAAAATTTAAAAAACACACTATTATTCTCAGTTATAATTGCTCAAAAAAACAAAGAAAAAACAATTAAATTACATAACAATATGATTTTGAAATCATACAACAAAAACAAACCTAACACCCATCTCTTTTGTTCCCCATAATAATAACTCATGTAATTGTAGAAACCCGAACCAATGTCCACTATCTAATAAATGCTTAATAATATCCTTGGTATATATGTGTTCGATTTCATCAATCGAGAATTCTAAGAATGCTAAAATCTGTATCGAAAATACTATGAACTTTTTTAAAAAGTGCCTTTTAAAGTCAACTCTCATTCGTCAACATCAAGGACAAGCAAAATATGACGTCACTTTCTAAATATTTTTGGAAGTGAAAAAACGAAAAAAACAACTAAAGTTAAATGGGAAACCTCAAGCAGGCTAGAACATCAACATCAGCAAAAGAACCATGTTTCTTTTGCCTATAAAAAAATATGAAATTCATTAAGTACAGGAGGAGTGGCATATTATTAAACCAGAGGCATGAAACCGCAGTAAATTGAGAACACTTGAAAGGACTAACCACTTGTTTTTAATTTACTTCACCAATTCATTATATTAGCAGTAATGAATTTATGTTTTCGTGTGGTTCTTGTAAATATCCCTAGATGTGCGCTTTTTAAATAATTGATATATTTGTGTATGTGATTTCATCATTTTGTTTTTGTAAAAAATACCAAAAGAGTCAATATATACTATGTAACAATTGTTTGACATTTCATTGCCTTTTAAGTCTTTTACTGTCCCTCGCCCCACCCTTTTATCATTTTATGCATTTTCTCATATCATTCTTTTTGTGAAGCCCAGACGTTGCGTGACACTCATGTGTGTGTATTTTCCACCTCTTACCAAATTTGGGGTCTATTTCTCTCTGAGCAGATATCATCGGCTCTTAGCTCTTTCTTTCTCTCCTGTCTTCCTACGTTCTTTATTTTCTATGCATCTCATTTTACTTTTTGTTTTACATTGTTTTTTTTCGATTTACTTTTTGTTTTCTCTTCTTTTCTATACGCTTTATCTCGTAAAATTTTCCAAAAGTAAACAGGACGTGAGAAATTGTAATCTTTGTTTATAAAACAAAGGTTCTGTCACATCATTATTAACAACCTAATTAGACATTATTCTTTCGATGTCGAAAGAAAATGTATACTTCTGTAGTAAATTATAATTTTTACATGTTCTAAACGAAAACTTACATAATATATATATATTGTTTTTCTTTAATCCGAAGTGGAAGAGTAGGAAGGAAAATTCCAAGAACTTGATCCTAATCAATATTAAAAATAATTAATATTAAAAGTGATACAGGTAGAGAGCTCAATGTATTAAGAATACAGAAACCAATTTTGAAAATTTTCTCTAATTTATATATATATACGCACGCGTACCCAATCACACACACACACACACACACACACACACACACACACACACACACACACATATATATATATATATATATATATATATATATATATATATTCGTTATCCACATACAAACCTGATTCATTATTGTGGCTAGACATCCACTTGCTCGACTCGACTAAGTGCCAGTCGGAGTAGCTATCCTCTAAGCCATGTAGGCATATGAAATCAGAGAAGGAACATTTTAGCGTGTTGTACATATATTTACTTCTCTGCGAATCTAATAGACTTAAATATAATATTTTCTTAGCCATAAGACCTTACTGGTTTTCTTTTGAGTGTGAACCGGGCGATAGATCTATCTATCGCCCGGTTCACACTCCATCCACGTCTATTGAACAGGTTAAGAGGCTCATCCCTTGTTCCCTGTTTAGGATGTGGTTTCCGGCTTTCTCTTTTCTAATCTTTTCACTATTACGTAGCCCCCTGCTGATCAGTGGCGTTACCGCCTTCCTCGGGGTGATACGATTCAAAAAAATACGCAGCTCACATTTTATTATTATTATTATTGTATTTTTAATTCCTGTTTATCTACTAAAATCCCAAATCCAGATAGGTTATACTGTGTGATTTTTTATTGTAATGTGGGGTCTGATATCTTACATCACTTTGCTCGAGAAAGTCAATCAAATTATAAGCTTTCAATACATATAGAGAAATCACTGTAATAGTATTAATTATTTTCCCCCTGTAAACAATTACTTAAGACTATTTACCATTAATAGACTGATCAATTCAGGATAGTAAGGAGGAAAGTGTTTCTTAAGAATAAAAAAAAGATATGAATTTATTAGGGATATACCTGAAAGGTTACAGTTAAGCCTAGACAAATATTCAAGTTTTTTTTTTTTTTTTTTTATAAGCGTTTCACCCCGAGCAAAGCATGTCACTGCCACTACTGTGCAGGGGGCTACGTAGAGTGGAGAAAGGCTGGTTAAATATAGGAAATAACAGAGGGTGGGTGATAGGCGGGTGAGGATACTGAGAATGAGGGTTGGGTAGATGAGAGTGTTGTGAGAATAGTTGGGAGTTAGTGTGATAGGAGGTGTCTATTGACCCTACATTTAAACACCTGGAGATTGTAACTGTCGGGAAAGCAGACTTGTGGAAGGGAGTTCCACAGGCGGGAAGCGCGAGAAAAGAAGCTGTTGGAGTAGAATTTACGGTTACATCTTATTTGTTTAAATGTAAAAGGGTGGGACCTAGTTGCTAATCTAGTATCTCGTGTAAATTCGTGCTTAGGCGGCACCAGTGATCTAAGCTCATCGGAGCAGAAGCCATGAAAGTACTTGTAGAAGAGGCACAGGGAAGAATTAGTGAATACCATTTCATAGATCATTCGAAGCATGTAGAATTTTACTTTGGAAGGAACTGAAAGAGTAAATAGCTTCTACTAATGTAGAACAATCAAGAAAGTGTGTGAACCTGTCGTTATTTTAAATTATCTATTTTTAGTGGTAGTGTAGAGACATTACTGAATACAACTTTAGAGAAAATAAAATAACTATATAGTCGTTTTCGAGAAAAACATTTTTTTATATGTATATTTTATTTTCAATGCACCTGTCAATTTTGGGATGATTTTTTCAACGCACACTCATCTTATTGACTACAACTTTAGTTCTGTATAAACAAAAAAATTATAAATATTTATATGAGCTAAAGATCAAGTGTAGATCAAATATCGACAGAAATGATAGAAATGCTGATATTTTTTAATTTTTTGTGGCTTAAATTTCATTTGACTGTTTTGTATCACGTTCAATGTAAGCCTAAAATTTCTATACATATATGAGCGTATAAAATACATAATTTATTTAAGCGGTCATCAGATGATAATATATATACTTAAGTGTCTGCGTATCTCTATATACCTGTACTAAGCTTCAAAGGCGGATAGATTGTAAATGAGAGTGAAATGCGAAAGATTAAACTGAAAGGAACTAGGAGAATGAATGAATCAGAGAGTGATATATTTATTTATATATATATATATATATATATATATATATATATATATATATATATATGACATTTTTCTGCAGATCCAAATGAATGTGAATAAAAAATCATTATTGTGGCGTAAAAATCCCAGTTGACAGTAAAATGAACAGATTATGAAAAACATAATTGGATTTCTTGAGTTTAGAAATAGTATATTTTCCATCGATATTCATATGGTTTCCGACATGCATGCATAATTTTCGAAATGATCTGCAAACACTGAAGAATATATTTAAACCTTTTGTAATGTTTGTTTTTTGCAAGTCTTGAAAATTTTGCCATCCAGGAAAATCAGCTACAAAATGATTCGATCTGTTATGACAAAAGAAATCATTATTTTTTTCAAATAAACCATCAGATATATACATTAACCCGACAGTATTAGCCCGTGTAATATCAAAACTTAACCCCAAATAGGCGAACGGCAGTGAGGGAATCCCGGTAACTGTCTTTAAGAAATGTGCCACTGAACTCTCTTTTGTCCTCTCTAAACTCTACAACTACTGCCTCTCTGCTTCCTGTTTTCCTGCATGCTGAAATCTTGTTCTGTTATTCTTATATTTAAAAACTTTGGTGAAACCTCAGACCCATCCAACTATCGCCCTATCAGGCTTCTACATATTTTCAGAAAGATGTTCCAGGCCATTATTAATGCTGAAATAGTTCAATAAACTCTTCTCCGACAGGCAGTATGGCTTCCGCTTTGCCAGGTCCACGGCCGACATGCTAACGACCATTACAGAGTACATGTTTCAGACCCACGAGGAGTCCAGCGAGGCTCGTGTTGATGCTCGGAACGTCACCAGTGCTTTTGACAGGGTTTGGCATGCTGGCCTTCTATGCAAGCTACGGGGTTACGGTATTACCGGCGATTGCATGATCTGATCCAATCTTTCCTACATAACCGCATAATGAAGGTCTTCCTGAATGGGCACGCCTCCACACCCTACTGTACAAACGCTGGTGTCCCTCAGGGCCCTATCCTAGGCTCTAAACTCTCTCTTATTTTTATAAATGACCTCCCAGACGAGATCAAGAGCCAGGAAGCCATCTACGCAGATGACACCACAATTTACTCCCGCCTCAGTAAGTATCCGAGCTTGACGGACAAACATAATCTCGCTGCTGATCTTGAGAGATACCTACACTCTATGGTGAATTGGATTATGAAGTGGCTTGTAAATATATAATTTTTATGTATATGTAGAAATCTTGAAGAGTAATAATTTCCTAAACTTCTGAGTTTTTTTTTTTCATTTTTTCATCTATTCGACGGTAAACAAGGAGAAAACGTGCCTATCTTAAATCAATCTTCTATTGGAAAACAAATTACATTAATATGTTAAATATATTTTGATAATGCTTATGCTACGCAGCAATAAGTATCAGATATTGGAAAGTTACATTGTTGTTTGAAACCATAGAAATTAAAATTGAAATATCTAGTACATGTTACTTATGAAGAAGTTCATGTTCATCAAATGTATTTCTGTGTTTGCGTGATATTACTCTGAACGTGCTATTATTGTAAACCATGTATTATAGTAAACATGTATTATAGTAAACATGTATTATAGCGAACGTAATTTGAAATTGTTCTTTTGTCAGCCTTTAAAAATGAATTCTGATATGCCTTACTATAAAAAGATTTCTGAAAATTGATTATTCGTATTTTTTCGTTTAGGCAAAATTGTTAATATTTTGAGAGTAATTTACGTTGAAAATACTTGCAGAAATATATGTGACGAATTCTGAAAAAGAACTTACGCAAAAATATTGGAAAATATTGTTTTAAAACATAACACAAAATGTGGGATGTGAAAGGAACTATATTTGAAAAGAATAAAGTTGCGATTACGGAAGATTCGATTCGTTTCAAATGTTTTATAAGATGGAACTATTAGCGGAATTTTCTAAGATCTTATATGCTCGCATGCAACATTTCTCAAGGTTACGACACATAAAATTTCCCACAGACACACACACACACACACACACACACACACACACGTGTGTGGGTGTGTGTGTGTGTGTGTGTGGAATTCGTTTATTGTGGTGAAGATTTGTGATTTTTGGGACATAAAGAATGAAGAGAACTAGTGCCAACAATATGTCCCGATGTCTCTAAAAAATAATTGTCCCTATTTCACTTCAGAATTGTCTATCTTCTAGAATGGATTCTGTTGTATATTATCCCACCTATGGCGTAATTTTGCGCAGAAGTATATTTTTATGACTCAGCAAAATTGCAAGCTGCTGAAGTAAAGAAATAACACTGTAATGTTGATAAAAATGTATTTATAGAAAAAAAATATTAACGTAATTCTTAACATATGAAAGAGATGAATGTGGCTGAAAATGGGATACTTTTGCGATATTTTCTTGGGATATGCCTCGCCTGAATTCCCAGTTTTGATAGGGTTATAAAGTGTCTCTGAGTACGTAATAGAGAGAAACTCGTTCTTACTGCCGGGATGTGGCGAGTCTCTCATTTCTCTATAGTAACTACAAAAAACAAAAACAAAAAAAAAAAAACAAACAACAAACCGACTCGGATAAACTAGATTCTTTGCTTCCCCCAGTTCTAACCTTCATGGCTAAGACATGCAAATCAAAAAATCAGCACAACAGATAAATTTTCTCTGAATTCCTTCGCCAAGTAATAAAGTCCACCCAATTATCTTTCTCCCCCCAAAGCACATGTCTGTAGAAAAGACTCCCAAGATTATTATTCCCTGATTACTGCCATCCTAACCTTTTAAAAATTAGAATTAACTGTTAAATTTAAAAATTACACAACATATAATCTATCCATACACGTAACACTCTACCCAAAATATCTCTGG
The DNA here is from genome assembly GCA_037127315.1 of Ascarosepion bandense. Taxonomy (NCBI): domain Eukaryota; kingdom Metazoa; phylum Mollusca; class Cephalopoda; order Sepiida; family Sepiidae; genus Ascarosepion; species Ascarosepion bandense. The sequence continues at coordinate 344,059 of JBBBDQ010028758.1, read as the reverse complement.
TTTTTTTACTTTTTTTAAAAAACTTATTATATATATATATATATATATATATATATATATATATATATATATAAAAAAAATAGGATGAATTATATATATATATATATATATATATATATATATATAATTGGATGTATTATACCATTTGTTTGCCATGTATTTAAATAAATTTATCGAATATAAGAAGTATAATTTTTCTAGTTGTGTGCCATCTAAGGGAAAAATTATTTTAATTCAAAATAGAATACTGATTTAGCCGTGTATATTCTTTCAAATACATTCAATGATACACTTTTACTTGTATAGATCAGCACATACAATATTTGATCTAAATCACAAGTTGTATGTTTATAATTATTTGAGTCAACATGAGTCAGTAATTACAATCGCAAACTGTTTCAAAATATCATCTATTATTTAATATGCAGAATTGTGTGTCTCAGAGACTAGTATTTAGAAAGCTAACATTGAACAGAATTATTTTATATAAAATAACGCCAAACTACCGTAATGCGGAATAGAAATGAAGATACGTTTCCGTCAATTACTTTGCATAATGTCTGGCTTAAGCAATTTGAAAACATTATTAGGCATAAAACATAAATTATAAAATACTTACATCGCGACATTCTCTATCGTAGCAGATAACATTTTTCGAAGGAGAATATTTTCATCATATCGTTATGAGTCTGGTGATAAATTATAAATATTTATTAACACTTGCTATTGCATTTTCATCAACTGATATTTTCTATATCAAGGCATATTTCTACAAAAACAAAAATTCTTTCATTAAACTATTTCACTTTCATATATAAATATATGTGTGTCAGTGTTATTAGAAGTGTCCAGTTTCAAACGCAAACGCAATTAAATGTGTGTGTATATATATATATGTGTGTGTGTATATATATATATATATATATATATATATATATATATGCACACACACATACATATATATATATATGTATGCATTTGTTTGTGGGTATATGTGTATGTGTATATATGTATATTTGTATATTTGTGTGTGTGTGTACATATATATATATATATATATATATATATGTGTGTGTGTGTGTGTATGTATTTATGTATGTATGTATGTATGTTTATAGATAGATAGATAGATAGATAGATAGATAGATAGATAGATGTTGTCTAGGTTTTCATGCTTTTTTGATTGTCTAAGAAAATGTTTTAAGTTTTTATTTAAAATACAGGATATATTCAGACATGCGTATATTGAAGAATTTTTGTGAAGGTAGGATGCACTTTGGGGGAATATCTTTTGTCTTGACGCCTTTTATACCAACACAGACATAAATTAACACCTGTACAACCATTGATGTGCGCAGAGACACACGCACACACGAGCTAAACAACTGGGACCCACAGTCCTATCTTCATATGAACAATATGGAGCTTAGCATATGAGTGCATATGTATGACGTTTTACACATGCATACGCATATATCTTGAGCTTCTGTTTTTGCGTAAGTATATATTTAATTCCGTTTATATGTTCATGCATTGAAATATGATTATGTCTACCCCGACCCCATTCATCCAAGGCCGGTAACGTTATGAATTCGCCTTGACTGTATCCAAAATTTAGCGATTTAGTCTGTTTAAAAGTTAACCGACAAACTGACAAATCGATAAAGGCTAAATTTTGTAATTTGTGTATGTATATATGCTTGGGTGTATTAATCTGTATATGTGTCTGTCTGCTAGTGTTTTTGAATATACTCGTCTATTTTTCCATATACAAATTAATATACACATATACAAATTCATATACACACAGATGTGTATATGAATTTTTTGTATATAGGTGTGTACACACATATATATGTGTGTATGCGCATGTATATGTATATAAGTGTGTAATAAATTGAATGTATGTGTGTGTATGTGTATGTATATATGTATTCTTATTCGTAGAATTGTGTATATATATATGTATGTATGTGTGTACTTCTATAGGTATGTATATAATAATTGTAATAATTTTTTTTTTTTACCTAGTGTTGTCTTTATTTAGTTTGATTTCAAATAACCTAATTTTTTTAAAATAATTTTATTTTAAATCCTATATCTTTTTATTCCCTTTTATTAATAATTATGCCTTTTTAAGTAAAGGCCTTTTTCTAATACTTCAACGTTTTGGGGAAATTAGGTTTTTGAATTTGTCCAGTGTCTGTAATATTTAAAAAAAATTTTTTTCTTTAGTTTCTTTCTTTTTCCCTCCCTTCCTGCTTTTATCTCTCTTACCACCTTTTTTTCCGTGTTGCTTAAACTGACGTCGATTTAACACGGCTGTCTGTTAATTTTTAGTTACATTCTCCCTTTTTTTTGCGAACCCAGACGATGTCAATTTTTTTCATTTTTTTTCCTTTTCTTATTTATTTGATTTTATTCTATCCTTTTCTTTTTCGTTTTCTTTTTCTTTCCCTTTATTTTTATTTTTATTTTATTTTATTATTTATTTTTTAATTTCTTTGCAATCTATTTAAAAAAGAAAAGTAGACTAATTTTTCTCCAGCTTCTGAAAGGTTTTTTTCTGTTGCTGAGGTGATGTGTCGTCCCCCGTGGGGATCTTCATATCGAAATGGCCATTCAACATCTTTGAATTAATCCTTTTTTAATATATATATATATATATATATATATATATATATATATATATACATATATATATATATATATATATAACTACGTTTCGCTGTATTATATATTATCAGTACGGTTAAAAATCCGACTGTCTCTCGCAAGGATTGTAGCACAATTGAATTGAACTCATTCGGCGATCTAACATCTAGGCTATTGGCGCTCGGTGGAGGAAGCCGAATTTAAGGGTTTTATATACACAATGTAAACACACGCAAATAGCTGAGCGTTTTAAACTATATTACTGTACGAACGATAAGTAATATATATATATATATATATATATATATATATATATATATATATATATATTGGACCGTGAATAAGTTCTTGCACAAATTGCAGGATAATAAATGTTTATTTAAAACATTAAACAAGAAAAGATTCGCTGAAAATATTGTCCATCGTTGGCCACTATAGTTCCACGTCGTAAGTCAACTCATTTTTTGGCATCTTCATGAAAATATAAGTTCTGCTTCAGGCCAGGTCCCATAGATCGAATATATATATATATATATATATATATATATATATATATATATATAATGGTAGAAAGATTCGGGAGTATCGTTTTCTTTTATCGAGATTTCTTATACAATATTTATGTGATGTATATTCGAATGCACAATTACACGAAGGCGAGGATGCGCTGACATACGTATTTTGGCTGTACAATACTACCAATTACTTTTAGTTTATCTTTATTTGTTCAATTTTATTCATTGCTTGTTTTGTTTCCCAGATTTGGATTAAAGAATATCTGCCAAGAAATGTAAAATGTTGTAATGACTTTGATGTAAATTTGATATGGATAAACACAGCTTTATTTAATTCTAATATACTTTTGTATTAATTAAATATTTTCTATTTGAATTAAATAGCATTTTGTGAATAAAATTTTCTTAAAATTCAATACGTTCTGCAATAATGCAATGTGTGTGACGTTTAGTATAACTTCCCATTTCTGTTGATATAAATATATATATAAGTTATTCCATGTCTCTTCTATATTTTCGATGAGGAAGTTATTCTTGTTACTAGAGTAAAGTTCTCCACACACACACGCGCACACACACACACACACACACACACACACACACACACACACACACACACATATGTAAGTATGCACGCTCACAGATAGAATTCTTGACTCTATTGACTTCAGGCTGACAGAGATGCACAAACTCCTACCCTTCTAAAGATTTTCTATTCACAGGAGATAAAACCTAGGTTTTACATGCAGATGTGGTTAATACATTTGTATCATGTAGAACATGTAACAAACGACTAAAAATAATGGAAGCATTATTATGTAAAGTTTACAGACAAGCACTCAACAATGTCAGCTAGTGGCGGTGTTTAGAAAAATAATTTTTCTATAAATCAACATATATACAATAAAACAATCCATATGTACAGTTATATATAATAAATAAAATATTCATTAAAATGTCTGCAATCACAGCAGAAAACGCTGGAATATCCAGAACATTCGGACAGTTTCTTCATAATTTATATCTAAAAAGGATAAATGGATGAGAATTACAAGAATGCTAGAAAATTATTTAAAATCTTGTCAATCTTGCATATATATATATATATATATATATATATACACGCACACAGACACACACACACATATATTTGTGTGTGTATATATATATATATATATATATATATATATATATATATATATATATATATATTCACTACCGGCAAAAATTATTAGGCCACCCACGTGTTTTCAAAAAATGATGTACTCAATACTATTTTTAGTATTTATTGCCAAGAGAATAATTTTAAATGTTAAAAGAATGGTTGTTTTTTCAATAATCCACAATAACATGTACATCGAATTCATTTATAAATATTTAATAATTACCTACATTGCAGTTTCATCAATGAAAGAATGAAGAAATTTTAGCGTGATTCGGACGAATTCCTCTTTAAAATATTACAAGGCAAGGAAGCCTTGTAATATTTTAAAAAATAATAACAAAAGAACAATTCTCTTTTGTTTTTCTTCAGGTTATTTTTTGGTTTTTGCAATTAATACTAAAAATAATATGAAATTTTTTATTTCATAAAACAATTGAATGGGGTTTTGTTGTGGGATCGCCCCCTTCGAATATAATAATGGACTCGACTGAATGTACATATAATCCTGGCATAAAGAGAACAGCGAACTGGAATCATATTTGTTGTTGCAGTCTGCACTAAAGAGTAATCGTAGAGATCTTTTTAAGTTAGAGAGGTGTTCCAACAGATACCGAAGTTACCCCTAGACCAGACTATCTCTGTGATCCACTCAGCTAGAATAAGTTACCAGGACAAACTATCTTACTTCAAAGACATGTATGCATTTATTTAAACTACTATTATTCCAGGATTGACTAACTCGCTTACCAGTTTGTATATTACATTCAATATAACCTACTTTTCTATCTCAATATCTGTTTTAGCTTGTTTATTATTTTTGTGCGTTTCCTCTTGTGCTCGATACAAATGTAGAGCGTTATACTGTAATGGTTGTTACAATGTTTTTAAATTCTTAGTAACACTACACAAAAAAAAATTAATGTTTCCAAGCCAGCCCATTATGTTTTTCGCTTCTTCCTCAGGTGATGTTTTAGAAAAACTTCTACAAAATTACCTAAGGAAGATGTCAAAAACTAATGGGCTGGCTTCGAAACAGGAAAACTTTTTGTGTAGTGATACTATGAATTTAAAAACATTGTAACGACCATTAGAGTGTATATATATAGAGAGAGAGAGAGAAAGAGAGAGAAAGAGATAGATAGATAGATAGGTAGGTATTGAAATTTACTTCTATCAAAAGCAATAAAATTAAAAAGGAAATAGAAATTTTCTATAACTGATTTGTAAATACAGTTCAATTTAAGCTTATTCAATTGGATTCAGGTGGACTCCGTTTTAGTAACTGAACTCATTGGCTTTTCTGATATTTCTTTATCTCTGAAATTAAATTTTAGTTTCTGTAAAAAAATACTAAGTTGAATTTTTCAATTTCTTCACATCCACCGATTTTAAATAGATATGCATAAATGCAATCGATGCTCGTCTCTTACAATTTATCCCGCATTCTATAAAAAAATGAAAAACGAAAGCCGATTTAAAATTTCGATTAAAATAATAAATTGCAAGTTCCAAGTTTTGCTTAGATAAATATGCGTGTAGTTGAGTAAAAGATCTGAATTTCAACGCCGATGCTTCTAGTCATACTTTTTTCAAACTTACTTCTCTGTCATCCAAATAATGATGCTTAGATATGAATATTTTATCAACAAGCTCAGCACGATTCCACTCTCATTGAATTGATAGGTAAAATATAGTAATTAAACTGAAAACAGTATTAAACCGTCGAAGATGTGGATATTAAAGGCAAAGTATGTTTGATTTAATTTGAAATATCTTATAATTACATGACATGAAATTTCTTCTTTTTCGCAAAGATGCAGGTCAGATTAAACACCAATTTCTTTTTCAAATGATGCAGCTTTTTCTATTCCAAAGGTTGTGGCTTTGGTATTTCCGTTGGGCGATATAGTTACCCAAGACGATACGAAACCTGAATGCATGTTCATCAGGAAAAGAAGAAACACAAAATGAATGTTAGGATGATATAATTCAGCATATAAGGAATTATAAATATTTCAGAAGTGTTTTAACATAGAATGAAAATGAGAGACTACAAGTATTAGGGTGTCCAAAGACGCTTTACTAAGGCTAAACTGAGTATTAAGAAAAATTGTTTTAAAATAAGAAAATATTGCTAGACTGTTTTTCATATATGTCCTCCTATATGATAGTGAATTCTGAACAGTTTTCACATGACGGCAAAACATGCAGCAACTGAAATGTTTCTCTAAAGAGAAATGCTGATACTTTTATCTGAACATGGCAGTTGAGACGACGTTTTTGAGTGAATGGAACCGAAAAGAAGATTGATACATAATATTAAGAAGGGACGGTTAAGATTTTTGTGACATTTCATGAAGAAGAAAGGAGTAGATATGCATAAGGCGGATAGAGGGAAAGAGAGACGGAAAAAACGCGTGACACTGATGAGCTGAAAGAAACGGATGGCAAAGCAGATTTAGAAGGAACGACCAAGACAAATTATATTAAGAAAAACAAGAGTTAGGAAGATGAGAATTTCCACGATCGCCTTCGTCTTAAAGTATCACAACACATAAACGATAAATAATAATAAATATTTATTCTCTGGTTGCATCCTACGAGTGTATTCCAATTCTTATTCGATCATCAAGTAATTACCGACCATAGAAAATATTGTACTTTTTCTTTTCAACAATTTCTTAAATATACATTAATTTAATTCATTTACACCTTTTACAGGTAGTATTTTCGTAGACCAATTCTCTTAACAGTTAATAATCATTAAATATAATACCCAAAACAATTTTTCTGAAAGCTCAGCAGTTTTGCTTTTATAAAGATATCAGCTAATATTCATATCGTTACACTTTTTTATGAACCTTGTTTCCGTTAATTGCTCTCCAAAACTTTCTTTGTAGATCTTGAGAAAATATTGTATTTCTATTATGTCTTCTAAATCTTTTTCGCAAATTTTAGTTAATCTCTTTCAGTAGATTATGCAATGTTTTCCGGCCCATGTATTTTCAAATAGGATGTGCCTTGTGGTGAAGTGAATATCGGCTCGTAACGAGAAATCGGGAAGCCGAGTTCGAATTCCAGTTGAATTCCTTGCATTCACTTAAGCGCAAATACCCTTGGGAAAAGTATTAATCCATTTATTCCTTCCAGTCATGAGTTAAACAACAAGACATATTGGGTTCTATAGCATTGGTTGGCAACCAGCCTAACGACGAAAGCAATGGAAAACTAATGCGGCATAATATTTGCCCAGTCAGTCATGGCTCTTTCGAGACATGATCGCCCTAGCGTTTATCACGTACGGCTCTTAACTGGATGAATTCTTTAAATATGTCTTGTTATTTTCACATTTCCCAAGTTTTCCTTCCTCATTCTGCGAACGAAATATTCTTCTTGATATTATTTATCGATGTCATTGATGCTTCCATTTTTCCTCAATGTTCATCTTTTCTCATATTTTCGATATATGATCTTTTTAGCGTTTTTCTGTTGCTTTAATTCTCTACTTCTACTCGGAGTACATTGTTCAAAGTTGACAGCCATACAAAAAGACTGATATTACATAGCATTTCAGTATTTTTTGCATCAAATGATTTTTTTCTCTTTCTTATATTTAGCTTAGATTTTGGAAAGTAGTTTTTGCTTTCTCAATTCTCTTTTGATATTCAGTATGCTGCATTTTCCATTCTCTTTTAAAACACTTCACACAGATTCAAATTGTTATAATTGTTTCATTTTTATCTGACATCATACGAACATTTATTTAAAATTATATATTACTTTGATAGTTACTTCAAAGCTAATATATGTGATGATATATGATGCCGCACATTCCACATTTAAAATATCACCTCCAATGCACATGCATTCGATATTTCTGAGAGATTATTGTTTAAAGAAACTGCATTGACTAAAAATATTTTATATAGCATAATGGTATGAAAATGCAATATCTAATATAATATGGAAAATATTTATGATAAGGAATTCGCTAAAATTCTGACACACCTCGAGTGAACATTTTTATGTACAAAAATTAAAATAAAGATATCTTTCGTATATTGCATTACAGTGTGGCCTATATACAGAAATATCTTCATATCAATGATTCAAATGTATTCGTGTATATATTAAGGAAAACTGTCTTTCATCAGGTTTCGAAAACTGGTGCTTCAGAATCACAAATATTTATACCAAATAACAAAAACTCTTCTCTTGAAAAATTTCCCTTATAACAACAACCAACATGGATGGCACAGATAAATCCAAAATAATATAATTATGTAATCGAAATTTGAGATTTCTACACTACTTTAAGAAAGCTTTTACAAAGAAAATCCAGAGTACTAAAAGAATTGACAACAAGTGTCCTCTTAAGAATCACAATTTATTTAAAACATTTAGAAGAGAAATATTTTACGCATACCCAGAGACAGATTTTCCTTTTTTTACGGTTTTCAGTACTTAGTTATATAAAGACGAAATATATATTGGATCGTGTAAATAATCCTTTATTTGAGAGGGAAAATTTATTTTTAAGATAATATTCATACTATTTTGCGAATAGAACAAAAGAAAAATACAGACTTCATACGTTTTCTTCGTAAGTATTAATTACCCGTAAATAAATGCAATAAGCTCGTTTGAAATTCGAAAACGTTTCTTCCACATCTAATCGCAAGCCTCCATCCACTAAATCACCGGTACATCCCAAAAGAAAATAATATTTAATCTTTCCCTAATGAACAACTGCTTTTTTATTATCATATTTTTATGAGTTCAGTTCTCACGTGGCGCTCCCATTTAATTTGTCTGTTTGCAAAAATATATATTTACATTTAATAAACAAACTAAACACTCATATATTATATCTATATATTTAATCATTTTTCCTATGCAAAACAATAAAGCCACTAAAACACAATATTTTACTAGAAGGGAAAAACAAGTGTAAACATTATAAACTCAGAATTATGAAGACATACTTTAATGCTGTATGTAATGCATTGAAGATCAAAGTTGACTGGAAAGTAACAAGCCTGAATGCATATTTGCCATTTTGTTTAAATATCTGTTTCTTACACCCACATAATATATTTTATTTATTCTATGTAATAAAATAAACTCGAATAAATAAATGACCAGAGGATTGATGTTTTACCAGAAAACTTAGTATTGCAAGAACAGATTGGATCACACAATATACAGTAGATAGATTTGAAAATGATTTCTATGTTTTAGAGCAATCATTTTTCTCACAAACTCACCTTGGGATTTCTGTTTATAAGCTCTGGTTATTTCCACGGTAAAAATTCCAATGACCTGTTTGCATTAAGTCGAATTAATAGCATTAACACCGATTTCTAAATACATATATAAATTCTGAAATTCATGAGTTTTTCCTAAGAGCTAATTCTTTGTAATTTTTTTTTATAATCATATCACCACGAGCAAGGCGATAACGCCACTGATGCGCAGGGGGCTACGTAAGAGTAAAAATATTGGAAAAGAGAAAGACGGAAACCACATCCTAAACAGGGAACAAGGGAGGAGCCTCCTCCCCTGTTCAATAGACGTGGGTGGAGTGGGTACCGGGCGATAGATTAATGTATCTACTCCAATTAATATATTCCACAATGCATACTTAGACGTAAAATTTTCGCGTTACAATTCAAATATTATTCACTTACCATATGCTCTGGATCTACCTATTCTAAGGCGTTCTTTTTATGACAACATATTGTAGAGTTGCATCTTAACAGGAGAAACATGTCTTGCTTTTTTCACTTTTCTTTTGTATTTCGTAAAGATTATTATAGGATGTGTAATTTATGATGTCAGTTCTTCAATATGGAAGTAAATGCTGTACAGTATCATAAAAGATGAAGTAAAAAGTTGAGGTAACTGAAATATGATCCTACTGAACGATGCTTGGATATCATGGACCAAGCATGAGAGCAATAATGAAATATTGTAAAGGATAGAAATGTAAAGGAAAATGAATACAGAGAACCAGGAAGAGCAAGCTAAAGTTTCTGGATCATGCAGTGAGGAAAGACGGTTTTGAGAACCTGATACTAACAGGCCATACATAGGGAAAAGAGTCAAAAGGCATCGGATAACATATTTGTAGGGCCTGAGAATGTGTATGACAGGAATGGTGTTGCGTTGTGTAACAGGTAAAATCATGCTAAGAGCCACCAGGGATAGGGAGACGGAGAAAACCATAATCGCCTATGCCCTAAAAGGACAAGACACACAGAAGAAGAAGAAAAATTACAAGAAGAAGAAGAAAAATAGAATATTTAGTTTTTATATTAAGACATTTCTCGCAAAACCAAAATATGTCATTGTATACTGATAAATCGCTACTTTAGAAAATCAAATCAAATGCAATAAAAACACTGACGTTATATTTGTCATTTTAACGATAAAAAATACAAACCCGAGATATTATTTACATGTAAAATTTATAAGTTTTGAACTAGCATAATCAAAATTATCATAATATTGGACAATTGTTTACTTTATTAATTTACCTGAAATTAAAACCAAAATACGATGTTTAGAACGGCTCATGATCAAACATAATAGTCAGTCATTCTCATATATATATATATATATATATATATATATATATATATATATATATATATATAATGGACAAGCCAAAACTAGGACCCACTACAGATGTTAAACCTTTATAGTACTAACAACATTTTTATATCAAATTTTTCCTATGACACAAAACAAACTATAATCAATTCTAAACTAAACTTTTATAGAAAAAAGTAATTTCCTAAATTAAAAATTAAGGTCAAATATGCAAAATTAGATTAATTATATAATTGTGATTAAATACAAACATATTCTATAGTTGTACAAATAAACATTAAAAATAGGTCCAATTACATCCTTTCCCACCCTTTACACCTCGTTATTCTTCTATTCTAATAAGACCAATGAATAAAGGCTAGTCAGGCGGTCATAAAACACACTTTCATGAATCAACTATATCCTCTACCTACCCACTTTCTTCAAAATTCTAACGGACAATTTAAAAGAATATTCCCTTATCGTTAAACCCCGCCAACATCCCACACACAACTCCCGAATATAAGAAAAGAAGTCATCCATTCCTTTCAACAACACCTGAAGAATCATTGGAAGTCCAATTTCGAAAAAAAATGTTCAATTTTTGGTGGATATATATAAAAAAAATTTGTACGTTCTAAAATATGTATATATATATATATATATATATATATATATATATATATATATATATATATTACAAATGAATAACGATTTGCTTTTACGGTCATAAAGTGTAATAATTTTTTCTGTCTCTTGCCATGCATATAGTGAAGTGAATGATTGAAAATATAATGAGAACCCACTTTTTCTTCTAATTCAACCGTTTCAATATCGAAACTAATTTTTGGGGAAATATCGTTCCATAAAGTTTCAACAATTTTGATATATCTTTGAACGGATAAAAATACACCAAATGGCATATGCATTTATCACAGAAATTAATTGAAAATATTTTTACCAAAAGAGTGAAGACGTAAAGCGAGTAAGTAGTTTATTTATTAAGAAATCGAAGATATATTCAATATGTCTATTTTCAAGTCTTTTTTTTAATGTAAGATATATAAAGATGCATACAAATTAAGTTAATAATAACAATAATAATACTAACAATAGTAATGATAATAACTGGGCCCTTCAACTTTAATAATTAGAATTCCTGTCTTGAAAGATCGGTTACGAAGAGTGATTTCTATCCATTCAGGGTGATACACACTTTTGGCCTTGTGCCACCTCTAAGCTACGCATAGAAAATCCATTAGCACTTCGCTGTTAAATTATATTTAGTGGGCTGTTATCGCTACATCAATTAAAACTGAATAATGCATTCTATCCTCACTAGGTGCATATAAATTCGTCCATGGGCCACATCTAAACTTCAACAGATTTAACTTGTAATGTATTAAATAAATGACCAATTAACAATTTCTCTATCTATAAATCTTAAGTTAATTTGATAGTCCATTACACTATTCCATTATGTTGTTAATTATTCATTTGATGGCGTTTTACTCCAAGTTGGGCTAAAGAAGATATCACGTCGGAATGCCAGTTCTCATCAGATTGTCGAAGTTAAGCAACGACGAGCCAGGTCTGTATCTGACTGTGTGACAACGTAAGAAAAATAATTGATGTCAGCCTGCCTGTGCGATATAAATTTAATGTATGTTTGACGGCTAGGAAGGAAAAATCGGAAGTTCGAGTTTAAATTCCAGTCGAGTTCGTTACCTTTCCCTTCATTCAAACAGCTTGGATTGTGATTAATCCAAAAAACCTTGATCTTCAAAGCGTATTACATTTGTCCATAACAAAATGTAATGGGTCTACGTGGTAATGTAATGTTCAATTCCTCAGTGTGAGACAGCCACTGATCTAAAGAAAAAAAAACATTCCAAGGCTGATTTAGGATAAAATAATTCGTGTCGCACGATAGAAAACTGAAGTGACCGTCACAACAGTTTAATTGATAGAAAAATTATTACCTCCATGAATTATCAAAAAAGTTACACCATAATATTTTCACGGTAAATTGAGAGATTAATATACTTTTATAACATGCCATTTCAAAGTATATAAAATAGTAAAGTATAACAATTAAATATCAGTGGTTCTTAATATATATTTAATGATTCTTTCATAAGAAAACCGTTCTTTTTTAGATATAACTAATAAAGATTGATATCAATTTTAAATGAGATATGGCCATTGTTAAAAAATAACTATTCATGCTAGGCGCACTTATAATGATAAGAAAAAGCACAAAACACATGGAAAAATATCCTAAAAATCCCAGCTTAAAGAAATACAAAAAATATATTGATTACAACCTTTACACTAAGATGAGCATTCTCTTTGTAAAGCTAGCTATATGGGAGTTACAAAAATAAATAATGAAATATAGCCATAACAGTGCACCGCAACCTGCCTTTAGTTTTCAAGCCGACGTTGTACGGAGTGTAACCATAATGAAAATAGGAGGAGGAGGAGGAGGAGGAGGAGGAGGATGATGATGATGATGATGCTGCTGCTGATGCTGCTGCTGCTGCTGCTGCTGCTGCACTGAAATAAAAACTTCCGTATGTAATCCCCAGGAATAGATGAAATTCATATACATGTCACCGACCTTGCTGGTGTCCACACCATGATTTTTTCAATCACCCAATCTCTTACCCAAGTGGTGGACTTCCCCACGCGTTTCTCCAATAACCCTAACGGAAGAGACTCCCTATTAGACCTCTGCTTTACTTCCATGCCAGATTCTTGTACTACCAAGCACCTCTGTCCTCTACATCTCATGATACTCCCACTCTATGCAAGAAACCAAGACCAGCAGAATATCCTACTGCTACCAAAGAGCAGACTGGCATTCGTTCCGCGACTTCCTGTGTGACGTCCCTTGGAAGAAAGTTTTAATCTTCACGTCGAAGACTGTGCATCCGGGGTCTTCTCTTGGGTTAAGGCTGGCATCGATGCTTTTATCCCTGCCAGGAAATTTCAGCTTAAATCCCATTCTTCTCCCTGGTTCTCGCCCGCTTGCTCGGCCGCCATTGACCATCGGAATCATTTCTTCTGGCACTACCAAAGCCACGCGTCGGACCAAAACAGGCGCGTTTTCGACTCAGCTCGTAATAAGTGTAAAAAGATACTTAACGAAGCTAAGATGTTGTTTGTTACCAGAATGAAGCAACGCATAGCATCACGTAAGATCGCCGCCAAAGACTACTGGCTACTATGTAAAAGTGTGCTTAACAAGAGTAAGACCTCAATAGCCCCAATGAATTTGATGTTCTCACCTCCCCAGCGGACAAGGCTGAATGCCCTGCTCGCAGATTTCCCACCAATTCGAAACTGGATTAATCTGGAATATCTACACCCGACATCCCACCTAGAACTGAGTCTCAGCTGATGTGTTCCACATTACACACTCGCTGTTCTTTAACATAATTTCAAAAAGCGACCGGAGGGGACGGAATCCTAATCATACTCTTGAAGAAATGTGCCTCTCTAAGCTCTACTACTTCTGCCTATCTGTTTCCTGCTTTACTGACTGCGGGAAGTCGTCTTCTGTAGTTATTATATTTAAGAATACTGGAGAACACTCGGAGCCCCCAAATTACCGCCCTATCTGCCTTCTTCCGATCTTTGGCAAGGTGTGCGAAGGCATTATCTACGCCGTAGTGGTTCAGCATCTCAAGGCCCTCACGCTCCTCTTGGACAAAGAATATGGTTTCCGCTTCACCAGGTCTATTACTGATACGTTAACAACCATCACCGTGTACATATACCAGGCTCTCGACAATAATGGCGAAGCCCGAAACGTGGCCTTGGATATCTCCAAAGCGTTCGACAGAATCTGGAATGCTGGCCTTCTACGCAAACTGCGGGGCTGTGGTATAACTGTACATTTGTTTGACCTAATCCAATCATTTCTCACTAATCACACATTGAAGGTGGTATTAAACGGACATGCCTCCCAAAAATACCATGCGAACGCAGGTTTCTCTCAGGGCACTATACTAGGTCCTACGCTCTTTCTGATCTACATTAATGATCTCTACGATGCCATAAGATCCCAAATAGGCATATACGCCGATGACACCAAAGTTTAATCTCGACCTCGATTAGAATCTGGTGTGGGCGACAAAGCGAATCGAGCTTGGAAAGAACATACAATCGGTAGTAAACTGTGGTAAGAAATCGCTCGTAAATTTTAAAAGTTGCTATCAATTAAACATCATAGACAATCGCACCTACCTACCATTAGCATGGCTTGCCTCCTAGAGAGTAAAACACTACGCTTCCTTAGCCTCACACTGTCACTGGAACTCAAGTGAAATGACTATATCGAATCCATTGCTAAATCTGCTGCTATGAAAGACTGTTATCTGTGCAGAGCCCGGAACTTTTTCTCGTCTGAATATATCTTGCACATATATAAATCTACCATCCGACCCTGCATTGAATATTGATGCCACATCGGGACGGGTGCCCCTGCTAGTCTTCTTGGGATTTTTGACAACATGCAACGGAGAATCTCTAATGCTATCGATACAACTTGGCAGACTGGCGGCAGTCACTGTCACCGGCGTGACGTGGCTTCGATGTGCCACTTATATAAATATTTTTACTGCTTCTGCTCCGATGAACTTAGATCACCCGTGCCCCCCAGGTACGAATTTGCACGAGATACTAGATTAGCAACGAGGTCCCACCCTTTTACAGTGAAACAGATGAGATGTGACTGCAATTTCTACTCCAGCAGTGCAAAAAAGTACTATGAAATGGTGCAACAGATATTGAGAATTGAGGTAAATTCTCAAAAGTGTATTATGATTATTATTAGCTTTGTCATCCCAGTGGTTGAAGATTGTTTCAAATCTTGAACTGAACTTTAAATGACATCAGAAAAATGGATTCTAATGAAAAGAAAATAATTTCAAATCATAAAATTAACCCTCTAAAATCTGATGCACACTGAATACGTAATGGCAATGAAGAAGTAGGAAGACTTCTTTTTAGCAAGAATTATCATATATGAAAGCAGTTATTATCATCCTAACACACGTGGCAAAAACAAATGGCTATGTGATAGAATTATTTGAATAACCTGAAAACAGCAAGAAAATATTAAATCCTGAAAGAAGCTTGAAAACACAAACGAGATTTTCATTTACTAAATTCTGTAGAAAGCTCAAAACAGAACGCATATAGGAATATTTTAAACAGAAATAATAATATTTTTTAATATAAAAAAAAATCAAGAAAAAAAGCTTGTGAACAGATGAAACATGTTTACACTTCAATCCTCTGCATATCCAACAACAAGAACGTGCTAGTAAAGCCGTTATTCATAGTGTTAGTATTCATGGATATTTACAAACACCCGGATTATAGGCTTAAACGGAAGTTCATATAATTGCAACGTAAGACCAGAGATTTTCAATAGTAATGTTTACACAATTATTATACATAAAACTGTGGATGCAGAATGCGGGTTCTGTGGTGAATATCAATTATCAGTAGTTTCTGAATTTGCGCCAAATTAAGACACTGTTATGAATATCGCCCATGTCCGATCGTAAAAATACATATTATAGGAATTCTATGGGATTGCGCCATATTTGTAATCAGTAAGTGAGCCAATGGACTGGATGATATGCAATTTTTATGGAAAGTTACCCCAAGAAGCTGCTAGGTCATCACCCTGAACAGATTACAGTTATAAGTATTTTTCTATGTCTTATGCCTCGTAATCTTATTTTTCATTTAACATATTGGTGTGATTTAATATTTTTCACATTAGTGTGTAAAATTATTTTAGAAATTTCATTAATTTCTTCTAATTTAATAAAGCCAACCCAAATGCATTTTAATTTTCATCTTGACATTTTTATTCATTTACTGTGTGTGTGTGTTTTTATTGAAATATCCTCAGCAGAGATATGGCCATCAAAAACACACAACCATTTTATTCGCCCCTTCTGTATAGCATTAGTAACAGAGTGAATTATTATTAACTAAAATCCAACAATATCTTCGATCTTAACACTAAACATTAATCCTTAATATCTGTTTGATTCATATGTGCCTAAGGTATCATTCTAATTTTGAAGCCTCTCAGTGCTTTTAACCACGTGCTTTTTCATTTTTTCCTTATTTACTTACTTTTGCCTTCTCCGTTGCTGTCGTCGATTTTTCCCATATTAAATAAGGAAGCGACAACGACATTTTGCAGACCATTCATTGTTTGTTCAAAGCTATAAAGTTCACCGCTGTTTATATTCTTTGTATTTTTCATGTTTTGATTTAATGTGAAATATTTTGAAAATTTAATTATATGCCTCAAGAACCTCGAAATATTTCTCGTGTAAACAATTGTTTCCGAGTTCAAAGGTTTCAACGGTTTACTTCTTGTTCATTAGTCCACGCATGCATTAGTAAAGAATTTTTTATTATTTGTTCCGTTATTTTATCATGGCTTCCATCGTAGAAGCTTTAATTTCGTTCGATTATTCCATATATTATTTTTCATCATAACGATTTTAATGACCAACTTTTTTTTATTATAGAATTAAAATCAAATATTCTAACGTAACTTCAATTATTAATGTTTTCTAAATTCAAATTCGTATTTTATTAGTTTTTACTTCGCAAAATTTATAATTTATGAGTAATTATACATACGGAAATATAATTATGAGAATAGAAAATAAAAAATTGGGGAAACCCTACAGAAAATTAATGTGCGTTGCACAAAATTTATTAAATTTAATTCATGCGTGGTTTCGGCCATAAATGTTAAAACTTAATCGCATCTAATGTGATCAGTATTTATTGAACCGACAAGGATATACAATATTATAAAATATGGTATAATCTATAAACACGTCACTGCAACGTCATTTAATTTTTTCAGCTGGTGCGACTCGTTGACTGTTCCTATTAATATGAACTGAATTTTTACTGATATCTAAACAATATTTTGGCGGGAAGATGAAGAGAGTGATGTATGAGAAAGAAAATGTGTCTAGTAAACAGAATCTCCGTGTAGCATAATATTCCACCATTTCTCGCAAATTTGCAATACTCTTTCTATGTACTCTTTAAAATAGTCATTATAATTTTGTAGCAAAACCATCATTATTAAAGAGAAAAGCATGAACTTTCACTTACCTTGAATAACGGCTGTATTCTTATAGGGTCCACATATTTTGAGCGACTACTTGAATATATTATCAACCCAGATCTAATATACGATACAACGTTAAACATTCTGCGAAAAAGTCTAGTCACTGTAACGCTCCATTATCAGACACAAACATCTATCCTCTACCTTTACAAGTAACAATAGATATATATCCGCCGCATAGTCCTCAAGCTGAAACAGCACATACGATACAACGCGAAATATGTTCAAATATGTTTGGTTCCCTCTTCCCCTCAAAAAGTATATGACGCCATCCTGTCATCATATAAATATACAAGAAATTACTGACATATATGCTCAACCTAATCCTCAATTGGAAAAAGTAAATAGATTTTTTCGTCAAACATGTTAAAAAACAACAATACACTAGGTAATTGACTCCGTTCTGTTATCCTCTAACTTTAAAATAGTCATTTAAAATAATTCCTCAAAAAAGATTTCAAGCGATTATCTTACATATGATTCTAAATGCTGAAAAATATATGGTCAGTTTCTGGTATCGCACCAGTAAGCTGAGCTCCTCTTGCTATTCTCTACGTGTACAAGTAAAAATTGGGAAATATATTTAACCCTGACTTCAAGTGGTAATCGTAATCTCGATCTAACGCTAAACATGTTGTAAAAATAGCCGGTTCAATGTAGTGTTCAGCAAGTATCTGAGACTTCCTGGTATTATCTAACTTTCCAAGAGCCATATCAAGAAAAGGAAAAAGAATAACTTCTTCCATATATTGGAAGAAAACGGCTAGAATGCACTATGCATTCATAATATAGTTAAAAAATATTTCCTTGTCATTGTTAATGATGAATTATTTTCCAAACTGTAGTTCCTTTAACCATAGATGAAACGTCGCAAATCTATAGCCATTACCATAAGAAGTGTCGAACAAAACTAATTCATTAGTTTGACCAGTTTAGCGTTCACGGTTATGACCTGCCTTGTCAATATATTTTCATTTATCTTCTATCGGTAAGAAGTAATTTGTCCTCAAACAAAATAATCCCACAAAACGATGCATTACGGAACTAACATACAGTGATGCATCCCGAAACTTACATTCTTAACATATCCAAATTTATGGTGAACTGTTATCTTCTCCACTTTTGCCCATAAACTGCAACTCTTATTTTTAAACTTAATATCTCATCTCTGCTTTGTACAGAATAAATATTTTTGTAATAAAAATATTGCAATTTTGTTTTATTAGCATTCTAGCTCTGTAAATACAAACAACAAGTGTTCATTTGATCCTTAGAATATTTTGTGTCACTCTCTGTCAGGTTCTGCTCAAAACAAATAGACTCACATTTGACTAACATCCGTGTGTATTCAAAAGTAAATCAGTTATAAAGTTTTTCAGATTTTCATTCTTTAATTTGAGAATTATTTACATTCGTTCATTCCTAATTATTTTAATTTCTACTTTGCTCTATAATTTATATCTACCTATTCCGGTTTACGGCCATGTTAAATTTAAACAACGATCCATTTGTCATTATTGATCATAGAGAGTATGGTTGATAAATATTCTACTAGAGAACCAAAAAGAAATACAATGCATATAAGTTCAAATTAGTCAGTTAATTATGATAATTGATACAAGATTCAGTGATCCTTTCTTGAATGTGATGTTACTGACAGAGCAGAAGATTTACTCGAAGTAAGTTGTCATTAATTTCTGGATGCCAACCAAGGCTAGAGATCACAATCTGTCCTCCTCTTTAACCTATACCTGGAAAGATAGGAAACCATTAAATATTTTACAAAAGAAAATTTGCGAAAAATGAAGACAACTTATTCAGTTGAAATTTGAAAATTGTTCTCCGATTTCTCTTTTAATGTCGATATCTACTGTACAAAAACGCACATGCAAAATAAATTATTATAAATTATCAATATCTTGCGGAATGCTTTAATAATAACTTGAGGTCTTTTCTGGTGAAAATGTTGAACAATTTAAAAGCATCTGTGAAAAATCCTGAATTTTATATACAATTTTGTCAAAACTTAGCATGAGCAAAACGACGTATTTAGACAAAAAATAAACCAGAGAATGCCGTAAAAATCCACAAAATGTTCATCCTTTAATAATCAGTAATGATTAATCTAAAGTTTAGTATGTAAATGTAGCTAGAAAAAAGGAAATGTTAATAAGATAGCACTGAAAGCGTTACCTAACCAAGCTTTCCCCTCCAGGAGGTGGCAAGTCGAGATGACGGCAAA
The DNA here is from genome assembly GCA_037127315.1 of Ascarosepion bandense. Lineage (NCBI taxonomy): Eukaryota > Metazoa > Mollusca > Cephalopoda > Sepiida > Sepiidae > Ascarosepion > Ascarosepion bandense. The sequence continues at coordinate 323,699 of JBBBDQ010028758.1, read as the reverse complement.
CTTGGTTAATCGTAGAAAGGTGTAAGAATTAAACCGATTGTTTCCCAGTATGTTTAAAATGAATCGCGTTTAAACGTGTTAATTATGACGACATATCATTTGATTCGTATGAACTTAATGTAACGTCATATTAATGTGCATACAGAAAAAAGTATTTTTCTATTTTATGCGTATATTGAAAATCTGTTTAAACTAAAAGAATTAATTTTTAAGGAAAAGAGGAAGCATTCAATATATAAACATGTCACTCACAATCTCACGTTCGTAACTAATAAGACAAAACTTTTAGACAAAATTAGACTTTATTCATCAATATAGTCTTCTTCTATGGTTAAACACTGATTCCAACGTTTCTCTAACAATTAGTAGAATGATATGTCTTTGGACTAAAGATAAGCCTCAATTTACGATATCACTATTTTCACTCTGCAAAATGTCTTTCCCTAGAGTATTCCACTGAAGTCTGCAAAAAGCCAGTAGTAGCTTAGCGCCCAGATCTGGATGTGAAAGCAATTCGAAGTGGAATCCATGTAGATTTGCCATCGTTGCAATGGACTTGGTACATGGTGTGAAAAATCACTTTCTTCCGGCCGTTTTTAGGCGATTTCTTTCGTGAAACGCATGAATACTGCATTATAATATTCGCTTTTGATATTTCTTCTTATCTCAAGGTAACCGATGAACAATATACCTTGCGAATCCCAAAAACTTGCCTGCTGAGTTTTAAGTATGTCATCGATTTGGAAAAGATTTCGCCTGTTGCCGTCCACAAAGCTGACTGAGGATTTGACTCCCAACTCAACTGATGGAACCATCATGAATCCATTGTCACCTCTTTATGTACAAAGTCCTTATCGTCGCGTTGAATGAATTGCAAACAACGCTTGTTTTCGATGGATTGTGAGCAAACGTGGCACCCACTTAGAACACATCTATTTGATTTACAAATATTCTTGAAAAATGGGGAATACACTGCTATCTTATATGTCAAACTTCTCTGCTATCTCAAGCTAATTTAATTTACAATCAGCCAAAAAGAGTTTGTAAACGTTTTGTGTGTTTTCGGAACAACAGCCGATTTTTGGCAACCTGAGGGTTCAGCATCTTTTGTGTAGGTACGATCGCATTTAATTTCATCATACCACCTCTTAACCGTTGTTTCTGACTAAATCGCGTCCGAAATCGAGCGATTGCTGTACTTGAACAGTGTTATTTCCCATCAAAAAGCAATGCTTTATCAACACGCGAAATTCAGATTTTTATACTGTTTTGAAAATTTCCAACAGTAGATTTACTTAACTGTAATTTGCAAACTAATGATCCGATTGAGCTAACCTTTCGTCACATGCAGTTTGAAGTTTAGTATTTTATAAAATCACATGACTTCTTTTTTTAATGGTGCCAGCTATATGTGAGGCCCGGGAATTTCTGAGTGACGTGTTATTTCCTTGACTACCCACGTGACTATAATATAACACCTTGAACTATTAGATTGATAGAGACTGTCGATACACCTATATTTTACAAACAAGTAATATAGTACTGGTATTAAAGTTTATTTAATATTTGACCAAACTTACGCCGTGTCGATAACTACCAACGCAGCAAACAGTCCATACTGGAATAGGATTCATGCATGCTTGAAATGTATAACAACTGGAATATTTTAAACAAATAAATGGCAAAATTTTATCAAAGAAATGCTTGCTGGAAAAATATGTCTTCAGAAGATTAATTTTAGATTTGTAGGAAATTCTTTATCTTGCCGATCGATACAGTATGTTGGTACGATTAAGAATAATAGACTAATGAGAAATAAGTTCACCAGAATGAATTTCTCCTTCAGAGTATAAAACGAATAAATGGATTAAATGAGAATGTGGTTTGAAAGCAAACATTAAATGGATAGAAATAATAAGCCAATCATAAAGCAATCAGAACTTTGAAGGATTTACGGATTTTCTTTAATAATAAATCTAATATAGTTACTTGTTTTATGAAATAATTGGTGTAATAACTACCTTTTGGTGCAGGTGGACTATTAGTTCATTGTTAACAGTTTCAGAATGAGGAACAAAAAATATATAATATAGTTGTATACCTATCTGTATACAAGAATGGGATGTTCCTATTTATAAGTGAACGATATCAGAGCTGGGTGAGATTAGTTAAAGTGAATGAATGTGTTCCTAGCCTGTACCCGGCTTTCTCTTTTGTTATGATCCAAGTCGAGATTCCCAACCTCCCCAGTTTGTTTTGGTCTCCTTTTATCTCGGATGGTTCAGCCTTTTATTATACCATTCCATTAATTTTTTACCCACTCCCCATTCCCGTAACGAGTGTGCTTCTTGATTTCGCCGTTTGGCGGAATACAGCGGCCACTCTGTTTTTCTGGGATGGACGGCTCTTACTAACATTAATTATTATTTTAGTTCAAAATATGTCATATTTTCAGTTTGTTTTTGGGTTCATCCCCCTCCCATCATTTCATTTTTCATTAAATATTTTATATTATATTGTACATATTATTGTATATATTATATTGTATATGAATACATTTTTATTGTCATGGGTTATTTCCCCACTTTTTTAGGTGCCTCTTGTAAGTTTCTGGCATTGTGGTGTATAAAGGAGTGGGAGTTGATGGATGGGTTATTGTGGTGATTGTGCAAATTGTAATGACTGAATGGGTCGTGATAGTGTTTAGCTAGGTATAAGATAGTTCAGTGAGTACCAACCTCTCTCCCTCCTCTTTTCAGCCTTGTGCTACAATTCTGTATTTTTTACAGAATAAATAGTGTGAGCAGCAGTGCTGGCCAATAATTGTGTTCACATTGGAAATTTGCGTAACTCAGTTTTTATTGTTTCTCTACTTTATCGTTGTTCGTGATATTTTTGTTGAAACTACTTTAGTTTATTATATGTTAATTGCGGTGTGGTGGCGAAAAATATTCTGGCGGAGTCTTCCCTGCCATTTTTTTCAACGATTTTACTAGCGGTGTGGAACAAAGCACTAATAAATATAGACTCTTAGTTTTACGACCAAATGCTTCTAAAATATGAAGATATAATTTACGTAAATGAGTTTGATTCTATTCCGGAAGCGACGATGTTGTCACAGCAAAAACTATCACTTTGCTAACATCAGATATTAAAATTCGAAAGCTTACATGTGTCAGCAGGAAGACACAATAGAGGCTCTTACAAGCCTCAATTTTCCTTAAGAGTTTGACAAGTCGTTATCGAGCAAAGTGGTGCTCATTACTTGGATCTGAGGAGGAGACCGAATCGCTGGTTTGAAATATTTTACATACCAAAAATATGAGACTGCAAACCGAGTACATATTATGCGGCGTACTAAAATTGTCGTCCACGACACATCCTGGGACATTTCAGATGACCAAATGAGTGCATATTTCGGCCAATTTGGCTCCGTGGATTAGGCGTCTCGTATTTTCAGAAAGGCGGGAGTAGAGACTGAATTTTTTTTCCAGATGACATTGGATCTACAGAAGTTTGGGAGTGTCCCCAACATACTAATATGACGCTCCATAAAATTATTCATGGTAGTAGAACGTAGAAAACGACACTGCTAGTCTTGATGTACAGCGGGTAACTTATCAAATATGTTCCAAATTAAGTTAAATACAGCATCGATATCACAAGTTACAGCAGTAGCACCGGTGACTCCAAATTCAACAGTAACAAATGAAAAGTTCCACACGCAAAATGTAAATGAACAGACTGAAATGGTGATAAGTGGCAAAAGAGAAGCGACCCCACAACAGCAGCAGCAGAACATTCCCTTCAAAGAGGGAATTATAACCAGTAAAACAAAAAACTAACCATGAAAAAAAAACAGGAATGAAGAAATCACCCCAACGTGATTTGGAGAGCGAGGAAACACCTCCCCATCGGTCCTTGTTACTTAAAAGTGTGAGGTCGGACGAGAAGAAAAGTTTCCATATGAAGGATCACCATTTAATCAAGGGTGCCAGGATGTATGCGAAAGGTTGCGTGATCGGTGTCATGCAGCCAGATTTTATCTTGATATGGTTGTGATTCTGCAGGCAATTTGATTGCCAATTTGATGCTTGTGTGCTTTCTATTCTGCATACGGGGACAAGCATGCAAGAAGCTTTTCATTGTTGGTTAAACGTACCGTTGGTGCTCGGTTAGATCTTCTTCATGTTTCGGTAGGATGATCGTGTCAGGTATTACTGTGAAAAGTAGTGCCTTTCAATTTGTTGAGGTTTATGCATTCAACAACAGGAAGAAGCGCGTCTCGTTTTTTGCCCCAGATCTGTCTGGAGCTGACTATATATATATATATATATATATATATATATATATATATATATATATTAATGGATAGGATTGTTACAGTACAATAATCAAATACTAGTTCAAAATGCATGATATATTCATCGACACGAATTATGTTTTATCTTATTATTACATGATTATGCATTACTGAACAACAGGTTGCTATTAGATTGCATATTATTGTTTTTCTGCACGAGTATGTTTATTTTCATATACATTTATATATATATAATTACCGTTGTTATTATTATTATTCTTATTATGTCATTTTTCATCATATTTCGATTTCTGCTTTGGTCTCACTACCAACCAAGTCTGAGGGGAGACCTAAGGCAGGTAGTGGCGTGTTGTTATGACTCCATTTCATGTTTTTCTATCTTCCCTATCATCCCCAGCATTACATAGATAAAGTTTTCCTTAGTGTGTGGGCTGTACTTAATAAGACAATTTTTTGTATATCTCTTAAGCTGGGGTTTCCAGGGATTCTTTCAATGTTATTATTCTTCTTCTTCTTATTATTATTATTATTATTATTATTATTCTGTAATGCAACTGGATAGCTATGAATTTGCAGTATGCAATTATTATAAAATGTTAATTATTATATATTTGCGATATACTTTTTTAATGAGTCTTTTAAAATTAATATCTAATTCTGGTATATAATTCTGTTAGTTATAATTACTCTTATACTGTAGATGTGCGTTGTGGTGCAGTGGATATCGGCTCGGAACGAGAAATCTGGAAGTCGAGTTCGAATTCCAGTTGAATTAATTGCATTCACTTACGCGCAAATACATTTGGGAAAGTTATTAATCCGTCCCTTTCTTCCAGTTTTGTGTTAAATAACAGGACAGATTTGGTTCTGTAGCCTTGGCAGGCAACCAGTCTGCCGCAGAAAATCAATGGCAACCTGCTGCGGGATAATCTTCTACCCAGACTTGATTGCCCAAGCGTGTTTTACGTATGGTACTTAACTGAATATATATATATTCGGCGGAGGGAACTTATGGCATATATGCACGACATATATCTAGCTGGATCCTGTTGTTAACGATGATTCCATACGGAATAGAAAACATGGGAGAGATTTCCAGGGTGTCCTTATGCTAAGAGCTTTAACACACAAACACACACATTACACCCTCCCATATATATATATATATATATATATATATATATATATATATATATATTCGACAGAAGCATTTAAGGTTTATGAATGAAGTGACTTCTACCAACGGGATATCTGGGAGCTATATTTTCTGACGTAAGCGACTAATTTCAATCCTTCTGATGATATTTATTTCCTCTTACACATGAACAGTATGTGACTTTAGATAGATCTGTCACTGGTAATGGAAATGGATTGTTTATGATAACGTTTGACTCGAGCAAATTTGTGCATGTGCAAAAGTTGTGAGAAAGCGGGCTTTCATCCAATGAAAGTTTAGATATTCATTTGTTAGTATTGCAGAGTGATTATTCGTTTTATTATTTTTCCAGCCATCTAGAAATTAACGACAAATGATTAATACAAACTGCTCACCAATTTCAATGCGGTTAATCAAGAGAATCATCTGGTTTTGGTAAATCAAAAAGTTGTCCTTTTTTAACAGAGAGAAGCAAAATCTCAGATTGCAGAACCATCCAGCGCCCAACGTATTCTCCTGGGATGTCATCATCTGTTTCATGTTTTCCAGTGTCTCAACGACCAGTTTAAATGACAACAGTTTTGGCTGTGTACAGACAATAAAAAGCTACCTCAGTTTCTATGACAATGAGATTTAACAAGCTTCTAGAATGTTGGAGACAGATATTAAACTATGGAGAATGTGTAATTGACTAATTTATGCTCATTTAATTTTGTACAATTTTGTAGTTAACTTTCTATTCGAGCATAAACTTTAGCAGTGATCTAATAATTATATGCTTTCTTTTCATTGAGATGTTTGATATATTTCTCTAGTGTAAAGATAAAATAATATATATATATATATATATATATATATATATATATATATATATATATATATATACCTGAAAGTTCCTCAGTAATATCTCTTTTGGTTTGTCAAACGTTTTTCATTTTCAACTTTTCTAAATGTAATTAAATCTCAACGATATATTTTTGATAAGTTCACCTCAATCAAGGCCGTATTATCACTGATGTACAGGGGGCTACATAGAAGAGTTAAAGATTTAAGAAGGAGGAGAGTGAAGATAAAGAAGAACTAAATACCAGGGGTGAGAGAGAGAGAAAGGGCAAGAGTAGGAATACAAGAGTGAAGAGAGCTACGAAGGTAGACAGAAAGATAAAGAACAAGCTATACAGGGTGATGTAGAAAGAGCTGGAATTATGTGGATAAGAGATGAGAATTGACTTTGGATTAAAATTTCGGAAGGTAGTAGCCGTTCGGAAAGCAAGTATATAGAAGGGAGTTCCACAGGAGGGAAGTGCGAGAAAAGAAGCTGTTGGAATAAAATTATCGCCAGCATTTGGTTGATCTTACTGTAAAATGGTGAGACCTTTTTGTCAGTCTGGTTGCATGAGTAAATTCTTGTGGATGGAGCACCAGCGACCTAAGTTTGTCAGAGAAGATGCCATAAAAATATTTATAGAAGAGACAGAGGGAAGCCACGTAGTCGTGTTGCCAGCTCGGGACCACTCACATTAAAGATTGCCCTTTAAAACCTGTCGAGAAGACTGAGACTAACAGCAGGGGCACCTGACCAGATATACAAGAATATTCAATGCACTGTCGGATGTTTGATTTGTATATGTGCAAAATGTATTCAGGCGGAAAAAAACTTCCTTGCCCGACAGACTATCCAAACCTTCCTAGCAGGGGATTTAGCTATCGATTCAATTTAATGATTTCACTTGGGATCAGTAGGTAGTGTAAGACCAAGGAGGCGAAGTGTATTGTTTGGTCCATGCTCATGGGTAGTAGGAGACATTACCTGTGATGTTTGTCAGATAACAGTTTCATCTCAGATGCATTCAAATTTACGAGCCACTTCTTACCCCATTCCACCATTGAGTGAATGTCCGTCACAAAACAGCAGTGTTTGTCTGCATCATCAGAGTTCTTAGTGATTCGGGAGTAAATAATGATGTCATCTGCGTAGATGCATACATGTAATTTGGTCATGTCTGGGAGATTATTTGTAAAGATTATAAAGAGCGTCGGAATTAGGATGGAGCCATGGGGGGCACCAGCTTTCGTGCGTAGAATATGTAGGCAAGTACATTCAAGATGTCATTCATTAGGCGGTTAAATTCTACTAATTCTTCAATCGCTTTGAAAAATCCTCTTGGTTATTTCTACTATATAGACCGTGAACGGCAAAAGATAAATCTCCTTCATTTCAGTCAGTCAGTTAAGTGCCATACTTGATACACACGTGAATGATCATTTTTTGAAAGTTCCATGACTTATTTTCATGCAATAGGTTTCCATTAATATCTGCAGAAGATTCGTTATAAACCAAGGCTCTAGAACAACATGGGACTTCCTAATTAACACATAGCTGGAAGAAAGAAACAGATTAATAATTTTTCCAAGGTTATTTGCGTGTAAGTGAATGCAGCAAATTTAACTAGTATTCAAACTCGGTACACCGCTTTCTTGTCCCGAGCCAATAACCACTGCACCACAACGTACACCTTTTGTTTGCCATGACTAAAAAAAGCGGACGGACGGTAGGAGCGAGCTCCAGAGAAATAAACAGAAAGTCTAAAATCATTTTGAAGTAAAATGGAAAGGAAGAGGCTCTTAAATTGACAGGGTACATAAAAAAAGAAATCCAATCTACTGGCTACATTTTTCTATTATTCACTTATTAAAGTTCTGTAACAGAATTAGATGAATTATTCTACTCAAGGATGAATGGTAAAATATCTCATCAGTACTCGAGAATCTCTCGATTATTCTAGATTTTTTTACTTTAGATTTTTTTTACTTTAGATTTCTTTTTTATTTTCATTAGTAACGATTGTATGACTTAGTTTATCTATCGGATTTTGCATTCTTTGTAAATCCACGCCGACCATTTGCTGCCCTTCCACAAAGTTTAAATTATCGTCATAGTCAATAATTTTTCGCTGATCTTTCAAGAATCTTTTTGTCGGGCCGAAATACCTTTCTGAATATTTCCTACACGATGCTGGATTTTTTACAATTGAAAATAGTATTATTGAGTAAATGCTAATTATTCCCAAAACATCGAAATTTATCGTTAGGAATAATTTAGGAGTGCAAAAACAAAAATTAGTCTAACATGTCTTTTTAGTAGATTGCAGAATTTTTTTTTACTTTCCATAGTACACTTATACAATATATTGTTTTGATTTTTATACAAGAATTGTTTTGGCACTTGTCTTAATAGATGAGTTAAAGGATGTTGTGTTTGTCATGGTAGTTTTGGATTTGTAAATTTATATATGTTTGCATATTTCCGTAAAATAATCATCGACTTTTTTCTCTAATACTCTATATATTGTAGACATTTAAATTATATATATATATATATATATATATATATATATATAATATATATATATATATATATATAATATGTCTAAATTTTTCAGACACATAGTCGTAGTTTATTGGTGAGTCCTCGTAACCATTTCTCTTTGGTAAGATATGGTCTTAAAAATTTATATAATTTTTTTATGTGTTAGAAACCGTCTGATCCTATGAAATTCAAAGACCCTGGTTATAATATCTCCGATAGTTAATTTTTATAGTTTAGTTACAATGCTAATAAAATCATGAAGACCTTTCTTCTTTGGTTTCTTGACATTATGAATGCATGAAAAAAATTATCTTTGATTTTATTATATATCTAATCTAAACTTATTTATAAATGATACTTTGTGTGTGTATGTGTGTGTGTGTGTATCCCTTACCTATAGACTCCGAAACGGCTGAAACGATTTTCTTGAAAATTTACACACTTGTACTATAAGCACCTGCGAGTGTTCTTAGCTAGGTTTTAAGTCGAGGTACCCCCAATAAATATCGAAAATTGATAATCGAAAAAATCGGGTTATAGAAAGATTGGTCCGATTTTAATCAAATTTGATACACTCATAGACATAGACATAAGAAACGATATTCTGAAATTTCAAAGTTGCAGTTCTTACAATAGTGCAGAAACTCAATAATATATATACATATAAAAAGCAAGATGTTTGTGTGTGTGTGTCTGTTTCTCTGCCTGTATATCTGTATTTTTTTCAGCCATTTTATTTTAGTTTTTGCTTCGGGTTTGCCTCTAAGTAGGTATAATTGTAGTTCTTAGTCTCGGCCATGAAAGCATTTACTCAGAGGACTTATTTAGCCTTCAAAATTCAGGTTACGACGAAAAAAACCTATTTGATATCAATACCAGGAAATCAAAATTTGACTCACATCCATTCATTTTTCTTTCAGTCTACGGTTTCGCTTTAACTGGCAACAACTATTGCTTTTTAGTATTTCTTGCCAACGTCCAAAGTGTCTGAGCTCCAGGACCATGGACTAGTTTTAAAGCTTTCATTACACCCGAGTATCGCCGGGCTATAATGCTAGTTTTTATACATTTCAAAACTTTTCTCTTTGGCAGAGAGATTTATTGAACTTAACCGTTCTACTAGATTTGTTGTTTAGCCCTCTTAAGTAATATTCATTTACGATTTTCTTGCAAATTTACATTTACACTCTCGCAATTTTCGATGTTAATACTTATTTTCAAAATTTTGCTGTCTTGCCGATCAAAGCTACATAAATTATACACCACACTTATAGTAAACTTCTCTCTCCATAATTATATTGCCCTTATTTTCCAGTATGCTTTTAAGTGTCCTTTCTTTCATTGAATTTTCGTTTGTTATTCCTTTCTCGGGAGTGTAATTATTACAAGGAGAATAGAAATATATTTTTCTCGAAGAAGGCAACAGTTTTTGACAACAAAGTGTTTATTTGCACTTGCAAAATTAAGTAATCAGAAATGAATATTTTACCAAACATAATAAAAAGTGAAAGGATAATAAAATTACTAAGTTGAAACAAGAAATACAAATAAAGGCTCAGATAATATAATTTTATCAGTGAACAACCTCCGTATTCAGAGGAAGCTTGCGGGGACATATTAGCCCATTAATTTTCCCTATAGCAGAAAACAACAGTAACGAGGGTTACAATCCTTTATTTTCATTTTTTCTGTTTCTTAGATCCTAAAGATATTGCAAGCTAACTTACTAAAATTCCTGAAAAATCAATATAAATGTGATACAAACTTTACACATTATCCAAATGGATATTATTTGTTTCCTTCATATTCAATATAGAAAAATGAGATTTACTTGAGTTTACATATCCTATATAATTTATGGCTAATGCGCAAGCATAATATGTTCAGATACATCCCGTTGATATTATTAATGTTACATCTTATTATTCAGCCCAAGGAACCTTTTAACCTGGTATGCTGTGCTTTAAAAATTGAAGGTATCTTTCAGTAACCTAATCATAAAAAGAGGCTATACAGAAATTCTAGATGCATTTTTTAAAAATAAAACCAAAATGGAAATTAGTTTCATTCTAAACCTTATAGAAACTAAGTAACCGTTTATGATGTATAAAAAATATAATTCATAGCAATTTATATGAAAGTGGTTTCTCCGTTTGTCAAATTTAGAAGATAGCAACTTATTTAAAATTCTGTATATGTCTTGAACATATATATCGCTGGGATTTAATTTAAGACGACTTGAGAATTAAAGAATAGCTGGACTCATTGGATCAGCTTGGTTATATCTATATATTAATATATATTGTCTTCATCAATCCCAAATCATAGAAATGACTTGCTATTAAAATGGTATTTATAGAACACAAGATATTAACGTTATTAAAGGAAATATTGTGGATAAGTGTTTGTCGTCAATACCAAATGGAATAATAACATCAATAACCAATATGTTTTGGTTGAGTTATTTTGCTGATTGAAATATATACCTCGGCTAGTTATGTAATACTGAAATATAAATAATGGGAACATAGTCTTATGCTTTCAACTCGGAATTAAATTTCTAAGCGAGCATTTTGCTACAAAATGTGTTGTTGTACGATTTGCAATAAATTATGTTCTTAATCATTTTGCTAAAAAATATATTGTTGAGCAATTTTGCTGTAACATATATTGTTGGGAAATTTACTTTAAATGTATTGCTGATCATTTTGATATTAAATCTATTGTCGGTCGTTTGACTATGAAATATATTGTTGAACATTTTTACTACGAAATTTATTGTTGGGTATTTTTGCTTTGAAGTGATTTGTTGAGTATATTTCCAATAAATGTATCGGTAATTTTTGCTAAAACATATATTGATGGCATTTTCATTTCAAAATATATTAATGGGCATTTTTGCTATAATATGTATTTTTGATTGTTCTGTTTAAAATGCATGTTTGGTAGTTTTACTATAATTCAATCCCTGTTGCTGTTAAATTTGTATATAAAATGTACTTCTAGTATTTTAGTATACAAAGAATTTTTTTATAATTTCATAGTGTTTGGTCTTCACAACATTTAACTGGGAACATAACACAGGCTACCATTCATTGGAGCAACAACCGTAGTAAACACACAGAATAAAGTCATTGAAATAACTATCACTATATTTTCATCATCACTTGCAAAATAATTTTAGAATTTAGAAAGCCAGCAGAATTTTTGTGTGTTTGCCAATGATTTGAAGTTTGGAAAAAAAGCGACAAAATATATTTAGAACATAGCTGATAATAAGACACTATATTTTCATATGTAAATAGATAGCTTAATATCAATATTCTTTTAGTTAATTTGCATATTTTTTTCGATGGTTTGATTTTCCACGTTTAAAACACATTTTTAAGCATTGCGGCATGTAGAAGAGATCACTGCAATTGTCAATATTTTGCTATTCTCAAATATAAATCAATAAGTAGGACATCATAACTAGGATCCGAACTGCATTTAAAACTCAAAAGCTGAGACAATATTAAACATAAGTTTAATAGCTATCTATCTTCTTTAAAATCTTTGTGTCTTTTATGCTAAGATATTGAACAGCTTTTTTAATTCTAACAAAAAATCATTATTAAACAGCATTGTAATCGCACTAAATAAACATAACTATTCTATTTCTTATTCTTAATTTTCGAAAAACAAAATAACTGACTAGGCAAATTAATGCGATTTTTTTTTCCGTTTTTTTCATCTCTACTCAAACTTATGAACTCTGTCCACAAATCAACATCTCACTTACGACTGCAATTTTTTTGTTGAAATGTAGAAAGTTCAAAATTAGAAGATGAGGTATATTATGAATAAGAAGCTGATGCATCAAATACGGCATATCAGAAGCTTACAAAATATGTTCCAGCTTTGCAAAAGGGTCTTCAACACGTGTAAACAAAAGAAAAGAAAAATGAGTTTAATTGTAAGTTACGTTAATAAAAGCTGGTAGCTTATACGGAGGCATTCTGAATTTCTTGAGAAATGAATCCGCCACGAATTACGCTTTCATTTGGTCCTCAACTATCGGGTTGGCATCAATATATAATACTTTTCTCATCTATAATGATTATAGTAATATTAATCTTTTTGTGTAAGGAAACATCCGATACTCATTAAACAAGCAGTTCATGCTACTTCTGACTAAAATTTTAAAAACCTTTCTTTTTTAGAAGATTGGTTCCGCAAGTATAATAATTACTATTAAACTTCACATCGTTGACTGGATTTTCATTCCGAATATTTCACTGAATAGTGTGGAACATGTAATGCTTGATTATGTCTTTATTTTATCCCCGATCTATATGTGTTTATCCCTAATAGTTGTTAATCCGGTCAAAATGGTGTTGATTGTTTTATTTAGGACATTTCTTTGTTTGTCATTCGGTAGAGTTGGTAAACATATTTTGAAGAAGTGCAGTCTTCCCTCAAATATACAACCTTCATTTGCTTGAAGCAATTTTAAACCACTGACCTGAAAATTTAGATACTTTAACGTGCTTGACTCTATACATAACTTCCATATAGCACAAATGACGCGTCGATTTAAGAACATTTCTTGAAGAATTACGCTAATATTTTTTTTGCAGTTTGTGACATCTGGGCGCAACTACGGCTATTGCAAATCTTTCTATGTTCAATTACCTTTGCATCTTCAGTAAATTTGTTATGAAAGGAAAACCAATACAGGATTTAGAGACGTATGGCAAAATTCAAGATTTAGAAAATTAACATTTGTCCAAATATATGCATAAGATTTCTGTCTCTGTTTTGGTTAGAATTTGAGAACTTAAATAAGGAAATTTTGAAATGCCATTATTATTTATAAAAAAAAAATTCAAACTGAGTTTAATATTCTACAAAGCGCGAAAACTATACTTCTTAGGAAATAGAGTTTACAATGTTATACTCATAGATAGATAGATACATAGATACATAGATAGATAGATACATAGATAGATAGGGAATTTTTCGTGTAGTTTTTCCTGAATGATGGTCGATAAAAATGGCCAGAATGCAAGTGATTTGCAAAGTTTCCGTGAATAATTTGGCGGAAACTGATTATAAATTGATATTCAAAGATGCGTTAATGTAAATATAAACTGATTTTCTCAATTACTATGTCTCTAACTGTTTACCATAGCTTCAGTCAAAACCAGCTGTTCCCTCGAACCAGAAATTATTTTAAACAATATTTATATCTGTCCTACGAGAAACGAATTTCAAAATACGTCTGTAGATGCGAAAGAGCTTGTCATTTCTAGGAACAATGCACAAACCTTCCAAATAATTCAGCAATAAAGGTGTGATGCTCAGTCATTTTGTGATATTTCTGAAATGGAGATAAAGAATGATATTTTAGTACAAACCAATATTTTGATCATATTCCCACTGTAGTATAGTTGATGTTACAAACAATACCGCTAACAATAGATTAAAATTAATGTTTACACATCTCAAATATATTTTTTCGAAAAACTTCATAGCTTCAATTACGGACAACCTTTGTTTGTTAGTTTTTTTTTTTGTTAATTGAATTTGCTAATTTCAATTCAAAACATGATAAACGTATTTTTAAAGGTAAATAAGCTGCAAATAAATACAAACAGAATTACTTCCGTTTTAGGAGTTGATTTTTCGATATTTAAAGATATCAGTATAGAATAATAATAATAATAATAATAATAATAATAATAATAATAATATGCACCATTGCAATTACAACGAGAATGACTTGTTTTTCTGAGGCTCCTGAAAACGTAACGTTTTTTCTAATGAAAGTTTTTTTTACTATTTTAAACGTAAACATGAATTTTTCTTCGTATATTATAACAGATTGATCAACTATTTTTCTTATTATACATATTTCCCTTAGTTTTCGATATTTCGAAATATTTTTAAACGATGATCATCTTTCTTAAAAACAAAATATAAAACAAGACAACAGAAAAATTATGATGAAAAACACTAAAAACCGTTTGATACAATTCCTACAATATTCTTTCTTAGAAAGAATACGTATTCATTTTTTATTTATTCATTCATTTTCATTATTTATTTATTTTTCGATAACCATTTTTCCGTCGACTTTGATGAAAGAATAACAGAATATACAGTGGGCGAACAAATTATTATTTTTAAATTTCACGGTAGTATTAAACTCAAACTTATGCCAACTTTTTCTTTTCCAATAAATATTGATTTTTTTATTTTATCTATACAGTTATTTTTTTTTGCAAGGACTAGTGATGGTAGCAACAATTAAAAACCAAAACATTAGGAAAAACGATGAAAAACAATTTGATTATAATTTCTCCGTTAATCTATTGTAGAAAATATATGAATTTATCTCTATATTTATTTTTATTTATTTATTTATTTTATTTACTTATTAAGTTTATTTTATTTTGATAACCCTATATTCGACGACTTTTAAGAGAAAATAACTGAATATACAATGGACTAACAAAATATTATTTTTAATTTAAATCTCACAGCACTAATGAACTTAAACATATCTCAACTTTTTCCTTTCCATTAGTTTTTCTTCTGAACAATTATTCTTGTTACAAGGACTAGTGATAGTAGCAACAATTTATTTTTAACAAAATACTATAGTGTAATGAAGTTTTGATTCGTTGAGCGGCTGCAAAGACCAGGTTTGTTTTTGTTTTTTTTAACTGTCAGCCGTCGCTTGGCAACCCATTTAGGAAAAGGAAAACTCTGACCAACAGCCGCAACTCAAGGTGCTAATCGTGCTGAGGAGAATGGCTAATGCTTTATGAGATCACAAATGATCCTCTACAGGCTTCGGTACCCTGTTTGTCAAAGACCATTACAAAAAGAGCCGGGCAAATTCGGGTAGACTTTTGGAACCGTGCGTCACTCCTGGAAAAATATGAGAAGTACAAATAGCAATAAAATGTTCTGTATGGCTATTTCAGTGAATAAACTGGGAGCCCGTTTTTCAGGAGGGAACCTACCTGAGGTCGAAAAATCTGCCATAGGAACAAACTTCTACATAAAGAATGAATCTTGAAGTCCCCACAACCGGGATAATCCTAATGATGGCCCTGAAAATTACCCAAACAGATATATAACCGTATATTTAAAGAAAGAAAAAATAAAAATTTCTATTGAGGAGTACAAAATCAATATGACTGCATTTTATGAAGCGTTACTCAAAACACAAAAAAATCTCTCGCAAAAGATAACACATTTTGCGAGGAAAGGTTGGACAAGCCAATAGATAATACACTAATGAAAATAAATTAGCCAATGTACGAAGATACATCATGCAAAATAACCGATTGACAGAGGTTGAAATTAATAAAAAGAAAAGAATTGAAACCAGATTAGACGAATCAACAAAGTATGAAAGGGAACCGGAATCAGAAATAAAAAAGTAGTAACATCAAAGAAGTCATAGGCCATAATGTAGAAACTGTTATATACACAAATCACTGTGAATATAATATAAGATTAGAGGTGCTGGAAAGGTGTGATCTGAGTCAGTTACAAGACGTTCAATAAAACGAGTTCAGAAGAAAAAAACATTGAACAGAATTATTTTACGGGAAACAAGAACAGTATACAATAATCCAAAGAAAAAAATCTAAAAAACACGTAAGTCAAATAGAAAATATTGGAATGGAAACGAGATCAGCTCCCAAAATTACAACCAACAAAGCATAACGTCGAGAAAATTAAGCTCTACAATGCAGCATTTAAATTAATTTTGGATGAAGAAGACACTCATATTTATCTCAATGAAGCGATATATGCATCAGCAATAGCAGCAACAAAAATTGAACATCAAATTAAAAACAAGGCAGTCTCACAGACATGAAGATATACCTTGAAAAGAGAAACAGAAAAAGAAATCGAACAACTTAGTAGTGAACTATCAGTATTCGATGAACTGACAAGTGGAATAAATGTAAGAACCAAAATAGGCAGAAAGGTCGAAAGAAAATACAACATTAGAAATGAAAATTAAATTCTATGAACTAAGGATAAATAAAGCAAAAATACATCTGAAGGCTGAAAGAAAAAGGCGCTCTTAGATAAGATCAAGATTCTACAGACAAAACAAGATTTTCCCCACGATGCACAGAAATTTTACCAGGAAATAGTTAAAAAAAAGAATTGAAGTGACAATCCTCCCCAAAAGGGAAGAAGTTATACAATGTTCTGGGAAAACTATGGGCTTGCCCTAAAGAACCTAACAAAGAAGTAGATTGAATTGCACAAGAGATAGAACGAATGAAAAATATATCAGAGAAGACATGGGCTGGAGTCACAGAAGGGGATGTTAAATGTACACTGAAAAGACACGCAATTGGATATTTCCAAGAACAAATATGATTCCTATCGTTTAGCTATATAATTTAAATACAGCACATAAAAAATCTAGCCAAAGATATTCAAGAAATGTTTAACGATCCCACTACAATTCCTGCATGGACTAAAGGAATTACATTTCTTCTACTCTAGAATCGTGACAAAAAACAACCCGAAAATCCACAGACCAATTACATGACTTCCGACAACATACAAAGTATTAACATCTATTTTAACAAAACAAACATATTTCTTCTTGGAAGAAATGACACACTAACACTTCAACAAAAAGGGTGCAAACGTGGCTGTTACAGATGTAAAGACCAATTACTTATTAACAGAATGATCCTGGAAAACTGCTACAATATAAAGAAAAATCTTAGTAATAACTGTATGGATTATCGTTAGACATTGGACAGTGTACCACATTCCTGGATCTTAAAGACTTTAAGTATATACAAGATATCTCCCGTCATCATCAATTTCATCAAACAATGTATGTCGATATGGAAAACAGCAATTTACCTCAATCATATAAATGGAACCTATAAATAAGTCTGGTAAAATAAACATCCAAAGAGGTATATATCAAGCTGACTTTTTTCTCCATTACTATTCTCCATATCATCAATAGCACTAACCAGTCAACTTAACAAGATATAATGTCTCTGTTAAATAGCCCAACAGTAAATAAGCCATTTATTTTTCATGGATGACTAAAAGTTGTATGCTAAGAATGATACCGAGCAGGAAGGTTTTCTGCAAACTGCAAATTCTCCAGCAAAGTCATTGGAATAAAATTCAATTTGAACAAATTTGCTAAATCTAAAAATTTACGTGGAACGCTACAACAAACATCCTCAATTTGCTTAGTCACTGCTGTAACAATAAAAGAATTAAAATCAGAAGAAGCATATAAATACTTAGCTGTAAATGAGAGTGAAAATATTCACAATAAAAACATGAAAGAAATAGTGCGTAAAGAGTACTATAGAAGGCTACGACTGATATTACAAACTGAATTGAATTCTCAAAAGAGATTTATGGCCATTAGTAGCCTTGCCATCGCTGTCGTCCAATATAGTTTCAACATCTTAAACTGGATTCTAAACAACATCTGGCGAATGGATTTGAAAACAAGAAAGCTTCTTTCTAAACATAAGATGCATCATCCAAAAGCTGATAGTCCGCAAAAAAATTGGAAGATGTCTTATTCAGCTAGAATTTGTATACAAGACAACAACTATTGGCTTACTAACATACATAGAATCACCAAAAGACCGGATAATACATTTAGTAAAACAACATGAAAACAGAAAGAAAAAAATGATAAAAGAAGGCAGTAAATACAAACAACATTTACCTTTATTAGATTCTGTAGAAAAGCAAAACAGAAGATAGGAAACAAATATTGCGGCAAAAATTATGAAAATGAAAGCCAAAGATAAAGCTCTTGAACAGATGAAATAACGCTGGCAAGAATAACCTCTGCATGGCCAATATCCAGAACATTATGCAGGTTATGTGATAAATACCAAGAAACCATAGGCCATTTATCTCAGGATATTCTGTACTTGGCCCAATTGAATATAAAAATCGTCAAGAGATCGGGGCAATATTTACATTGGACAATTTGCAAAGACTATGGAAAATCTGTAAATGACATTGTTAAGTACAGCCCACACACTAACTAGAACTTCGTCTCTGTTACGCTAGGGACGAAATGGGAGATAGAAAATACATGAAATGGAGCCATAATAACACACCACGACCTGTCGTAGGTATTCCCGAAGACTTGGTAAGTAGTGCGACCATAGCAAAAATCAAAATATGATGAAAAAATAACAACATAATAATAATTATAATAATAGAAAATTAAGTGATCTCCTAAATCTATTAATATCAGCAAATATATATCAAACCTTTTTTCAGAAGTTTGTATATATTGTGCTAACTAATAAATTAATTGCAGAAGCATCATAATTCGGAAAAGTGAGATATCATTAGTATATAACTATAAATAATAAATTTTAATGTTACACAGGAATGAGTCATATTATCCGAGTAACGATTATAACACTTATCGAGTAATGTGAGAATTTTCTTGAAATATATTAAATTGAATATATATATATATATATATATATATATATATATATATATATATATATTATACGCAACTTACATAAAAGATTTGTTGGCTTGAAATGTGCATATGGCATCTTACCGAAAGATTTGTAGAAAATAGGACAAATTAAATGCTTAATATGTAAATAAATAACTGTTCAATTTCGTTATAAGCAAAACATCATGTAGTCGATGCAAAAGTAGGGAAGCCCTTCTAAACAACTGTCAAGGAAATATTCATATAAAATATTAAAGAAGCCATATCACGTTGGTGAATAAATGACTGATATTGAGATCCAAGACAAGAATCGATGACATTACCAACACTTTGTTTGGGTCTTGACTAGAATATTGTGTTGCAATACTAGAGCGCAAGACCAGATATGGTGGTGATATTCAATGCAGAGAAGAATGGTATTATTTAAAATGTGAAAGATTCTTACGACAAACAAAGGTCTGGTACGAAACAGAAAAAACAACTTTCTTAGCAGTAAACAAAGCAAATGATAGGATACAATAAACTTTCCTTTCAGCGAAAAACATAAAAGCAAGAATATTTAATTCTTCGGTTTCATGGAGGTCAGCATCAGTTATGTTATTGAAAGCCAGAAATGTTTTTTGCAGTCATTGAATGATGGCAATTGTTTTAAAGTTGGTAAGATTTACAACCCATTCCTTACTGCCGAAAACCAAATATAGGATGTTTTTTACGCAAGCAATTGTCACATGTAATTTATTGGATATGGCAAAAATTACTACTGAAACTATAATGTGTAGGGTAACATGAATAAAAATTATACAAAGTTGCAAAAATTGACATAATAGTTTTTTTTTTCTTTTAATAAAGATTAAATAGAACAAAAGAAATAAGCTACTGGACAAAAGTTAAGGAACGATGTTCGTAGTTTGCATAATGTTTTAATTTACATTGTTAAAAAATCGAATGAAAGGGAATTACTGCTGATTTTTGCAAGAAATTATTTAGATCATGTGGTCGACGATGCAAAGAAATCATTGGAAATAAGGGGATATTTGCCAAATATTAAATTTTGTTGAAATTTTGTTCACAATCATTTATTACGAAGATCGTTCCTTATATTTTGTCCGGTAGCTTATTTCATTTGGTACATTTAATTTTGATTTAAAAAAAAAATGTTTTGTAAATTTTTGTAACGTTGCATAATATTTATGCATTTCATCATAATCTTTATTCGGTAAAAATTTAATTGTTAATAATGCATTTATTTTTACGTAAAACACATATCTATGTCTTTGTTGTTTCGTTCTTTATATTATGACCGCAACTATATATATATATATATATATATATATATATATATATATATATATATATACTTTCACTGTTTGCTGGAGTTCTGAGGTTTATGCATGTGACAATGGTCAGAAAAATATTTTTCAAAGCAATATTTCTAATTTGTATTTGACAAATGCCCCGTGAAGAAAACACTCTGTTGCAATAAACATGGAAAAACATGTATCTATTTATTAATAATATAAAATATATACTAATGATAATGTAAAATAACAGCGCAAATATTTAGCCACATTACTTAACTTAGAACACATTATATTAACAGCATTCTCTCTCTCCCAATGTGTGTGTATGCGCGCTCGCTTTTAACCAGTCATTGACAGAAAATGACCCAGCCATAGAAGCATCTGTTAGGGTATCAAGAAACTAAATTTAAAGATATGCGAGATGTCTACAAAAGGCTGTTTTATCTGGGCAACATTATTTCACATTCGTATAGTCTTACTTGAAGCTGCTTGGTAAATTTGAATTTAAAGAACAGGCCATAGAGATTTCACAGGAGAGGTGTAACAAGTGGCTGTGATACCTTGGCCAGGATACTTTCGCATAACAGAATAAATAAATAAATAAATAAATAAATAAATAAATAAATAAAAACCCCGTTTTTTTCCAAATGAAGCATGAACGCCAAAAAGTGAGAGAAAAAGGAAAAAAATACAGATTTAAGAAACAATTCATACATACCGCACAGTTTCACACAGGAAATTTGAATTAAGAAAGTTCCACTATCTTCAGCTTTTGCTTTTCGCAAAAATTAACATCGAGTTAAGCTGCTTGGTAAATTTGAATTTGAAGAACAGACCAGTGATTTTTCACAGGGGAGGGGTAACAAGTGGCTGCTGATACCTTAGCCAGGATAGCTTTGCATAACAGAATAAATGAATAAATAAAAACCCCAATTTTATTTTCCAAATGAAGCATGAACGCCAAAAAATGAGAGAAAAAGGAAAAAAAAATACAAGGTCGTTTTGGATGGGCGTGCCTCTTCATCCAACAGCACGAATGCTAGTGTCCCACAGGGCTCTATCCTGGGCCCGACGCTCTTCCTTATTTTTATCAACGACCTCCCAAATGAGATCAAGTCCCAAGTATGCATCTACGCAGATGACACTACAATATACTCCCGTACCAGTAAGAAAACCTGTCATGGCGGAGAGACATAATCTCGCTGCTGACCTCGACCGGGATCTACACTCTGTAGTGAACTGCGGCAAGAAGTGGCTTGTCAACTTCAATTCGTCTTAGACCAAGCTGTTATCTGTCAAACATTACAACAACCACGCTGCGCCCCATAAGCATCGACCAAGCGATTCTCCCGGAGAGCAATACACGACGCCTCCTCGGACTTACCCGGTCCTCAGACCTCAAATGGAACCACTATATTGAATCCATAGCTAAATCTACTGCTAAGAAGGTTGGGTCACAATGTCGATCCAGGAGGTTTTTTTCCGCCTGAATCCATCCTGCATATATACAAGTCAACCATCGGTCCGTGCATGGAGTACTGCTGCCATTTATGGTCAGGCGCCCCTGCCGTTCTCCTCAGTGTTCTTGACAGGCTCCAAAGGAGAGTCTGTAATGTGATAGGTACTGATCTGGCGACTCGACTGCAGACACTTCCCCACCCTCGAAATCTGGCCTCCCTTTGTCTGTTCTATAAATACTTTCATGGCTTCTGCTCGGACAAACTTAAGTCACTAGTGCCTCCTCAACTCGTGCAACCAGACTGGCAACTGTGTCCCACCCATTCACAGTCAGGTTAGCCAAATGCAGACGACAATTCTACTCCTGCAGCTTCTTCTCTGGCACTTCCCGCCTGTGGAACTCGCTCACATATTCTTACTTTCCTGACAGCTACAACCTCCAGAATGTTAAATGCAAAGTCAATACTCATCTACGAACCACTGGATTCTAGCTGTCTCCCCATCCCCGTATAACCTTCCCTTCTCTCTACCTATGCGTTTGTCATCGCACCTGCTTTCTCAGCTTTCTGTTGCTCCTTTCTAACTAGTTTGTACTCCTCATTCTTTTCTAATTAATCTTTTTACAGTTATGTAGCCCCCTGCACATCAGTGGCATTTCCGCCTTGCTCGGGGTGAAATGATTAAAAAAATAAATAAAAATAATAAGTTGACGTGTATTCCAACTTGAATATGACTTCTGTAGCATTTCTTTGAAAACACGATACTAAACAGACATTGTAATTACTGACACGTTTACAGAATGGACAGGAAACGGAAAGAAAATAAAGAAGCTTGTTTTAAAATAAAATTGTGAGTTAAACTGTTGATAGTTTGCTAAGAAGGTATATAGAATCAAATCTCTACTCCTATCTAATCTATAGATATGACTGGTAAATAGCTTTCCCAAGGGTATTTTCTCATAAGTGAATGCAAGGAATTCAATTGGAACACGATTATCCGATTTCTCCTTCCGAGCCGATATCCTTTGGAACACAACACATTTCCTTCGATGATAGCTGATTCACAGTTTACAAAACAAGTCCAAATTTGTCTGTCAAAGCCTGATTCGAATAATACTAAACAAAATACTAGCTTCAGGCTTGAAGAGAATTTTAAAAAACAGACAATAAATTATATCTAATGTAATGCGTGTAAATAGTGATTTAAATATACATAAGATCACCTCGTTCATTATGTACAAATAAGACATTCATTAGATTAGTAATACATCTAAAAGTAAATTTAACATAATGACATCAGCTTTAATTAAAATGCAAATTAATTATCAAATACATTGAAAAATATATTAATGATGGAGTTTAACAATAAATATACAGTCATATTTAATAATCAATAACGCGAATACACCTCTGAATAGAAATCAGAAGTACTTTGGTTCCAATATGCATCTGAATATATCAGTCACACAGCATTCAAATATAAAAATATATTCAACTTCCTCCAATCAAATTTATGTGGAAGTTATATTATGTGGTTTCATTTAAAATACATGAGATTTCTTTTACCAAAATTATTTTAATGTAAGCATACTCTGATTATATGTTCTTATCTCATAAATATAAGGGATTTTCTTGGACATAGCAGAACGTTCTATTCCTTCGGCTACACACTCATATATATATATATATATATATATATATATATATATATATATATATATATATATATATATAAAATGTTGACCACTTATGATAGAGGGTACTCGTCTATCGTTGCGGTTAGAGATTTTCCATTGTAGAAACCTACTCATGCACACATGTGTTTATTCAGCATCCAGAGAGTCTCCTGTGGTCTATACTGAAACTATGGTGAGCATACTTTAGTTACAGCTTCTGGGAGAGAGAGCGTTTTATAACATCAATGACAGTTTGAATAAAGCCAGGACGCTCAAACACGTGGTCACGATGACATGTAACCTCGAATTATCCTAACAATAGAAGTATCATTTAGAGAGCCACCTACCCAATTTAACCCAGAAGTTTTTTGTCAAATCATGGTATAGTTTTCAGAATTTTCCAAATATTTCGTATGCTGGAATCGACTCCTCCAGATCGATAATATAAACAATTCGTCTTCCAGACAAATCGACCATTGTGAAATTCGAAATCAGGCTTCATGGTCAGAAGCAAACGTTCTAACTACCCGGTCGAGCTCCCGTACCTACATACCTATACACATACGTATATTTGATTATGTGTATGTAGTTGCATTAATTGTTATCAGTTTCATTGTTTTATCCGGTTTCATCTCGTTCCAATGAGATATCTTGATTAAATATTTGCTGATGTACACTGTTACCCAATATACATAGTGACCTCGGCAAACAATTGGGCATTTAAATTTTAAATTGTCTGGAGATTAATTTTTCATGAATTGAACATTTCCCAAAAGTGCCATAAAATTAATTCTTTTATCGGAGCGAAAATATATCCTCATTCATCATAATGTTATTAATATCGCACACCAACCTTCACTGACATTGTCTCACACACACTTAAAGACATAAAGAAATATAATCACACACACACACACACACACACACACACACACACACACACACACATATATATATATATAGAGAGAGAGAGAGAGACAGACAGACAGACAGACAGAGAGAAAGAGAAATAGAAGGATTAATAGATAAAAAACTTTCATATTCATATTACTGACATTATAAAAAGCAAATAAGCCTGACTACGAACACATTGCCTCATTAAAACATAGATATATTATGATAATGTGTTTTGTTTGCCTGTGTATGTATCGATATCTGTATGTGCATATTTGTGCATTATTAGTTTGTTATACCCCTGCAGTTAAAGAAAAAGAAGAAAGAATTTTGTATTAATTCTTTTGTGAATATTTCCTGATTTTGAATAATTAATGTAATGTAATTCAGAAATATGTCAACAACTTTTCAGTAATTATTTCATACATACCGTTTCTGTTGGTAAATCCTTCGACATTTTCACTAATGAAGGAAATGAACACGATAATACGCCACTCTAGCGTGTAAAATGTTAATAGACTTTACTTGGAAAAGAACGTGTCAAACCAAATCGCATTTCGCTTCAACGCTCAGCTTACAGTTGCATTTTACAGTCTTCTGAACACATGGAACCTTAAAAAACACACACACGCGCGCGCGCAGACACAAACAAATACACACACACACACATACACACATTTACATATATATATAATAATAAATATAAATATTAACCAACATCGTTGGTAAAACTCGGATTTTCATGTAACACGTAATATTCAGGTCCATATTATAAACTGACCGTTCTAAAGATTGAAATTTATGTTCGGTCGAATTTCGTGTAAATTAAATTTGGCTTACTGTCTTTTAATTAATCAAATGTACCATTTAAATAAAGGATAAACATATGAAGAGAAAGCAAATAAATCTAAAAAATATTTAAAGAAGTTTCTAAAAAAAAAGGAAATATAAATCCGGGTAATATATTCAAAGTAGAGTAATTTGTAATTTTTATAAATAATATACACCGAGTCGTACCACTGACGAAGAATAGTATGTATATTTATTTTTATATAATTGATCGCTTTTTTATACCACCTGGATCAATGTTTCATTAGCACCTGAATAATATTATTATACATATTCAGCGATGATAAATTTTAGCCACTCTTGGTTAAAGCGATTTTATTTTGTGAAATTATGCAGTTCATACAGTTCTGATAGACGAAGCGGAAAGAAAACTACAACACCTCCTAATAGAGCAAAATGCAGAGAGTCGAAAGAATGAGCTACGAATAAACTACATATAGGGCCATCAGCAATAAAATCCGATAAAAGAATTAATTTTATGACACAGTGGAGCCCAAAATGACAATTACCTTTTGGTTGTACTGAAATCAAGCACGCACATATATTTAAGTAATTGGGAAGTGGGACACTGAAATCCGAAGGCGAATTGGCATGGTGAATGATGCAATCACAAAGCTGAGTAGTGTATATAAATGTCGCTAGAAATAAGAAACAGAGTACTGGACTGCTCTGTGATGTCTGCTCTTAGTTATAGCAGCGAATGATGGACAATATCATCAAAAAGGAGGGAGAACTTGAAGCAAGTGAAACCTTGTTCTACAGAAGGTTCCGGAAGATATCATGAATCAAGCAAGTGAGAAGTGATGTGGTTTGAGAATTGAGCGTAAACGAAAAATATCAAGAACAGAGAGCTAATGTTCCTGGGACAACTCATGACGAAAGAAGGCTTAAAGAATCTGATACCCATATGTCAGATATAAGGAAAGAGAGACAGACGAAAGCAGCGGATATCATATTTGACGGACAGGAGCAGGTGGATATCAGAATCTGGTTTCGTTAGGTAACTAGACAAAGCGTGCAAAGAACAACCAGGGGTAGGAACGTGAAAGGCAATGATAGCCTACGTCTTAATGGGACATTTTACAGAAAAGAAAGAAGAAATAATGTCTATCTTTTATATATTAATATCATATCTGAGTGATAGTTGACACATCTTGAAATGAAATGTTGCGTATGAAAGTAAATAGCTGAATTTCAACGAAGACATTGAGGATGAATTGTAGGTAGCTAAACTGAGAAATGGCTAGCTTTTTCCAGGTTAATCATAAAACGGTTAATGCTATTGTCAAGAAATTTAATGAAGAAACCACTGTCATTGGGAACATTATTCAGAAGAAGCAAGTATTGTGGCTGAGCCAACGAAAAGTTCGCTGAAGAGGAAAACCAAGAGAAAACATCATAATAACCTCAAGATTTCGCCAACAGCATAGAATGTTCACATATGCGGTAAGATAGACTCTAAAATATCTAACGAATCAAAGAAGATTTCTGAGAAAGATGCTCTTGATTTTAGAGGTTAAGAAAACATGCCTGTGAACTGGACGAGAGAATTTGAGAACAAATATTATTAATTTTAGCAGTTTGCAATTTAGTGAGATGAAAATACGTTCTGCCGATATTTTAGTTAGTGTCAGTTTTATTGGAGAAATCAGAAAGAGAAGTTGAACACCGAAGGTAAGCAGGCAACCGTGAAACATGAAGATATTGGAGTAAAGGGCGCTGAATGGCTTGTACGAAAATATCTGCTGTTTCATGTTTGGATATTTCGAAATTCTCTCAATTTAAAGGAAAAGGAGCACCACTGTTTAAAACCAATCAGATTGACATGAATATCTACACGTTTCAAGAAGATACAGCCCTATGTCATACGAGGAAAGTAGCAAAGACCTGGAACGAATTGTAAGGAATCAAGCCACTGCCATATGTAGCCCAAATCTTCAGATAAACCTAATAGGTCAGGATCGGGAGCAACTTGAACTAAAACTTTGAGACGGTGCAACCAATATCACTTCAGTTGTAACCATTAAAGAAATATTGCTAAACTAGTAGCAGAACATGGATCGGTCGAATCTTGATAACTTGATCAAATTCATGAAAAGTCGAAAACAAGCTCTGAAACTAGAAACTAGAACACCTACTCTATACAATTTCTAAAATCTCTTTGTTTATGTTGAGCAGGGATGACGTAAATATATTTTAAATATGGATGCAGTATATTTTTCTAGTTAAAAGCTTTTCTTATGCCACCTTATGAGCGTATAATAGAGTTTATACACTATGTATATTTATTCACGTACACACACTTACGCACACATCTATATTACTCATATCATAATTTTTGAATCAGTTGGCAATTAGCCGATATTTTGACAATAATTCCATTAAATCTTACAATAAATCCTATAAATAAGCAGAATAGTAATGTTTATTATATTTTATTGTCATTTCTCAAAAACAAAAATGTTTAATCTCAATTTCTTATGTTTATGCTTTATTACAAAACAAATCATCACTTTTTAAGACAATAAAAATTTCCGGAAAATGACGGTCGTTATAAAATTTAGCAAATCCTAGGAAAAACATCTTTTCTCACTCGATTTTATTGCGGTTAAGTTTATCCATGATTACCGATATTTTTATTGTTGTCAACATTTTTTTTATTCTAACATAGCCACCAGCTTATAGATTTTGGCTGGTGAGTAATTTTTTGATTAAATTATATTTTTGTAAAATCATCCCTTCACAGTTATTGAAGACTAACGCTAATGATTACTAAATATATTTAATCACTTATAAAATACGATTCAATACACTTTTTGATGCATGTTTTGAAATATATATATATATATCTACACAATATATTTCTATTGTTATTAATCTTCCGGACATATAAGTTTGCAGATATGAATCAAAATTAGAGTCGTGCATTTTGAGAGACAACAATACTCTTGTTCTTTAGAAAATCAACAATTAAGATGGCAAACGTTTTATATGAATATTGTATTTAGGCAATAATGAATATTTTGAAAATAAAAGAATAAAAATAAGTATATCATTTACAGTGTTTAGCCTATTGTACTTATTTTCATTGTCATATTAACGGCGTTTCGGATGTTTTCTGTTCCGAATATATACAGATGACAAGAATTTTGTAGCAAACTAAAAATGAGGAGAATGTAAACTATTTAAATTCTGCAGAGAAAAATGTAGACACATACCGTTAGAGTATATAATGATTTTAAGCTTAAAAAATTATAAATTATTCAAATGCCATTATATATATATATATATATATATATATAAGAAAATACCACCTAAACTATAAAAATCTACAAAAAGAGAATATTTTACCTGCTAATCATACTATATTAAATAGAAATTATCTAAGAAAAACAATCAATATCAATTAACCTTGTGTAAAAGTACTCAAATTTCATAATATTAAATTACACAAAGCGACACATAAATAAGAAAAGTACCGGGAAAACGGAGCATTGACGAGTGAAGACACCGTAATGACGCCTTCACAAAAATTTGCATCGGCCTTACGTTGCTCTGGTGAGTTACAAACTTTCCCATATTATTCCTATGTTTAATCTTATCTATTTTGTCACTCTCTCTCTCTCTCTCTCTCTCTCTCTCTCTCTCTCTCTCTCTCTCTCTCTCTATGTCTTTCTCTTTCATTCTCACTCTCTCTCTCGCTATCTATCTATCTACAAAAGACATTATTCCATTTTAATTTTTCAATTTTGTGAAACCTCTAAAACCTACGTTGATCATATGTTTTCAGACCAATTACTTTACTGAATTAATATTTATACAAGCAAAGTTTTCTCGTGATTATTTTCCATAAATACGCTCATGTATTCACGCGCAGACATATAATGAAACCGACATATATAAACGTGCCGTCATATGTTCATATATAGCCACAGACAATAAGGATTTTTCTTTATATATATGAGATGTATTTAATTTATGCACGTCATACTGTGATTTTCTTGCGATGAATTTTTCATGGTTTAATTAATTCAAAATCGATGATTCTGAATCAGGATATTTTTCTAATGAGGAAATATGTATATATATATGAAAATTAATATAATGTGCCTCTAATAAAATCTTCGATATCCCCTTGTAATTATTCCTTGAATCTTTCTCAGGTATTAGTTTGCTGTTCTTTGTAAACACATAAAATTCTCTTTCACTTCCGGAAGCTTATTGCATTTTACTGCCATTTTTCTTTGAGTGCGGTAAATTGCGTGGCATAAAATAAAATATTAAAGTAGCAATTACTTTTTAAAAGATACATGAATTGCTAACATAAAACACTTATCTCTTTCTCTCACTTCTTGAAACATGTGTAGCATTATATCCTGCCGTCTTTCCATGTCAATACAACATCGTTTGTCTTTTGAATTTATAGAATGAAGTAAAAATTAGGAAATAAATTTTTTGAACATTTACTACTTTAAGTTCATGAGCAGGCGATCGTAAGCTAGACAATCAAGTGTGGACCAACTTCGTGTCAGTTTGTCGTAGTAATAGATACTGCAAATATTTAATTTACCAACAATACATTAGATTTAGTGAGATAGAGCAATTTGCTCGTGTTTTTAGTTCATTTTTGATACCATGTAAAATTATCGTAACACAGTTGTCGATTCTGCCATTTGTGTCATATACTGTTGTTATCATTAACAGGCGGAGGTAGTTTCACCTAGAAAGAAAGAATTATTCAATATTTTTTTCAAATGTAGTTGAATTTTGTAAATACCTGATATGGAAAATTTGGTAACACCTCTAAAAATAGAAATTATTCGATCGACATCAAAATCAAAGAGAATCTATTAATTGATAACCAGTTTAGAATCTAAATTTAGGTATCATACTTTTGTCAGAAACAGGGTCCAATTAAGCTGCATCATAAATGCCGTGTTGATCAAAGATACGTATAAAATATATTGTGAGGAATGCATGATCGACTGGCTCATCACCATGGTGAACAAAGAGTGACAGCTGGAGATCTCTCCGATCACTTGCGACAAATGCTATGTAATCAAACTCGTCAACAACCCGTCCAAGCAATTCACACACATCCTACTTGACCGCGGCCTCATAGTCATCGAATCTAGAGATTACCTAAAACAAGCTGATTTTCAGTCAGCCAGATCGATCATCAATCTCATCTTCTACGTTCTTCTCTTCCTCAAAATTACCTAGAAGTTTTGTAGGGGTCACCAACTCTATAAATCTGATGGAGACCTTCTAAAAAGATTACACTCGCACATACTACCAGTTTCTAACCTACTTAACTATGGGCTACGATGATGGTGAGAGCCACGTATTTTCGTTTCCTGCAGTTCGAACTATTCAATTGTTTTTTGATCCTTTATGGAGCAGGGTGCTATAGCCTTTCTGTCTTTCACGAATTAAACAAAATCACAGACCTAGACAATGTCAACAACTCGACAAGTTTTGAGATGAAGTGGTCTCTCCTTGAATTCAATAAGCATGCAACTGGTTTGTACTGCGCGTAAGTTTGTAGGAGACTAAATTGAAATATTTAAGAGACCTTCCCGATCCACTATTTATCTTCATTTGAAACGAACTTGTCGAATTCGTCACGACAACCTGGGGTCAAAGGTTTCCAATATTGGTGATATTCTGTCAGCAATCAATGCGACAGATTGATAGGCTGCATCTTTTGCAGACACATTTGTGATACGGAGTAAGTCAATATTCTACAACACTACAAATTGTTGTGAGATGTACACGTCGACATAAAGTAGCCATTAAATGCCTGACAACATAATGGTTTCGATTCCCACACTTTCAGGACAATAGAAGCAGAGCACTGACAAATCTTGCCTTCAACGTGAAAATTCAACAAAGAACTATGCAGGCAATAATCGTGTGCACCATCAATCACCGTCGTGGTCATTGACTGGGACACGACCTGCGACGATTTCATAACCATTCCACGAGGTTGATCTACCATTTTCACACGGTGTTGCTGGGGGGAACTTCAAAAATAGAAAATTAATAAATAATAGTACAACATTCATAAAGCAAAAAAAAAAAAACAAAAAACAATCGCACATAAAAATAATTTTATTAACGCTCTATGCTCGTCAGGATACGTAGCACGTTAAGACAAAACTAAACTTGCCTAAAGGGAATTTCTACCAGTAAATATGTAAAAATACATGAAATAGTCAATTAGAATTATAAAAGTCATGTATCTAGACATTTTTTTCGTTTCTGGTATAAAACTGTACTTACCAAAAAATATTTTGTCTGGAAAATATCTACCACTTTAAATTCAGACCTTTGTAATAAACATTTATGTAATGGTCGATGAAAATTCACAAATTTAAAGATTTTTAGATCAACGAAAATCGATGCTTACTTTGACATTCATAAATAACACCTTCCGAAAATATTTTTATATGTTGGAATCGAAAAATCACTTATATGTCTCAACAAATATGACGATGAGTTAAAAAGAATCAAATCACTTTAGAAATTACGAAAGAACATCCTATTCCTATCTTCGAAAAGCCAAACTCACACAGATATATTTAGGAAAATGTAATTGAAAACACAACAATACATTTCAAAATTTTCAACAATTCTGTATGGTTTTCAAAAAGTTAAATTTTAGGCCAAATAATATACAGATATATTTTTATATATCTTGCATTAAATGAAGTTTGCAATTTTTTAAATTTTCCTTCTAAAATTTAACTCGGTTGGTTGCCTATTTAAATGCAATGCGATTGGTTGATTAAAACACCAAGATGAAGAATAGACATTTTGTGCCAAAATTTTATTATCTTACATTTTATTATAGAAAATTCGTATTTCATGGTTCAATTGCCAATTAGTTCATTCATGAAAAAATGTCTACACTACTTCAATTGATAGTAATTATATTTTGTTTTACCGTAATTGAAGTCATTTAAAGATCGATGTACAAAGATTATTTTTTGTGATCAGGTGGCATAATTAATCACAAAGATTTTAAAAGTCATAGAACTGTAAAACTGGTAAAAGTTATTCATAATAAAGAAATCTGAATTAACATTTCAAAAATCTTTTTCCAATAATTTTATAATATGTGCGTCTGCCTCGGTGGGTGCTTCCGTGTATGTCTGTGTGTGTATGTGTGTGTGTCTATGTATGTGTGTGTTTGAAACTTAACTGATATTCTTAATTCTATTCTATTCTCCTGATAAATACGAATTATAAAAGGTTTTTCGATATTTTTTAGTTTAACAAATAAAAAAATGTATGGTCAAATATTTTTCAAATACATTTCTTACTTGAAACGATGAGAAGGAAAATATGTTTTTGAAATATTTATGAACTAGTGCATTTGAAAACAATTTTGTCTTTTAACAAATTGAAAGAAAAACTGCTATGAATTGTTTCATTTTAAATAATCTCATAATCATCATCATTGTTGTTTTATGTTCATTTTGATGATATCAGACACTTGATTAGATATATTTATCGTGTATTAAATAGTTTATAAAATCAGATTTAATTCATGTGCATTAGATTTTGAGAAATATGTTTATTTTCTGCGTGGGTGATTTTAAAATAACAGAATTTAGTGCAAACATATTATTAGCAAATAGACTGTAATTGAAAAAGTAAAAAACGTATGAATATTTCATACTGACAATGAGAAGAAAAACTGAACAATAGCATGATATTGCATAATATTACACGAAATAGAGTATTCTTTCTAACACAGGATATTTTATGTGCAATCTTATATATATATATTTTTTTCTAAACATATACTGTTAAATTTAAGAGACAATGAATATCTATTATGTGTCAAGAGCCGTTCCAATCGTCGTATTTTGGCTTTAATTTCAGTTGAAAATAAAAACAAAAATTCTCCAACATTGGATAAATGTTATTAATTTGCACATTAAATCCAAATGACACACCCTGAATAAAATCACCTTTAAAACCGGTCATAACACGTTACATTGCATTTGAATACATGGTTCTTTTGTCATTTTGCGCTATCACGCGGTGTGACGTCATAGAACCGCATTGCAATTTTGCGAACTGAGTGTGTAATTTCTGGTAACTATCAACACAAAATAAAATAGTCGGTGATGGTGGATGTTACTGGATTACCGTCTTAATAACCTCTCTGAAAATGGCTCATGTGAGCCGAAAGCTTAGAACCAAA
The DNA here is from genome assembly GCA_037127315.1 of Ascarosepion bandense. NCBI lineage: Eukaryota > Metazoa > Mollusca > Cephalopoda > Sepiida > Sepiidae > Ascarosepion > Ascarosepion bandense. The sequence continues at coordinate 289,956 of JBBBDQ010028758.1, read as the reverse complement.
TTAATAAAAGATTATCTAAATGTTGGAGAAATTTTGTCTTTATTTTCAACTAAAATTAAAGCGAAAATACGACGTTTAGCACGGCTCATGATTAAACATAATATACATTCATTGTCTCTTATATTTAACAATATATGTTTAAAAAAATATTTCCTGCCACGATACATTATATATATACATGATATATATATATACAAAATGAATAAACACGAAGAAAATGATTGCAACTTACAAAATATTCATTCAAATCCATACTCAATATAAAAAAAAAATATATCTGCTCAATTTTTCAGTCTGTCTTACGTTCTTGGTATGTTGATTTGAGATTTTTATTTAATTTTTATTGTAATTTTTGCCTGTTTAATTTTTGTCTTTAATTTGCCTGCATTTTTTAACAGGGTTAGTATTTTGCTATTGTAAATAATATTTGCGTTTAAATCACGATTCGACTTCATAGTGGTTTCGCTGTTTGAAGGAATTTTTAAGGGAAGGGTGGTGTAGCATTGGTCATTCTTTCTTTCTCTCTCGATTTCAAACTAAACTATTGCCCGGTTCACACTCCACCCACGTCTATTGAACAGCTGAAGAGGCTCATCCCTTGTTTCCTGGTTAGGATGTGGTTTCCGGTTTTCTCTTTTCCAATCTTTTCACTCTTTTCTTTTTTTATTTTAATTTTTTTTCAATTGGAGTAAATAGACTAAACTAAACTATCGCCCGGTTCACACTCCACCCACTCTATTGAATAGGTGAAGAGGCTCATCCCTTTTTCCTGTTTAGGATGCAGTTTCCAGTTTTCTCTTTTCCAATCCCTTCACTCTTTCCTTTTTTTATTTTTACTTTTTTTTTCAAATGGAGTAGATAAACTAAACTAAAATATCGCCCGGTTCACACTGCACCCACGTCTATTGAACAGGTGAAGTGGCTCATCCCTTGTTCCCTGTTTAGTATGTGGTTTCCGGCTTTCTCTGTTCCATTCTTTTAGCCCTTACGTAGCCCCCTGCGCATCAGTGGCGTTATCGCATTGCTTGTGGTGGTATGATTTAAAAAAAAAAAAGTGGCGGGCCACTACGAAAATTCTTTGGGAAAATTACAGAACGGAATCCTACTTCGGTATTTCTGCTCAACTTGTTCAATCTGTTTTACCTTCTTGGTATGTTGATTTGCGATTTTTATTTTATTTTTATTGTAATTTTTGCCTGTTTAATTTTTGTCTTTAATTTGCCTGAATTTTTTAACAGGGGTAGTATTTTGCTATTGTAAATAATTTTTGCGTTTAAATCTCGATTCGAATTCATAGTATGCAAGGAATATAACATTATATATATATATATATATATATATATATATATATATATATATATATGACGGTCATGTCTCGTTGAATACACCGGTTCCCGCTCGATCTCAGAAGTTGAGCCTGGTCAGTACTTAGGTGGGTGACCACTTGGAAATACCAGGTGCTGTTAGCGTTCACGGATGTGCGTTGTGGTGCGGTGGATGTCGGCTTGGAGGGGGAAATCGGTGAGCCGAGTTCCAATTTCAATCGAACACACTGCATTCTCTTGCGCACTAGTACCCTTCGGAAAGGTATTAATCCGTCCGTTCCCTCCAATTATGGGTTAAATAATTGAGGTCTGCTGTTCATGCGTTATGTGGCAGATTTCTGCAACGATTGTTTGTTATCAGCAGTTCCAAAAAGTGTGGATGGTACGACACAATGCCTTCACCACTATAAACAAATCTCTGTGTGGATGCCTTACTAAGGTTTGACCCTCATACATCGAAATCGATGGGAGAGTCCATAATATATATATATATATATATATATATATATATATTAATAAATTTATATTATTATTAGTATTAAAATTATATATATATATATATATATATATAATTTTAATACTTTGTTTTGGTTATGATTAAATTAAAACAGTACACAGCTCTATCAAATATGTTCACTACAATTATATTGCATAATTTTTTTAAATAGTTTTCTTTTATGAACGAGTTACATTACCCAACCTAGCGTTTTACCATATGCTTGTGTTTTCAGGCAATTTACAATAACCGATTTTAGGTTAGGATTTATTATGTACGCACAATTTTCCAAAATACAAGTAATGACGTTTACATCCATCCTTGTAGTTTCTTAATAGGTATTTTTTGGCATGGTTACGCTTAGTCATAATTTCCTTTCTTTCATAACGTTTTTATTCTTTAGGGAATAATATAATAGCTAACTTGTCTACGTGAAACAGTGTACATATTTTGCCACCATTGTAATGCTTGGCTGTTTCCACTCCACTACACTAGATCTCTGGGTCAATTCCATATTTCATTAAAAAAACACACGGTGGTTTAGCAAGATATAGATTGCAAAATTTGTCATAGCGGAAAAATTAAATTCGATGGAAAATTGATTGTTAATAAAAAGTTCAACCGGAAGACTCTTAAATTAAAATTGTTCTTCCTGAAAAACATTCACGGTTTTGGCACTGATTGGATGCCACAGAATAAACTTTGGGAATTACCTGTAAATGTATACTGCCACAATATAAAAAATTCGAATGCCAAAGCTGAAAAACCGGAAAAATAACTGAAGGAAGCCTATCAAGGAATTTGTCGTGGGTTAGGCAGGAGTAAAACGATGACAAAATTTGAACAAAATATCGACGTTCAGCCAGTGTTCAGAAAGAAGCGAAATGTGCCTTTTGCCTCGTTGGAATAAGGTAACGAGGAACTAGACAGATTAGTAAAAACTGAAGTTCTATCAAAGATAGATTACAGTGAATCGGCCGTACCAGCAGTCTGTGTAAAATGTAATCGAAAGACATGCGCGTTTGCGTTAATTTTTACGACAAGATTGAATGCTGTTCTGAAGGACTAACATTATGGTGGTCTTTGTGCCGAAGACTATTTGGGAAGCTAAACGAGGCGAATATTTTCTCGAAAACTGACATTAACGACGTTTATTTGCAAATTTCTGTTCAAAAGGTGAGTTTGAAATTATTGTGCATAGATACGCAATACAGTATTCCAACAAGTCATGGATACATGCTGATTTGCCTTGACATCACAGTAGCTTATTTAGATGACATTAAGTTGACAAGCCAAAGCGTAGTCGAAAATAAGGAGCATGCCCACCATGTCTTTGCTAAAATTAAATATTACGGTTTTTAAACTAAAATAGAACAAATGTTTTTTTCTTTAAATGAATCAAAAACAGAGAACATATATCATCAAGAAGAGCAGGAGACCGAACCCTTAACTCTCTACATTGATTAAAGACTTCCTGGCACCGATTAAAATCGGATCATTGCAAACATCTTTCAGACGAGTAAATTATTACCAGACATTAACAGCGTCCCTCTCCGTAATGAATTATTAAAGAGACAATGTTTGGAGAGTAGAATGCCAGCAGGCATTTGAACGAAAAAAAAAAACAATTAAGTGTGACATATTTCTGACACATTACAACCTGGAATTGGAAATCACTGTTGCTTGCGACACTAGTCCGTATGGCGTAGGCGCATGCATTCTTCAAAAGATGACTGATTGTACAGTAAAACTGATAGCTCACGCGACGATAGCTTTGCTTACTTCGAAAAAAATACTCTCAGATTGAAAAAGAGGAGTTTGGGATTATATTAGCTGTCGCAAACTTCCTCATCTATATTTGCGGTCGACATTTCACTTTACAGACAGAATTTAGAAACTTCTGTAAAACAAATCAGATCGTAAAAGGCACTAGCGCTCCATATCATTCGAAGTCTAATAGACAGGTCGTGAGTTTGTGATATGTTGAAGATAGCTTTTAAAAAGGTAGGACACACTAACTACAAAATCCCTTCAGAAATCTCTCTCTATATATATTATGGACTCTCCCATCGAAATATCTTTAAGTATGCAGAATTACACCTAATAACAAAACACCAGCTTCACAATCTCCAGCCGAAGAGTTGTTCGCACGTTGGATACGGTCCTTTTACGATAAATTACTCCCGAAATAGACAAAACCAGGATGAACAAGCATCATACCTGCAAGACTATATGACCCGGAGAAAATGTTTTTTTCAAAATTTTAAAGGCAAAATAATATTTTTGAAAATTGGAACGATCTAAAAAGGGTCGAGAACATGATCCTTTTAACTAAGAGTCAACAATTTGCGCATAAAAGACAACTCAACAATTTATGAAAAGCCTAACTGAGGAGGTGGTTAGCAAGCTTTCTGAGGAAACAGTTATGTATGTCATACACGACACTTTCAATATTTTGAACTCTCTCGCGGCCCTGAAATGTACTGTTCTAAGAGGAAAAGAAAATCATCTAATTTAATACGTGTCAATCTTAAATGTAAATCCTATTTAGACCATAAGAAAATAAAACTGTTCAAAGTTTTTTCGTGTGAACTTGGTAAAGATGTCAGACAAGCTTTAAATACCTAGCCAGGTGTAAAAAAAGAAATACTGGTTCAAACTCCCTTCTTCCTTTCGTGTTTTCTTCCTGGCCCTAATATTCCACAACACCAGATATGATATTCTATTTCACTAGAATTTTCCCTGGGCTATTCAGCTAAAATTTTAACAGTATGAATTAGTGAAAAATTATACTACAATATTGCATTTTCTTCAGTAATCATTTCCTGAAACATAAGATGAAGTTGAAAATTCTTAATTATTCCGGGCCGGTAATTTGACTCAACTTGGTTAATAATATCACTAACAAAACAGGAATTTAAGAAAAAAATTACTATCACTATTACATCAACAAACAAAAATATACAAGCTTTTGACAATTTAATCGATTACTCGAAATTTTTTATGGTACTATTTCTTTTTTTCTTCTTCCCCTATATATATATATATATATATATATGTGTGATGTGTGTGTGTGTGTGTTTGCGCATCTGCGTGCGTGCGTGTGTGTGTGTGTATTAATTAATATAAATATTTATACACGAGAATGTATAAATTATACGCCAATATATAAATGCTGTTAATAACATTGTGCTTAATATGGTATGACAGAGCGATTCCTCATATATTAAAAATGTACATATTGTAATAGGTCGATTACACCACTCACAGTTAAATATCATTAAAAATTACAAATTACCTCCATTTGAATACACCCCGAGAATTTTTTTCAATTTTTAATATATTTTTACTTTTAATTATTTTATCTTCATGCATTTTTTAAATTATTTTCTACGTATGATAACAGAGTACACTATCATTGAACAATTTAACTTCCACAAAGAAAGAGGGTACTTAAATTCGAATCTCATACCCCGCCAGCTTACTATATGTACCCGATGACTGCTAAGTGCATGAAACTCAGCGTTGCGTACGATATATATTCCTTTAGGTTTTCATATGTTAAAATGTATTTTTTACAATTCGTGCCAAGTTATTTTCAAGATGACTTGTTTTCTAATATTTCAAAAATGTCTAATCAATTCACACAAAAATTTCACACAACGCAATCACTGAATCTCTCGTACTAAACTGTGCAATGTAAACAAACTGGCGCCATATTTGTGATAAGCACGTTTATTTGAGTGTGCCAAATTAGTAGAAAAGTGTAAGAATTTAGTGAACAAATTGGCAGCAAATTTAGTTTAAGTGATGCCGAAAATAAACTATCACCTCAGAACGCACAAAAGGTAATTCTATTCTATAAATTTCTAAATTATAGGGAGGTATCATCAAACAGTGAAAAAGTTCACCGCCGACCCTACACAAATAAGCAAAATGGCAGATAAATCCAAGCCGAAGATTATTTTACGCCTTCTCGTGTCACGACTTAAACGAGAGGCCACGAAAACTCTTGACTTACTAGTCAAGATATTTTCAGTCGCATTAGGGATCCTACTGTGTAAAAAATACTCAATGTCAGTATCTGAGGGAAATAGCAACAGCAGTCAAACCTGTATTGAAGCCTCCGTGACGAGAAATCACATTCAAAATCGATTGAAATGGGCCTAGGATAATATGAACATTGACTTCTCTAAAGTTTTCTTCACAGATGAAACTCGAGCAGCACTTGATTGGTCAAATAAATGGTGTAAAGGCTTGGTAATAAACGGACAGAATCGCCATCATCGTTTGAGACGCCAACAAGGCGGTGGGGGAATACTGATCTCGGGTGGTATTATTGGAAAAAACATTAGTGGACCCAAGGAGAGAACCAGATGTCGTGAAAATGACTGCTGATGTATACATAGCGTTTATGAAGATGCATCTTGATCTGTGGATGAAAAGGCAAAGAGTTGCCTTCAGAACAGCCATTGTTTTTATGCAAGATAATGCTCCATCACATTCTGCTCGCAAGACTACTGAATATTTGAAACAGTTAGGCTTAGTTGGACCTCGGAAAATGAAGTGGCCAGCAAATTCTCCGGATTTTAACCTAATCAAAAGTCTTTGGAGTATAATGAATGGAAGACTGTACACCAACGGATGACAATGACATCCTACAACTAAGAAACACTATAGATCGTCGAATTCTTCAAGGAATGTCAAAACAGGGAAAGCAAATTCGCTATTAATTTGTTTAAACAGTACCTTTTTGTATCTGATATTATTTGTTTCATTATCTTGTTTGTTAGTTTGTTTGATCATAAACTTTAACGTACAACAATAATAAATCTTTGTTTGCCAAAATTCTGGGCATTTTACTAAAACATTCTAATAATTTGGCACGCTCAAATATGGCACGAGTTTATTTACATTGGGCAGATTAGTACAAATACTTCAGGGATTGCGCGGGTTAGTGTTGCCAATATTGTGTGAAAATCTTGTGTAAATTGTTTTTGAAATATTAGAGAAAATTATTTTGATAATAATTTGACACGCAGTGTATGTAACGGTGGTCTAGTCAACTGAAGCTGAATTCGACTTCTTTTGACACATTCATTTCCAATTAAAGCCAATTAATATTTCATCTGATTCACTGGATTTGATTCCTCACATTTGTTGAAAACCTCGAAAGATTCACTAAAGGAATGCGTATTAAGACATAAATTCGGAAAAGTTATTTACATGTATCTGCATGACATTAAATAAATTATCAACATGAGCATATACACAGCAGAAGAATTCAAAAAATATTCCCCTTCTTTCTGTTTAATGGTAGAGTGTAACGAACTAATATTGAACATACAGACAAACACAAATACAAACCCATCAATAAGCAAACAAACACAGGGTATCATATTATAGATATTTGCATGCTGCAATGTGATTGTAATCAGGCAAGTTCTGTTTAAGCAGATAATCGGATAGACAATGTTTTTGACGCCGGAAAAATTATACATTTCATGATGTTTTTACATTTATTACCGCAACTCAATAAATACTGACAAATGTGAAATAAAATCTTGGTTCTTTTACGCGTTCGAAGCAATAAAAGATATACAGCTTTGTCTAACTTCGCGAATGTTGAAAGTTATTGCTTTTTTAACGTCCCGAATGAGACAAGACAACAAAAACAATCGTATATGGGACAAAAGTTTATATTATTAATTCCGATTCTGACATTTATTTTCCCCTACACATGGTGTCTGCATATTGACAATGCAGATAATATACATCGTCAAGAATAATAGAAATCTCTATCAACTCAAAGCATGCTATTTTGCAACTGTTATTTTTACTTATCATTATGTTTCCTTATTATTATTATTATTATTATTATTATTATTATTATTATTATTATTATGTTGTCATTTTTCATCATATTTTGATTCCTGCTATGGTAACACTACCTAACAACTGTGCGGGAAGGTCTAGTGCAGGTCGGGGTGTGTTGCTATAGCTCCATTTCATGTTTTATTTTATCTCCCCTAACATACCTAGCGCTACATAAAGAAAGTTCTCCTTAGTGTGTGGGCTGTATTTAACAAGACAATATTTTTAATATCCCTTTAGCTGGGGTTTTTTAAGGATTCTTTCAATGTGTTGTTTTGTTTCATTTTTTATCATTCCAAGTGCACAATTCTTGTTTACAATTTTCACATTTTTACAATTTCAATCTCCAGGTCTTTATATTTTGACAGTTTTTTGAAATCCTTGATTGCTATGTTATAATCCGCTGGGCAAGCCAAATCAAATAATAGGCAAGTGTTTTTCATTCTGGTTTTAACAATAATGTCTGGCATATTTGCTTCAACTTTTCTGTCTGTGTAGATGGTGTAATCCCATAGAATGGTGAAATCTTCTATTTAGGTGACCGATGAAGGGTGATGTTTATACCAATGCTGTTTACATATTTTCCATAGTGTTTGCACATTGTCCAATATAAATATTGCGCCATTCTATCGTGATGATATTATATTCATTTGGGGCAAGTACAGAACATCCTGAGATTAGATGGTCTATTGTTTCTAGGTATTTATCACAAAACCTGCATATTATTTATAATATTTGACTGAATGTTCCTAAAGAAGGGTCTTTGGTCTTGCACTGCAAGAATAAAGCCTTCAGTCTCAGACTTTAATCCACATACACGTAGCCATCGATGATTATTAACATTATCAACATTTGATTTATTGGCACGTTCTGGATATTGGCCATGCAGAGGTTTGTCTTGCCAGCGTTGTTTCAAGTTTTCAAGAGATTTTTTCCTTGACTTTCATTTTCATATTTTCTGCCGCAATAGTTGGTTCTTGTCTTCTGTTTCGCTTTTCTACAGAATCTACTAAATGAAAATATTGTTTATATTTATTACCTTCTTTTATTATTGACTATTTTTTTTCTGTTTTCATGTTGTTTAACCAATTTTATCATCTAGTTCTTTGTTGTTTCTATGTCTATTACTAATATAATTGTTGTTGTCAAGCGTAAAAATTCTAGCTGAATAAGACCTCTTCCACCTTTGTTACGGAGTATGTATAGACTGCTTACATCAGCCTTTGGTGATGTATCTTATATTTAGAAAGAGGTTTTCATGTTTTAGAAGCCAGTCGACTGATGTCGCTTAGATTCCAGTTTAAAATATTGAAACTGTAATAGACAACTTTGATGGTAATGTTATTGATGGGCATTTTTCTGTTCTGAGAATTCAATTCAGTTTTTAATATCAGTCATAGCCTTCTATAGTACGCTTTACGCTCTATTTCTTTCATTTTTATGGTGTATGTTTTCACTTTTATTTACACTTAGGTATTTATAAGCTTCTTAGGCTTCTAAATCTTTTTTTGTTTAAGCACAGTCTAAGCTAATTGAGGATTTTTGTTTAGTGATTCACGTAAAACTGCGAATTTAGCACATTTATTCAAATTGGATTTAATTCCAATGACTTCGCTGAAGCATTATACAGTTTGCAGAACACCTTCCAGCTCGTTATCATTCTTAGCATACAACTGTAAGTTATCTATGTAACTTAGATGGTTTATTTTCTTTTGGGCTATTGTATAACCATATTCTATCTTGTTTAGTTGACTGGTGAGTACTATTAATGATATGCAAAATAGTAAGGGAGACAAAGAGTAACATTCAAATATACACTTTTGGATGTTTAATTCACCAGAATTGTAGGTTCCATATATATGATTGAGGTAAAGGGTTGTTTTATATATCAACATACACTGTTTTATAAAATTAATGATGACAGTGATATCTTGTATGTATTTAACGTATTTAAGTTCCAGAAATGTGGAATACTGTCGAATGCCATGCGATAATGTATCCAGGCAATACTAAGATTTTTCTTTGCATTGTAGCAGTTTTCCAGGAACATTTTGTTAATAAGTAATTGGTCTTTACATCGGTAACTGCCACGTTTGCACCATTTTTATTCAAGCGGTAATGTGTCATTTTTTCCAAGAAGAAATATGTGTGTTTTGTTAAAATATATATTAATAGTTTGTATGTAGTCGGAAGGCATGTAATTGGTCAGTTGTTTTTCGGGTTGTTTGTGTCACTATTCTTGCGTAAAATAAATGTAATTCGGTTGATTATCCATGCAGGAATTTTAGTGAGATCATTAACTAAATCTTGAAGGTCTTTGGCTAATTTTTTGTGCTGCATTTATATAATATAGCAAAAAGTTAGGGATTTTATCTATTCCTGGAAAATTCTAATTGTCTGTTTTTTCAGTGCACATTCAACATCCTCTTCTGTGATTCAAGCTCATGTCTGTTCGTGTTTGTTTCTCATTCGTTCTATCTCTTGCGCAATCCAATCGAATTATTTGTTAAGTTATTTAGGACAAGCTCATATTTTTCAAGAACTGTATAACTTTTCCATTTTGGCAGGAGACTATCATTTTATTAGTAATTTTTTACCTATTTCCCTGTAAAATTGTTTGCATCGATTTGAAATATTTTGTTTTGTCAGTAGAATCTTGATCTTATCTCATATATTGCTTCATTGAGATTTATATGAGTGTCTTTTTTATTCAAAATAAATTTGAGTGCTGCATTGTAGAGCTTAATAGTTTCGAGTTTATGCTTTGTTGCTAGTTCTCGTTCCTCCATTGCAATATTTTGTATCTGAATGATATGGTTCATTATTTCTTCTCTGGCATCTTGTGTACTGTTCTTGTTTTCCGTAACATAATTGTGTTCAATGTGTTTTGAAGTCGTTTCATTGCCGTCTTGTAACTGACTCAGATCACACCTTTCCAGCACTTTTAAACTGAAACATTATCTTCACAGTCATTTGTGTCTATCACGTTTTCTACATTATGACCTGTGGCTTGTTTGATATTACTACTTTTTATTTCTGATTTTGGTTCTCTTTCATATTTTGTTGATTCGTCTATTCCGAGGGCAATTCTTTTTATCTCATTAATTTTAGCCTTTGTCAATTGGTTTTTTCGCATGATGTATCTTCGTAAATTGGCCAATTTATTTTCGTCAATTCACTTTCTATTTGTTTGTCCAACCTTTTTTCGTCAAATACCAGATGATTGGCGAGTGATGATTTTGAGGTTTGAGTAACGCTTCATGCAATGCAGTCATATTGACATTGTACTACCCATGATACCATTTTATTTTTTCTTATTTAAATATACGGTTATAGATCTATCTGGAAAATTTTCAGTGCCTTCATTATTATTATCCTGGTTGTGGGGACCTGAAGATTTATTCTTTGTGTAGGAGTTTGCCCTATGGCGGATTTTTCGACATCAGGTAGGTTCTCTTCTGAAGGACGGTTTCCCTGTTTATCTGCTGGATTAGTCATATTGAACTTTTTATTTCTATTTATAATTCTCATATTTTTCGTACGAGTGACGCACGGGTTCAAAAGTTCACCCAATGTTGCCCGGCACTTTTAAAATCAGGGTTTCGAAGTCTGTAGAGGATCGTTTGTGACCTCATAACGCAGTGGCCATTCACATCTCAGCACGATTAACACCGTGAATTGCGGTTTATTTTTCGTAGTTTATCTTTTTCCCAAATAGTTTGCCAACAGAAAGCTGACAGAGACGCGATTGCAATTAAAAGAGAAAGACGCTGGTTTAAAAAAAAGTAAAAACTTGAGCGTAGCAGCCGCTCAACGAAACAAAACCTCACTACAGTATTTTTACTACTATTACTACATCTTATAACAAAAAAATAATTGTTAAGAATAAAAAAATAATGGAAAAGAAAAAGTTGACATACGTTTAAGTGTACTTGTGCTTTGAGATTTAAAATAAAAATAATAATTTGTTAGTCCACTGTTTATTCAATTATTTTTTCATTAATACCGTCGAAAATAGGGTTATCAAATCATAACAATTAAATAAATAATTAAAATAAATAAATAAATTAAAATAAATATGTAAGTAAATACGTATTCTTTCTAAAAAATAATATCGTCGAAATTATAATCAAACTGTTATTCATCTTATTTTTTGCGTTCTTTTGGTTTATTTTTTGTAAGAAAACTATAATAGTTAAAGAAATTGTTTCGAAATATCGAAAACTAAGGGAAATATGAATAATAAGAAAACTAGTTGATGATTCTATTTATTATGATCATTTAATGAAGAAACAGAAAAACTAAGTAATATATGAAGAAAACTTCACGCTTATCTTATAGTAAAACACAATTTCCTATAGAAAAAATTCAAAATGAAAAATGCCGGTTAAAAAACAAAATAAAACAACTTGGACGTAGCAACCGCACAACTTAAGAAAACATAACTACACTAGAGGGTATTCTGTTAGTCCTTGTAACATAAACTATTGTTAAGAAAAAAATTTAATGGGAAAGAAAAATTGACATATGTTTAAGTTTTTACTGCTGTGAAATTTAAAATAAAAACAATAATTTGTTCGTTACTGTATATTCAGTTATTTTTTCATTAAAGTCATCGGAAATAGAATTATGAAAATAAAATAAATTAAAGAAGTAATTAAAATGAATAAACAAATAAAAATAAATATACAAATAATATATATTTTTCTAAAAAAGAATATCGTAGAAATTATATGCAAACTGTTTTTCATCGTATTTTTCCTTGGTAATTTATATTTAAAAAGCTTTTGTCCCGTGCAGTAAAAATGAAATCTTCGGTTTCAAAATTAAAACCAGATAGCTGTAACCACTGATGGATGTGGGGTTTTCCTGTATCAGCTTATTTTAGTAGGGGCAGAGTATTGATCATGAAGCTTCTTATATTGCCATCGATTCTGTTTTTGGTAAACTGCTTTTGCTTTCTGTTTAGTAGGACATATATCCCTGCAGTAGATACAATACGTTGTTTTTTAACTGCATTTTATAAACATTTCACCCCAAGTAAGGATATACAGACACTTGTGCTCATTGTTTTTCAGTAAAAAAAAGGAAATAAAAGAAAAAGGAAACAGAGTAAATAGGATGCAGGAGAAATGTTAAATGAAAGTTGGGAATCAAAAATATAGAAGTTAACAATTTTGCACTTCATATTTATATGATTCTATCTATCAGAGAAGCATGTAAACGTATTAAAATCTCACAGAAGAGAAGGGCGAGGGAAAATAGAGTACAAGCTGCATTTCCATTAGAATATATTGAAGGTAAATAGATGTGGGCTTTTGCCAATCTATTAGCAGAAATTAATTCTTGTAAATAGGTCGCAAGAGAGAAAAACTCGTCGTAGCAGAGGCGTTTATGATATGAAGGAACATAACATGACGATTATATTGCAGATACTAGTTTACATTTTTAAGAAGCCTGAGATGAATTGCAAGATTACAAAACAAGATATGTGAACGTGAATATTCATTTTATATTTATTGGCCTCATTTGTTAATGAGTCAGTTAATTGCCATACTTGAGACACGCCTGGGTGATTAAGTCAGGAAAGAAACATGACTTTCTTTATAATCATATCAACCCCGAGCAAGGAGGTAACGCCACTGATGTGACGGGGGCTACTTAAGAGTGAAAAGATTGGAAAAAAAGCCGAAATCCACATCCTAAACAGGGAACAAGGGATGAGCCTCTTCAACTGTTGAATAAACGTGGATGGAGTGTGAACCAGGCAATAGTTTATTTTATCTACTCCAATTGAAAAAAAAAAGATTGAAACGACTGGAAAAGAAACAGCTTGAAACCACATCCTAAACAGGAAATAAGGGAGGAGCCTTTTCACCTGTTCAATAGACGTGGGTGGAGTGTGAACCGGGAGATAATTTGGTCTATCTACTCCAATTAAGAAAAAATAAAAATAAAAATAAAAACATGTTGGTGGATTGCTAAGTTTTCAATTAGTTAAAGTCCAGTCAAAGAGATTTCTGCTAAAATTTTAAAAAAAATAAAGAAAACCAATTAAACAAGAAAGGTTTAAAATTAAGCAAAAGAAAGACTTACTTTTAAGAATATTTCAAACAAAGTTGATTCACATCCCAACGATAGGTTACTACCAGGAAGACAAAAAGTATTTTTACTTTTTGGTTACACCAAGTGAATATTGAGGCGAGGTTGTGTTAGTCAACGGAAATAGCCAGTGAGTGACCCCAAGAGAGTAGCAAGACTACCCGCCGGTCACTGGACAGAAAATTTTCCTGCAGAACGTGAATATTCATTTTATATTTGTTGGCCTCATTATTAATGAGTCAGTTAATTGTCATATTTAACACACACCTGGGTGATTGAATCAGGAAAGAAGCATGACCAACTGGACAGAAGTTTTTCCTGTAGAACATTAATATTAATTTTGTATTTGTTGGCCTCATTTTTTAATGAGTTAGCTAACTGTCATCGTTGACACACACCTGTGTTATTATATTAGGAAAGAAGTATAACTAAATGGATAGAATATTTTCCTGCAGAACTTAAATATTCATTATATATTTGTTGTACTCATTTATGAATAAGTCAGTTAATTGCCATAGTATACACACGTCTAGGTGATTAAGTCAGGAAAGAATCATGACTAAATGAACAGGTGATTCTCTTGCAGAACGTGAATATTCGTTTTATATTTGTTGGTCTCATTTATTAATGAGTCAGCTAATTGCCATACTTGACACACACCTAGGTGAATTATTTAAGAAATAAGCATGACTAACTAGATAGAAGATTTTCCAGCAAATCGTGAATATTCATTTTATATTTGTTGTCCTGATTTTAAAGAGCCTGCGTGATTAAATAATGTAAGAGGCATGACTAACAGGGCAGATGATTTTCCTGCAGAACATGAATATTCATTTTATATTTTTGACCTCTTTCATTAATGAAGCAATTAATAGCCATATTTGAAACACACCTGTGTGATGAATCAGGAAAGAAGCATGACTAAGAGGACAGAAGATTTTCCTGCAGAAAGTGAATATTCATTTAATATTTGTTGACCTCAATTATTAATGAGTCAGTTAATTGCCATAATTGACACAAACCTGGGTGATTAAATCAGGAATGTAGCATGACTTACTGGACATAATATTTTCCTGCAGAACGTGAATATTTATTTTATATTTCTTGGCATCATTTATTAATGAGTCAATTAATTGCCATACTGGAAACAGACCTGGGTTATTAATTCAGGAAAGAAGCATGACTAACTGTACAAAAGATTTTCCAGTAGAACATGAATAGTTATTTTCTATTTAATGGACTCATTTATGAATGAGTCATTTAACAGCCATTCTTCTCACACGCCTGTATGATTAAATCAGGAAATAGACATGACTAACTGGACAGAAAATTTTCATGCAGTACTTGAATATTCATTTTATATTTGTTGGTCTCATTTATTAATAAGTCAGTTAACAGCCATAGTTAACACACATCTGGGTGATTAATTGAGAAATGAAACCTGACTAACTGGACAAATGATTTTCTTGTAGAACATGAATATTCATTTCATATTTGATGGCCTCATTTATGAATGAGTCATTTAATTGCCATACTTGACACACACCTGGGTGATTAAATCATGAAAGAAGCATGACTAACTGGACAGAAGTTTTTTTCCTGCAGAACGTGAATATTCATTTTATATTTTTTGGCCTCATTTTTTAATGAGTCAGTTATTTGCCATACTTAACACACACACCTGTATGATTAGTCAGTAAAGAATCATGACTAAATGGCCAGAAGATTTTCCTGCAGAACGTGAATATTCATTGTATATTTGTTAGCCTGATTTATTAATGCGTCAGTTTACTGCCATACTTGACACCCGCCTGGGTGATTAAGTCAGAAAAGAAACATGACTAACTGGATTGGAATTTTTTTTTTGCAGAAGTCTGCGATGACTGATTCCGAACCAAAGCTATAGAACCGAATTTGTCCTGCTATTGAACTCATAGCTGAATGGACAAGAGACGGATTAATACGTTTCCCAATAGTATCAAATTAATGCAATGAATTTAACTGCGATTCGAAGTCGTCTCTTTGATGACTGGTTCCGAGCCGATATTCATTTAACAAAAAATAATTTGTTATTATTGTGAAAAATGTCTTATTTCTTTCATTTTACTTGACATATCATCATTCATTCTTTTATATAATTCTAGTTAGTTTTTTTTATTCTTTTTAATGAATCATCTGTCTCTCTCGTATCTGGACACATACATACGCTCTATATCATCATAAGCATAAATTAAAGATGTTGGAAGTGTATTGTATCAATACTGCAACTCAGTGTTTAGGGATGATTTCTGCTTAAGGTCACACTTGCACGCCTGTATTATTTTCCCCACATTCTTATTCATTTAGATATGCTCTATTCCTTCCCCTTCCTTGACTCTTATTTTTGTTTAGGCTTCTTCTTATTCCAATGTCGAAATATGTTTAATAAAACCTGGATAAATTAAGTGTGTTTCTGTAATTCCCTCTTTCTTGATTACATTTATCTAATCTGGAGTTCATTTCCATTTGATCACTGAAAAGTTTACACTCTCTGAAAACCAATCAACACATTGCCATCTTCGGATAAAGGGGACTAAAATATCAATGTAGAGCCGCTGATTATATGATTATTGTTTACTTGATTATCGTTTTCTCTTTACACTCTTTTCTTTTTCTTTTTTTCAGTTAGAGTAGATAGACTAAACTATCGCCCGGTTCACACTCCACCCACGTCTATTGAACAGGTGAAGAGGCTCATCCCTTGTTTCCTGTTTAGGATGCGGTTTCCGGTTTTCTCTTTTCCAATCTTTACACTCTCTTCTTTTTTTTTCAATTGGAGTAGATAAACTAAACTATCGCCTGGTTCACAGTCCGCCCACGTCTATTGAACAGGTGAAGAGGCTCGTCGCTTGTTTCCTCTTTAGGATGTGCTTTCCGGTTTTTCGCTTTTCTAATCATCTCACTTTTATGCTAGCCCCCTGCACATAAGTGGCGTTACCGCCTTGCTTGGGGTGATATGATTAAAAAAAAAAACTTTTAATACATAGATATTTCTGTTAGTTTTAATAACACACAAAACAGAATTTGTGCGAGGATTGGTTGGTTTGTTGGTTGTTTTGATTCGAAATGCATATCAACCTCGGCGTGTCATTTATTGCCAGCTATTTTTTTAAATTTATTTAGTGCTGGTAATACCTTTTTCTTTCAACAATTTATTGTTGTTCTTATATAAGTTTTGTATCTAGTAATACATTTTTCTTATTGAGTATCAAGATTCATTGGGATTTGTTTTTAAGGGCAGGGTCCCCAAGTCCTACCCTTGTTGTTTAACCCATAACTGGAGAGATGGGACGGATTAATACCTTTCCCAAGGGTACCAGTGCTTAAGTGAATGGAGTGTATTCAACTGGAATTCGAACTCGGCTCACTGATTTCTCGTTCCGAGCCGATATCCACTGCACCACAACGCACATCCGTCACTAAACTTTTACAGTACCTGGTATTCCCAAGCAGTCACCCATCTAAGTACTGACCAGGCTCAACGTTGCTTAATTTCTGTGATTGTGCGAGGGAGTCTCCTTGAAAAGTTCCTCATCGTACATTCATACAAACAGATGTAGCAGTAATTTATTCTAATTTAAGTATAATGTGCTTTTCCAAATTTTCTTGTAATATTTGATGAACTTTTTTAGCAACGAGATGATTTTTATATTCGAAAGGCTTAAGAATATAAGAGTGCGGGACAATACTAAATACATTTAATCTATTAAAGCTTTCCAAAGAATTCTACCTATTGTTCCTGAAAGAATTCCAGAGTATTTTTTATTAATTAGTAGTAGATCTTTGCTAACATATGAAACTCTCCAACACACCTTTTTTCAAAAAGACCAATGTTGTTTTTCCCGGAAAATGCGATATTATATTTTGTGTTCAGTTTATATGAAAACAATAGGTACTGATAAGACGGTAAATAATCTACCTAAGAAACATGTGAAAATGGATAATAAAAACGGTTTAAGTAGATAGAAACAGTACAAAATTATAGTACGAGTTACAAAGGAAGCGCGTACATTTTTTCTAAATGATTACATTCCTACGAAAAATAATTAATAAAAGGAGAAAATATTTGTATTTTTAAGCGAATTAGATTTAGTCTTCTTGAATTAATTTCATATCAAGCCTTTTTTTTCTTTTTTTTGCTACTTGAATAATACTGAATAATCAGTCAATAAGCTGAAAAGTCTATGGAATCTCCCTTATTACCAATATATTTTTATGAATTTCTATAGTTATTATATATTTCAGGTCATTTCTGATTCTTTATTTTTTAGATATTCACATAGAAGCTTCCTTTAACAGTAAGCCCACCTAATTCATTTTTTCTCTGATCGTTTTAATTCACCAGAATGTTCCTCTTTATTAACGTTATAAAGAATGTGACAGTTTCCTCTAATATTCCACGCAAACAGCTAATTCTACTTTTAGTAAGACAGTTTTGTTTACATCGTCTACATCTTGCCACTGGTATTGGGCAAAATATTTCGCTTAAACTTTAGTCACAAAAGATTTTTCTGTCTTTGAAGGACAGTTTTCGGTTTTTCTATCGTACTCGGTTCATAGAAATAATAATAATTATTATTACTCTTGATTTTTTAGCTGTTATTGTTGTAGCCACGAATCTCTGTAGGTAATTCTTGACGTTTAGATGTAACTACACTTGTCAGTGCTTCGAGCTATTTTGTTATTTTCGCATATTATTGGACTAAGTTATGTCTGGCGATATTCCAACCATTTTCTTAATTTATTTTCTCGTGACCTCTTACTTATCAGACTAGTAAATACACACACACACACACACACACACACACACACACACACACTATATATATATATATATATATATATATATATATATATATATATATTATTCCGGAATTCGACAGTTATTTAATATGCTCCCCGGCCAATTTTATCTTTTTTTCTTTCGTTCTTTATATATGTCTCTGCTTTTTCATTACAAAATTATCAACTGACTGACTTATCTTAGTTACAAAATATATAAAAACATCTTGCAATTAACTTCATTGACTCCAACAATCATTTTAGCGTTGTAATTAAATAAAAATATATAAGAATGTCCACCAAATAATATTATGTCTTTCTAAAGGAATATGTGCATATTTTTACAATATCGAAATTCATAAATATTATCCGCGCTAAATTAACCTTTTTTAGTTAGCAATATATTAATACCACTGTAATCGTAACATGTTTTTCTCTAATGATCTCGCAGCATTTGTATCTACCATTTTACCTCCATATTAAATCTTAAGGTGGAATGTTCCACTGATCTATTTCTTCAAGGTATTTCTTTGTTCAACATACTTCCGACTGTATGTTTTCTTCAACCCTATCACTTAACTTAACCTCTTCAGGACATTGATCAATTAACTGTTTATTGACAAAATCTCCGATTGCTATCTCCTATTCCTTCAATCGTGTCAAATTTCAGTCATGAGAAATATCATATTATCATATCCTTAATAAAGTGGCTCTTGAGCCCCTTTTTTATTAGCAACTTTATAATATAAAATTATTACTCTGGAAAGAGTTTTCGCCTTAATATCTCGGAATATCAATTCAAGCAGTAGAGATAGAATTTAATTCGATGTTGTTATGTTCATATACTGGCGGATACGTATGGGTAAAGGTACATATCCATCTTTTCGCCACCAATTACGAATTGAATATTAGGGAAGACAAGGTCATATAGTTGGGTTTGCAACTAGTTTACGGCATAAAGAAATGGCAAATTATTAATGGATTATCTTATGCTGAGTCAGTCATTGAAGGTAAGATACACTACTGTCCATACGTGTATAAACATGTCGAAAGGAACTGACAGATTATAAACAGAAAGAAATTATAGTCATTTGAACCGTAAATGCTTTCATTCACTAAGTGAGAATCATACTTGCATCATCATAACGACAATAGTGTTATTTTATATTATTCAACTATAATTTATATCTGTTTTATTAAATCAGCAAAAAAGGCAATGCCAATCCTTATCTACTATCCCTCTGATTAATCTTGTTTATTTACTCTCATAATGTTTCTATTCCTAATTCTTCCAAACCAAGTAACTCCTTGTATTATTAAGATGTCCTTGCCTTGCATGGATTGTTGCTGAGTAAAAAAGAACAAAATGCAAAGAATATATATATATATATATATATATATATATATATATGTGTGTGTGTGTGTGTGTGTGTGTGTGTGTGTGTGTTTGCTAGTCTGATAACCTATATCTGGTGCGGGAATAAATGGTTTAATACCATTCTAAATATAATTTGTGTGTAAGTGACAGAAACGAATTCGACAAGATTTCTAGCACTGCTCTCCGATTATCTATTTCGCGCCGATATCAATGATACTGATTTGTAAATTAATGATAAATATTTAAAATCCATGAATTTGCTTGAGTATTAATTTATTTAAAAATTATTGTAAAATCCGAGGCAATTGAAACTTTGTGACAAATACTGGTTCACATGTCCAAGAGAACACTTGGTATACAGTCTCGTCACAATTTAAATTAATATTCAAACTCTGTTCTTAAAAAGACCTCTGCAATAATATCTAGGTTGAAAAACGTTCAAAAATTCGAAGTTTAAATTATTTCAACACGATCATAATTTTTAGGCTATTCTTTGAAAAATCTACAACAAATATATTTGGCAAGCATCATTTATTCAAAATTATCAATAATTTTATTGTTTTCGAAATATTATATTACCTGTTCAAGAATATTTATTTTATTTAATTCTTCAGAATATGGCTTTATTTTCTCTTAATATAAAAGGAAAGTAACTGATTGTATTTCAATTTGCTGGATATATTAATTGCTAATTTAAAATTAATTTACATTGTACACAGTTAATTACATTTGTATTATATCAGTCTTATCGTCTATTAAAAGTAGTATCTCCTAATGAGTCATTTTTCAAAGTTGATGTAGATCCCATACATTCAGATTAAAATAGAATGAATTCCGCAGACTTGAATTACTTAGGTGTGATAACGGGATTTTATTTTCCATCATTAGGTTATGTACGTCAGCAAGAGAAATAATTAGAGTAATATTATATATATAAACTTTATATAAATGTATTAAATGTGTACTCTTACACAAGTATTTATTACACATATATTGTATTTAATTATTTAAAATTATACATATATTAAATCTTTGCACATGCAGAGCAGAAAAATTAAGATACAAGTCGCAATTTCACTACATTACTCCATATATATCTAATATTAATTTGATAATCTAATGTTAGTTGACGCAATATTTAATCACATGAAGTCTCTTTTTTATGTCGCAATGAAGAGATCTAAGTTTCCTTATAGTTATTTCAATTAATATCTATTTTCTTGTTGACACCAATGCAAATATAATTCATTCCTTTTCAGGTTAGAACAGGTGTGAATCGATGAATGATATATTTTGATAATCAACAGGAAAATATGAAAAGCAACCAAATAGCTACCTTTCAGTATTGACAGATTATTTTGTATTATGATATCAGTATTTTCATGAGAATATTTCCACAAAATATATTCATTATTGTTATATAAATAGTATATAAATTCAGTTAGTTTGTAGAAATAGGGAGATTGTTAATGATTTTTTGAATTGGCCTTGTATAATACATAACGGAACTCCCTACAACT
Source organism: Ascarosepion bandense (assembly GCA_037127315.1). NCBI lineage: Eukaryota > Metazoa > Mollusca > Cephalopoda > Sepiida > Sepiidae > Ascarosepion > Ascarosepion bandense. Next base: position 268,440 of record JBBBDQ010028758.1, on the reverse strand, counting down.
TAAGAATATTTGCTACCATCCAAATTTTATCAGTAGATGGATTTGTGGAGAAAAAAATACACATTTTGTATGTCTAAATAGAATTTTTTTTTTGGAAAAGAATAAAATTAATAGGTAGAAGTTAATGATCAATAAGAAACAGAATAAAGAAATTAAGGGTATCAAAATGTCGTAGAAATTCTTGTAACAGTGAGTATATGTGTACGTAGACAGGAACGTATGTATGTATGTATGTATGTATGTATGTATGTATGCATGTACGTGTGTATTTATGTATGTCTATATGAGCTTTTAATGGTGAGAAAGATTGTCTTTGAAGTGATAGCTTAGGGTTAATGGTGAAAAGGAAGGTGAGAGATGAGAGGTAATAGAGAAAGATTAGAACAATTATAGCGGTCGGATGATGTTTGTCAAGGGACGTTTTCGCTACGCTCGTCTCATTTTTATCTGGCGACGGTCAAGCTAACTTCGCCCTCTATTTCATTTTCTGCGTCTCTGAATAGGTCATTTCGGTATTCATTCCAGGATGTGATTCTGACAATTCTATTTTGTTTTTCAGATATTTACTAGTTTTCTATTGACCGAAAAACCTTTTGTATGGAAGTGTGAAAATATTGTGGCTTTTGTTTTGGATTCGCCTTTGCATGTGTGCTAAGCAACGTTTTTTAAAGGCTATAGAAATCAATCCGTCCTGATATTTAACCCATAGCTGAAGAGAGAACTGACAGCTTATTATATTTTCCAATGATATTTGCGCGTAAGTGAATGTAACGAAATCAACAGGAATTCAAAGTCAGCTCTCAGGTTTTCGTTCTGAGCCGTTATCCATTGCACTACAACGCACATACGCAATAGTGGGCAGAAATATTTGCCCCCATTTCCGTCATCATGAATAATGGAAATTTCAATGGTAATTTCATTAACATTTATTTACAAATAATTTTTCTTCAGGACTGTCGTCTTCGCATCATTGAAAATGTTTGTTCTGTTTTGGATAATTTGGTGATGATTCTTCGAAACATCTAACAAATTCCTACCCATTACTAAAAAATTAATCGTTGTTTATTATTGTTTAATTTATATTAAACACGATACTTCTCATTGTACTCCTTGATGATACAACGAATTGTTGAGCTCAGAAATTCAAAAGTTCAAAAACCATAATATAACAACCACCAAATGACAATGAACATAAAACTCTACTAACAGAAATATACACAAAACTCAAATCACTCAAAGAAGACATATAGAAGATCAACTTATATGACAAGAAAAACAAAACAAAAATAAATTCTATTAAGCAGACACGAATAAAAAAAACAAAAAAAATGTGAACACAAATTCTCGCTTACATTAAAAGTAATAAATAAAAAATTAAAAACAAATCAAGCACCTGCATATTTAAAAAGAAAGAAGAAATCAAAATAAAAAAGAAAAATCAATCAAATGCACGTGGGACTACTCTCAGAAAATATCAAATTACACCATGCTCCTATAAATAGGAAAATTGACTGGGAAACAACAACATTAAAAGAAGCAAGCGCAAATGAGTGAATGCATCGTAACGGTGTTAACAAGAAACTTCAAAGTCGACATGAACCTGCTCAGTTAAAGTGACATTGCACCAAAACTAATACACACACATGTCAAGGCATGATAAACTTTAATTTGGTCTGGGTAAGATACAAAGTGTGAACATGTATTATTTAAATAGTTAGACAATAATTTTTAATAGATGGTTTGATTTTAAGTATTTTTAAAAATTTCATTTTGTGCAACGTCATAAGTTAAAAGGGATGGATAATGTAGGTTAATACCAGTATTAAATAAATATGTTATACTAAGGTATTTCGTACTCATGAAAATATCCCCTACTCTGTATTGGGCTCTCTGTATAAAGTAAATGCATGAATAGTTGACTTTACTCTACCTGTTTGTTCCTCTCTTAACATATGTGTGTGGGTGTTTGATAGCGTTACACAGAAAGTAAAACAGATAGATTGATAGATAGTTTGAAAGAAAGTGATTAAAACTTTGTTTCTAACACCGATTTATGCAAGTCATATCTCAGTCCTAAAGATATATTTTGCCCAATTTTACAAAAAAAATGTATATTTTATTTTCTGCATTTTAATTTTATTGGTTTACTTCGTACACAAGTAACTGTTAATATTAATTTCCATGTAATATTCTACTTTTGTGAAACAAACCGATGGTGACATCTTTTACTCAACAGCGGGATTTAAACTACATGATATTAGAGAAGTATTATATCTTTTAAAAGTTCATACACCGATTGCAAATAAAATTGCTGACAACGTATCTAGATTACTCTTAATGATCATATGTCTGTTTTTGTTTACATAAGATGACTTATAACAAACCATACGACAATCCCAGTGAAATTCCGTGTGTTTAGCAGGTAAATACAATTTGACTGTATTCACTCTCATTGTTCACCTCTCTTGTATCATCGAATATTTCACTTATGACTAAGAGGCTAAATTAGACAGGCCAAATATTAATTTTAGAAGTGAGGATCCTATCAAACGACTATTAATAAAATTTTATATTAGTTACTTTCTGTTAATAAAAAATATATATTCATTAACTTTTGTTAAAAATATTAATATTAATTAATTTCCTAATCATAAAATAATTAATTTAGCTTCTGCCTGAAATATTTTATTCATCAAACTGAACTTTTTTTACACCGTTTAAATATCATACACAGACGTAAGAATATTTCTCATGTGTAAACCCACTTTGAGTAAGCTAAAGATTTTCCCGCAAACTTTTACCATTACTTTCTGCGGTAGGATAGTTGCCAACCAAGGCTAAGAAACCCAAACTCTTCTGCATTTTAAGACACAGCTAGAGAGAGAGGTGAAAGATGTTTTTGTTGTTGTAGTGAATATCAGCTCCGAACGAGAAATGAAATATCATATTGATGCATACACGTACGCGCAAAAGATCTTGAAAAGGTAACGATCTGTCTGTTCACTGTAGCTATGGATAAATAACAATCCGGATTTGCTTCTGTAGACTTGGTTTGCAACCAGTCTACTGCATAATATGATGGAAAACATCTGCGTGAGAATCCTATGCCCACTCAGTCATGTCTCTAGGCATGTATCACGCATAGCACTTAGCTGACTGACAAAAGAATCTTTCAAAATATGTTCGAAACAGCAGATATCTGTTTTAATTGATGTCAATGAAATAAATATCTGTGCATAGTAAATTATTTTCTAATAATCACCCTCGATTTGATCATTAAAACATGTCTTTTACTTTAACAAAAGAGACTGTTTGACATAATTATATGCATGGGGTCTTGCATATTATGAAATAACGTTTTAATTATTATATAAAGCCATCTGCAAAATATCATACAAAAAAGTTTATTACATTATCTAAAATGATATCCGTTTTGATTTTGTACTTCGTCACTTTTTGCAATTATTTGCTCATTTGCAAATCAAATAGAAATAATCAAACCTTATTATAAACATTACACGGTGAAATATGATGTGAATAATCAAATAAATTCAACCCCATATTATAAAAACATTAAAAAAAGACAATTCAATTTAATGATTAATGATTAATAGACTCAGGCAAATTTTTGTATAATTAGAGAAAATCGTAGTTTTATATCAGAAGCCAAATATCAAATTATAATTTTCAAAGTAGAATCTTTCTATTCAATACTGGACAGGGCCAAGGCTCAGTGCAAAAACCAAGAAATTAGGATAATAATGAGGGACTTAAATGCAAAGGTAGGTAAAGATAGAGAAGGAGACACGAACGGCAACTTCGGACTAGGAGAGAGCAACGAAAGAGGAGAAAAATGGATCCAATGGTGATCAGTCAATGACCAGGTTATTACTAACACCTGGTTTATGGTCAGGGGGAAGTCCAGGAGGCGACACGAAGAACCAAATAGATTATATAACAATAAACAAGAGATTCGGGAACGCAGTAGTCCAATGCGAAACATATCCAGGTGCCGACTGCGGAAGTGACCACGTCCCAGTCATATGCAAGCTAAAAGTGAAACTCCGAAGACCCGAAGAAGCCCAGCACATCACCAAGGCTGCAATAGGACACGATAGAGGACGATCTCACCCTGGAGAAAGAATACAATAACAGCGTGAGAAAGAAATATGAAGAACAAATTGGAAAAAGGTACTCAAAATTGGATTCACTAAAAGAAGCGATGATGACCCCAGCGAACAACATAGCCCCAAAGGAAATCAGACGCAGAAGGAAAAACGAGTGGATGACCGAAGAGATCCTCCACATGATGCAAAGGAGACAAAAAATAAGGCCAAGGCACGGGGCAGAGTACAAAAATCTTCACAGGGAGAAAAGGAACACATGCAGACAAGCCAAAGAGGAATGGCTCAACAACAAATGTGCAGAAGTAGAGAGACTGAGCAGTAACAACAACGCAGAGATGCATAAAGAGATAAGAGAACTGACAGGACAAAAAACCTGCTCCTTAACAGGATGCATAAAATCCAAGGAAGGAACAATCATATTAGAATAATAGGAAATACTCCAGCTATGGGAAGAATATATAAAGGATCTCTTTTGCTACAAGAGAGAACAACCGAGAATACACAAGGAGATAGATGGACCGGAAATACTGAAATCCGAAGTGGAAGCTGCAATGGCCAAAATGAACAGAAACAAAGCACCTGTTCCAGATGGCATAGTGATAGAGCTGCTGACAGCCTTAGAAGAATATGGTATAGAAAAGATTACCGACATAATAAACGAAATTTATAGCAGAGGAATAATACCAGACGACCTATGCAAGTCGATATTTATAGCGCTGATGCAAACGAGTGCGAACATCACAGAACTATCAGCTTAATGAGTCACATTACAAAACTGATTGTCAGAATCCTGATGAATAGAGCGAGAAGCATAACCAGGCCAGAGATAGGGCAGGAACTATGCGAGTTCGTCAAAGACACAAGAAACAAAGAACAAGAAAAACCATATTCATGATTAGGATGCTCTCTGAAAGAGCATTACAAATGAAGAAAGACTTGTACCTATGCTTCATTGACGACACGAAACCATTCGACAAAATACGAGACAAATAATTGATGGAGATACTAGGCAGCCTCGACATTTTCGGGAAAGACATAAGAATAATCAAGAAAATCTACTGGCAGCAAACTGCCTGCATAGGGACAGGTAACGACCTCAGTAGATACACAAAGATAGAAAAAGGCGTAAGTCAAGGATGTGTCTTTTCACCGGATTTGTTCAACCTATACAGCGAGAATATTTTGCCGACCCTAGATGACACGCCAGGATTTGTTATTGGAGGCCACAACCTGAACAACATAAGGTATGCGGACGATACAGTGCTGATTGCGGACACGGAAAGGAAACTACAAGACCTCATACAGAAATTAGCAGTGGAGAATGACAAGAAGTGACTACAAATAAACTGTAAGAAAACTGAGTGCATGGTCATCAGCAAAAGATACAACACAAAATGCCAAATACAGGTGGGGGATAACAGAATCAAGCAAGTATAAAAATTTAAATACCTAGGAAGTTTTCTAACAGAAAATGGAAAGTGCGACACGGAGATCCGAAGGCGAATTGGCATGGCAAATGACGCGTTCCAGAAGATGAGCAAAATGCTAACACACAGGAAAATCTCAATAGAAACTAAGAAAAGAGTGCTAGACTGCTACGAGATGTCAGTTCTTCAATACAGCAATGAATACTGGACAACATCATTGAAAATGAGGACAAACCTGTAGGCGGCCGAAATGTGGTTCTACAAAAGGAAGCTACGGATATCGTGGATAGAGCATGCAAGCAACGAGAAAGTGTTGGAAAGAATGGCAACAAAAAGGAAATTGATGCTGGAAAACCTGATACTGACTGGTCAGATAGAAGGAAGGAGAGACAGAGGAAGGCAGCGGATAACATATTTGCAGGGCCTTATCAGATGGATGACGGAACGGGGGTTGCCAGGACCAACAGGCTCAAACATACTAAGAGCCACAAGGGATAGGTAGACGTGGAGAACCATGATCGCCTACGTACTGAAGGGACAGGGTACATAGAAGAAGATTAACTTATCATAATTTGAGTAATTAACATTACGAACACTGAACAGACTTTTAAGAAAACAAATCGTAGTTCTGCTGAAAGGCAATATTATTGTAATTAAAACCATTTATATTTGCCACACCTCTTACATGTTTTAAAGAAAGTACGATTCATATTATGTATTCATAGTCTACTGATGTTACACTTCACTGTATCTTGGAAGAAAAACACCAATGTATGCATTTGAAGAAAAATCCTTGCGATCTGTAAAAAACTACGAATACGACTTAGAATATAATGATGATGATGATTTTATTATTACCCAAGTCATGGGAAACTATTTGCCTTCTTGAGAACAGACTATTACAAATTTGAAAAACATGGAAAATCTTGATACACTCCATGAATATTACTGTGATCTGAAGGAAACGGGTGTTTATTTCCACATCAATACTGAATAAATAAATTAGTAATATGTGATCCCACTAAAATAGCACAAGATGGCAGAATTCTTCGGACGAACTCCAACAGTAACGTGATCGGAATCAAGGCGGTCCACCTGCAACCTTTTTTAGAAAAACATCGATTGTGATCTAACATGGAGAAGGATAAAACCCTCAAGATATGCCATATAATCATCACCCCAAGAAGCCACTATGCTCTGGCACCTGACAGATGGATGAGAATAATGTTGAGTTCAGGATTTCAGCGCTATTACGATTCCTTCATTGAGAGGCAGGGATAGAGAAAGAAAGCATCCGTAGAGAAACCGTGTTACTAACTCATTCTTATTTCTGTTCTCCTGTATTCAAATATCACTTTCATTATCAAAATGGCAGGATTTCTATTCCGAATGAAAATAACGTGTTTATAAATTTTATCTTTTTTTAAAATTCTAAACAATTCTTGGATTCAAATACACACATTTATAATTGCGACACTAAATATTATTACAGTTAACATATGTTTATCATATGACCATTTAAGCATTGAAATCTCCAATGGCTTAAGGTTCCGTGAGTTTAAATACTAACTTGGCATGATTAAATGGCCTTGCCGTAAAAGAAAACAAGTAACATATGAAGCTTTCAACATTTATACTTCATTTTACTCAGCAATAATCCAATGATTTGCACAGGTTTTTCAGCACAACTTTCACGTTTCTCCTAACGTCAGTAATCTAGATTGTCCACACATTGGCGGCAATTTATTTTCGATTCATTAATTGTGTATACGTTTGATCTTTTATTGGAAAATATTGCCCCTTCTCCTCCGTTAACATACTGATGTCTTTTAATCTCGATGACACGCCAAGCATATAACTGGTAATTACTTTGAATTTTCATTACGATAAATAGACCAGAACTCCTGGGAGTAATTTCGTTATCTATTAATCTCAATGTCTCAGTGCATTTTATTTTGTTATTCCCTCTCAATTTTTTGTTTAAATTTTGCATATAACATGTATCGACATAAAAATAACTATCTATTGCAGAGTTTTTTTAGAAAATCGGGTTTACTCAATCGGGTTTACTTTGATTGTATCTGAAATTTATGACTGTTGCAAGTAGAAGCAAGTTTAATCAAAAATTCAGAAGTCTAATCAGGATTCCAGATTATTGTATATTTTCTATATTTGGGCGAAATCGGAATTATTGGTTCTTCCTAAATGAATAAAGTTCACTGTAAAACTGTTAATATCGCACACATAATGATGCCTCTCAAGTTTGGCCGCATCGCGCAAGATGATCTCAGTTTGCTCACAAGTTATAGTTTTATAATATATTATCTCCTAGAATTGTAATATTCATATTCGTTTAGTTATTTAATCCAATCTGTTATGGCAAAATGTTCTCGTCTAGACATATTATTATTATTATTATTATTATTATTATTATTATTACTATGATTATTGATAGTGTTGTTGTTATTTTTACACATATTATCATATAATAATTCTGCTTGTTCCTTCCTTAGTTAGTTATTTGGTCGTCCGTTCTTACCCCTCTACAAAAGATAACACATTTACTCTCAACACGAGCTTTTTCTTCCACTCTATCATTTTACTCTCCTTGGACTTTCTCTCAGCTTTGCTAAAAAGAAGGGTAGTAAAGAGTGAGAGAGTAGAAGGAGAGAGCATTACCCTTTCAGTACCAGCTTAAGCTGCTGGTTGTAGCAGTAATTGTGTGTGTGTATATATGTGTGTGTACTGTACATTATAATAAAAATAGGTAGGTTTGTTGTCGTATCCCGCGAGCTAATAACAAAATTTCTGGCCCCTATACCCTTGGTCATTACTCATTTGGTGATTTGTGTTTACCTGGACACAGGAGCCATTATGTTTAGTAATGAAAAAATTCTTTTTAAAAATCTCTCACAAAATAGCGTACTGTAATTTGGGTATAAACTGTGAATACGCCGCTTAATATAAGATTACAGTAAAGTAGCTTCTATGGACATTCTGTTTATAGATATTTTAATAAAATTTCACTCTTTGATATCGTTATTTTATTATCCAATACCTTTATGTTTGAATACGTTAGTATCATTTGTAGTATGTCAAATTAAATTTTTTCTATAAATTCATAATTAACGTTCCGAGGAAATTCAACGGGTTCCGCTAGTTGTTATTATTGGTAGTAGTAGTGGTGTTATTATTGGTATTATTATTGTTATTAGAAGTAGTGTTATTCATGATATAAGTATATATCTTTTTGGTTCAAACAAACATAGTAATGATTAGTATTATTTTTTGTAATACACTTTGCCTATAGAATAATTGCTATTAATTTGAATTTAAATGTTGTTATTATTTTATTTTTTTTGGTTCAATCGAACAAAGAAATGATTCGTATTATTGTTTATAATATGCTCCACTTATAGAGCAATTTTTATAATTTGAATTTAATTCACTAAAAATATTAAGTAGTGAATTTGTTGGTTTAATAGATTTACATGTACATTTAATAAGCAATTAGAAATCTGATTCGTACTAATTCAAGTAGATCATTGTTACATATATTATGATGTATGGCTAATATTTAAACGATAGTACATAATTTAAATTAAAAACAAGAAATAAAAAAAGCATTATATTGAAATTCTCACAGAGTCTTGTATCATTAACTATTTTCAAAATACTAATTTTCGTACATATTCGAAAATTATTGTGTGAACTATAAAATATTAAATGCAAAAAATAATATCGCTTTTTTAATTGAAATGTGTAGTATTAAGAGTACTCAATACGAATGTCATCACTTTGATCTGAATTGTAATAAACATAATAAAATTAGTTTGTCTAGCATGTATAAGCATGTGGATTATTATAGCCTGTATCATCGCAAGTACTGAATCCTCAGACTCTCTGCCTCCGGACAGAGAGGAACCCAGATTATGCTCCTCTGAAAAACAAACTCTCATCGCGCCCCAGGCTTAAGCAGTGTATACAGGATAAGTTTGGCCGAGCTTAAAACCTCGGAATCCCCATATTAATTGACCTTGAGTCGTATCCGCCTTTGGCATTGGCCCTAATTTTAAAGTTATAAAAATAATCTCAATTACGAACTTTTAGTTAACCTCGTCAGGCTCTCTGTCTTCGGGCGGAAAGGACCAAGACACGTTTCAGCTGAAGGGAACATTATCTTCTAGGAAAAAGGAAGCTGATGATCCTGTCTAGTGCTGTATCTATAGGATGTATCTGTTCAAAATTAACGGCTCACAAAACCTACTTGAAAAATTTCCATTTTATCTCCGTGGGAGAGTAGTTGAATATAACGACAATATCAATGACGTGGAATAAAGGTTCCATTAATTTTATTCTGGCTTCCGTATTTATTGGAACAAATATTTATTATTTAATCATTTCATTCCTTTAAAACAGTAGGATTATTATAAAGGCTAAGTAATAAAATATTTAATTTTTAAAAAGACTATAATAGCAATTTATGGTAATAAACTAACTAGCTTAGTATAACCAACATATCCAATACTCCACTAATCGTTTTGCATTTCTCCTCAGAAATAGGATTTTATTGGTCAAAATATGCTTATTTCAGTGGCTGTGAAGGACGGACGGACTTACTAAGAGATGTCATAAAATTTATATATAGATTGATAATGTAAACAATGTCTGCAGTATAAAAATGTGTATATTGTACAAGCATCTCAATCAAAAAATTTGAATGAAAATAAGTAAATTCGGATAATTATCTTTTTCAATGAATTAATTAAAATTCTTCAATAAAGAAGTAATAGTTTACAGTATGTTTCACTCTGTGTAATATCCTGTGGCCACTTGTAATGTTTTATGCAAAGCGACAGTTTATAATTTGGGGAGGAGAAGATATCGGATGACACTAGACTTGAACACGTCAAGATTGTCTTGATCTGGAAAACAACCACTTGAATATCTGTTCCATTAGAACGTTGTTCACTGAAAGGAGTTATTTGAGAAGAATTATTTCTTGCCAACATAATACGGAAAGTATATGGGTAGTTTATTGCAAAGTAAGTGAAAGATCAGCTCCTAACAATGAAGATCAGACATGATGGAAACAGGTAATTCAGTTTATTCAAGCGCTCTATATGTTTGCAGCGATAAAGCAGTGATACACTTAACATCTCCCACCTGTAAGAAAGAGATTACTGTGTAGCAAATAATTATTCTCCAACAAAGACTTGGAGGTGCTTTTTAACTGGATAGTTTGGTCTGAGCTAATCTTCTCAAGCTATGGCAACAGCACCATATATTCCGATTTATCTAGCTTTTATAACGTTAAGAGATAGCACGAAGAATCATTTTTTATTGGAACAAAAAACTGAGACTAACATTTTCCCTCATCTTTAGCTACGATTCCATATAATATTCCACTTTCTTTCGCGTTTGAAACTGTGGCCTAATATATTGTCAAGGCACGCGACCTCCTCTAGAAGATATCTGCTCATCTGGGTTTGATCGGCAGTGTTGGAAAATAACCAGATCGGTTTGGGAGACATTCACTCTAACCAGCCAGCTTTTACTTCATTGGGAAGTTAATTTCAGTTCGTATAAAAGGACAGTTACCAACTTCTGATCGTCAAGACATTTGGATATGCACCCGTATATCATGTTATCATCAGCATATATGTCGATAAACATACGGAATATATTCTTAGGTAGATCATTTATATAGATCAGAAAAGTTTGGTTCAAGAAGTGACCCATGGGTGACGTCTGCGTTGACTAACATGGTCTCGGTGGTCAATAGTTACTGCATGGATCTAAATATTAGGAAAAATTAAATATGTGTGAAAACTCGCTTAATAATTCAAAATTTGGAGACGTTGTGTACTCAAACTTCGTGCTAAAACTTGGCTAAGGCCGTTGAGATATCTAATGCTATAGTCCTAGCGGTATATATGTCGTCAAATGTCTCTTTAATTTTTGTGTAATGGTGGTTTAGACGTCAACAGTGGATCAAGATGAAAGAAGCCTGTACTTCTCGTCACACAAGAGTTTGGTACTATCCAAGTGCTTGACGAATTTCCTTTTGTTAACAGCTTCAAAAGTTTACTGATGACACTGAGGAGATTAATCGGCCTGTACTGAGATGGAGAGTATCGTTTGTTTGCATTCTTGAAGAACGAACATACGCTTTTCACTTTCCGCATTATTGTAAAACATATCTCTTTCAAGCAGCGGTTGAATAATTTTGCTTGAATCTTCGATAATTCTGAGTTTATATTCATAAGGAATTGGAATTTATCTGGACCAGTGGCACTTTGAGATTAGAAGATTTTGATAAGTCTAGAGGCATATTTTTCTGAAATGAGTATATTATTGAGATTGTGCTCTATTGGAGTTGGGAAGTTGGGAATAAGATGGCTTTATCATAGTTGGTTTTCAGTCACAATTCAAAGCAATGAGGTTTCCTTATCTGTTTACAAGCATATGACTACGGGCCATTGTAAGCGTGTGCACAGGAGCTTTGCCTCTGTTCATAATTTGGCTAGTGATCTTACAGACTTTGTAAGGTAGAATTTGTTTAATTTTTGCCTTGGCCGGAACAGATAAGCGGAACACATGTAGAGTATACAAAATCAGTGCTTTGGAAATTTTAACAGTGATGGCTTGCGACTTGAAACTACGAAAAAAGAAACTTGCCTGTTTGCCAACAGCTTCTACCTAGAGCTATGTTCAAGTATACAGCAGTCGCAGATTATGTTTACATGTACTTTGTAACGACGTCGCATCCTGATACGTACATACCAGTCAACAACATGAAACCTACTTGAAATGACCTTGTGTGTGTTTGTGTTTATTTTTAATCATTTCTTCCTAAGCAAGGTTGTACTGCCGATGCTGCACAGGGGCTTCATAGGAGGATAGTGAAGTATTATATAGGAGGAGAGGGAAGAGAAAGAGGAAGCGGTTACAAGAGGTGTCAGAGAATGGGCAACAGTACAATGAGAATACTGGTGTGAAGTTGCAGGAGAGTAGAATGAAAAAAGGAGAAGAACCAGATTAAGCGGGTGTTTGGAAAAGGATAAGAGAATTATCGGAGTAAAATGGATAAGAGAAGGCAATGATCCTGCATTTAAACTCTAGGAAATTTTAACTATGTGCAGCAAGTATAAGGAATTGAGCTCCACTGGCAGAAATTAACAAAAAAAGCTGATACAGCAGAATTGGCGCCATCATTTGAATGTTTAGACTATAAAGTGGTGGAATCTTGTAGCCAGTGTGTGTGTGTTATCCAAAAACTGGTAATAACTCTAAAAGTTGAAAGTTATCATTTTTTGTCCTTTTAATTTAGCTGTTTGTTTTGTTTGTTTCTTCTTTTTTCATTTCTATCTCTAAAGTGAAATTTCCGCAGGATTCATGGATTAATGCAATCTCATATATAATAGACAATTCTCAGGGAGATTTTACAAAGTATAAAAAAGAGTTTTCTAAAGAAGTTACAAATTAGAGAATTTTTATCTCATTACTCTTTTCGTACGGCTTCACCATTTTGGAGAATCTATGTTATCGTTCACATATTCATAATTCTTCCTTGGGCAATGGACATTTCACTTGTCCCTGTCAATAGCTTACTTGTAAATATTGCTTAATGTGCCGATATTTCAAAGATACAATTTCGTAAAAAAAATCACGTCGTAGCTTATACAATGCTTACTGTTTAAGTACAATAATATTAATGATGCAACAACCGTTTTTTTTCCGACATGAGATTTTGCAGGCTGATCCGATAAATGTCTTCTACGTATTACAATTACTACTTGATGCATGTACTGTATACTGATATATAAAAAGAAGAAAATGCAAATGACAATATGTTCATTTTCGAAATACGCTAATACCGTAGAAGTATAATTGCCTTATATATCTAATACATACAAAATAGAATGCTATTTTTTAAAATGAAACTAATAAAGATGAAATGAATCAAAATAATTGTTGTTTTGTAGTTTCATATTTGTTGAATTATGAAACACCTGGAAACAGGTCTTTCACGATGAAGTGTTATTTATTTGCAGTACTTTTTAAATATGCTTTTCTTTTTAATCTAGATGTGAGCATGGTGGATTTGTATTCCATTCATTTATTTATAGCAAGAAACGTCAGAAACCAATGGAACTACCTACATTTGAATATCATGTATTCTCAGTTGCAATTAAGCGCTTAGAAACGAATAACTAAACAGATGTATTTATTCTTTTTGAAAATATAACCCATGATTTGAATAATTCTCTAAACCTCTAATGAAATACCAATAATAATTACTTCAATCATGCATAACCCTTTGAAAATAAATTGCTTAGAAAGGATTAATATTATAGCATCAGTTTTCATCTCAATATATATATATATATATATATATATATATATATATATATATATATATATATATATATTCAGGTGTAAAGAATTTGTAATGATGCAAGAAACTCAGCCCCAATTAGTGATCATAATAGTGATCTCATGATACTTCGATGTTGGCATGTACCTGCTCAGTCAATAAGACAAATACTTTGCACTACAACTGTCGAAATGCTATTTTCACACCGATATCGAATACTTTACGATACAAACCTCCTTGCGAATATTTCTTTTCTCAGTAAAAATGATAGCTGTTTTCTTTGTTTTTCCTAAAATAAAATGAAAATATTATATTGAATTAATTGGTAGCGTTGTTGCCACGAAAGTTAGTTCATTGTGTCATTCGAGAAATTTGTTTCCTACATAAATAATATATTAATTTATAAGACTACAATTCATCCATATTTTTGATATTTCTACCACATATGGTCTAGTGTTTCTACTATACGTTTTGAGATTCTTTATAGAATCCTAATAAGAATCTGCAATGTCATTTACCAGTACTATCTTATCGCTTTCAGTCTATTTCTAACAGCCGTAATGTGTTTTCCCTGGACCTATGTATAACTATTTTCAGGGTTTAAGAATTTATGAATAATTGCCCATTACAACTTTTGCGGTAAACTTCCTATCATTTTACAGATGAAATGTCTAGATGTAACTTTAAATTCTATGCTAACAGTATCTTCTATTATAAAATATTTATATGTAACGTCTGTCGTTAACATTTCTCATAAATTCATTTTTTTTAATTCTCCCTCTCCTAAATAATATATAATTTTTTATCTTCCTCACTAATCCGCAGACATAGCTTTCGTCTTAGTGGATTTAATTTCTTGCTTGTGGTCAAATTACTTTAAATTTACATCTAATTTTACTTACTGTGTTATAAATTTATTGACATGAAAAGTTATGCGTGTAGTTTGCGAATTTCGATAAAGCATTACACGAGAACTTCGGAAATGTTAATTGAATGACTTAATGTTTGGTGCTTGAAGCAATCATTATCATTATTTTCATTACGTTTTAACATTATGAAGAAAATAAGATATATTCTCCCCTCAAACGTCGGCCTTTGCTGCAGTTTTTATTTCATTTTAAATAAGCCCCAAACTTTCAATAATGTTTAAAAAATGAAATGAATGCTTGCAGCAGATATTTAAATATATATGTCGAACACTACTTCAAATATTTCAGTGCATACTAATGCTTTCAAAAAGAATTTGCATTAAACAGACTCGTTTATTTGGTCTTCTAACTAAAAACCTTCGCGCCAAAGCACATTGATAAATTGCTTATATTTGAAGCATTCTACGTTCTTAATGTGTGGGTCAAACGATATTCGGAATTATCATATAGTGGTCAAATTTCTAAGTAGCAATAATAGATATAAAGAATTTCGATATATCCCGACTACCTGCAAATATTATAATGTAGGTCCTTATTTGTAAAACGATGAGGACTACAAGAACGTGTAAAGAAAAATATGTGTGCTAGATGTAATAGGTGAATCAGTAATACCATGGACTATATATCCAAATTTATTCGGATAATTTACATTATCTATGAATCAATACTTTACTAATTTTTCTATCATAGTTATTGGCGTAGAAAATGCCATTTAATAACATGTTGGCAGACTATTCGACTGCGTTTGCGTAAAAGCTACAAGAAAACCAGTTGGTTGTTGTGAAAACTGACACTTTAAGTCATCAGTATCGAGAAATTTGGAAAAAGGTACAGTCTCATCAGTATGTTGGGGTGTAGTGGATAACGGTTCAGAACGAGAGATCGGAGAGTCGATTTCGATTTCCATTTAAATACTGTGCATTCCATTACGCGCAATTAACACTGGGAAAGATAATAATCCGTCACTTTTCGCTGCAGCTATGGATTAAACCGCAGGAAAAATTTGAGTTCTATAAACTCGGTCGGCAACCAGTCTGCCGCAGACAGTGAGGGCAACTTAATACGGGAAAATATTCTGCCCTATTAGTCATGTCATTTGTGAGTCATGATCAGCAAAGAGCGAATCACGTATGGCTCTTAACTGACTAATTGGCTGCCAGTCTTGTTGGGTTTGATTATTACGACGAGAAACAACCTGAATGGTTACAGGTATGTTTAGTTGTGAAGGGATGTATCCTTGATGTTCTTTTTTATTAGAGTGTTATAAAGTGATATAAATGTAAGCCTAGCGAACAGCCTTGGAAAAAATAAATGGGTTGCTTTAAGAAAATTAGTTATGCGAAACGCAAACCAAATTAATAGCTTGAAAATTAATCTCTTTCTGTATTTATTTGCTGCACTGTTATCCTCTTCTCTACAACAGACGAATATTTACCTCATTTTCAAAGCCTAAATTTCAATTTACATTTTTTTTTAAAATTATGATATCTATAAAAAACGATTTTTCTTATGACATCTGTGTGAACGAATAATTAATTACAGTGCGTATGAAGTAAATAGTGATATGTTAATCTCTTCATTATATTCAATGCATCTTTGTAGAAATTAAAGTTAGTATTACCAAAAATTGATTTCATATTATATTTTTTGGTTTAAGTTGTTTGAAGATAATGTATTTAAGCTTCTGCGTGTTGTTAAATATTAAATTTTATATATCTCACATAAATTACAACTGAGTATTAATGGTCAAACTAGTCTTGTAAAACTTTACACACAACAATAGGTACTCCGCTTATGTTGTTAGTTTATGATGACAGGTGGACACTAATATTACCGCAATTTGATATTCCCGATGATTCTCTAGCTCCACTCAAAATCTTTGCATTCTATATTGTCAAATCCTAACAAGTTATAGACGTGTGTTTCTGCTGAAGATTAATCTCGGCAATAAGAGTATTTGAGTTGACAACATTATTAAATTTTCAGCACTTTGTAATCTAGCGGCAACATAAGCGAACCGTCTGTCTGCTCTAAATTCTACCACTGCTGCTGACACAACTTCTCTAAATGCTATTAATGTCTAAGAAGATTATATTGAATCTAATAACAATATCCTGTCAGAAACATCAGTGTACTAAATATTTACTGTTTCCAAATCGATAAAAAAGGCACTCATTAATATAATAAATTCAAAGAAATATCACTATTTTTACTTCTACGAGAGGTTTTTGATTATAATATAATAGCTATCGTACTACTAATATTAATATTCGTTCAGTTACGTGCGATACGTGACACACTCTTAGGCGATCATGTCTCGTAAGAGACATAATTGACTGGACAGAAGATAATACCGCAGTAGGTTGCCATTGCTTTCTGCGGTAGACTGGTTGGCAGCCAAATCTATAGAACCCAGTCTGTATTATTTTTTAACCAATAACCGGAGGGAAGAGACGGATCAATACCTTTTACAAGGGTAAGTGACTAAAAGGAATTCAACTGGAATTCGAAATCTTTTCATAGATTTGTCGTTCCGAGTCATTATCCACTGCACCACAACGCACATCCAATATTAGTATTAATTATCCTAATACCACGATTACTACTGAATTTGATAATAATAATAATAATAATAATAATGTGGTTTATAGGCATGTATTACGTCCAGATCAGATGATTCGGGAATAGCCTTTGAGCTCAATCTTCTCCCGTATCCAGGACTGATTTAATCTTTACTTCAAGATGCTGAGTGCAGACTCTCGCGATCACATGTGATCCGCCTTGGATGTAATAGTAGAAAACACCTGATAAAAGGCAGGTGTAAAATTGCCCAGGCAAGTGGTGAAGAGAGGGAAGTATATCTAGCGTCGAAAACGATGATAAAATCTCCACGTGTGAACAACAAGAAGAGAAGTCTCGAAAGTGACAAAATATGACGAGATAATTAATGAGAAAAGAAGCTTGTGCTAGATTAAGAAAACACATGTTCTAAAAGTTATTCCTGTTGTTGTGTTTATTCTTGGAATAATAACAGAAAAAAATCCCAACATGTCCGGTTAAAACTGGGACAAAAATTCGAATTAATATGTTTCAGAATTTAAAAAAATTGTTTAATGAAGATCGATGACGAAAAAACAGGACTCATTGTATTTTATAATAATAATAATAATAATAATAATAATAATTTTACAGATAAATCGGAAAAGCAATTAAATACTGAAGAAATGCAAAAATTTTGAAAGAATATCTGTAGCAATCCAAAGGAAAATAAACTTAATGCAGATTCGAAAAGAAAAAAAAAAACAGGAAAAGTAAATGATTTTGAAACTTTAGTCAATAATAGTTAGGAAAGCGTTTATCAAAAATCCGAAAACTAGAAATCCTTAAAAAATTACAAGTTTCTCAATTTTAAAATCTATGATCTATCATCAATCCATAAACTCTTGCGCAAACATTATCAATGAAAATATTTAACACAATTGTTAATCTAGATTGGATCAGTATAGTTAATTCATATTTCTCACTAAAAACGGGGAAAAATATCTCCCCACCGCATATATATCGATCACGTCTGTCCTGTTGAGTTTTACTATCTTTTTTCTTGGTGAAAACTACATACACCAAATAGGCCAGAAAAGGTGTTGAAAAGATACATATGATGGCAAAGATAAACTATAAATAAATATATGATCCTATAAAATTGCTTGAAAAATTGTAAATGTCTCAGCCTAGCCTGGATGAATTTTCTTAAAGCTTTGTTAGCGTGTCTTTACTTAAATTTAACGTGAAATGCGGGAAGCCACATTATACCCAAAATGCACCAAAGTTACTGTCACTTGAACATCCGACGAGGCATATTCCAAGTAGAAACCTGTTGCCTTACTTTGGTCTGTCTGTTCTTAAGCCCCTTCCCACGAACAGAACAGTAATATGGATGGATAAAAAAGGTAAGAAAGGAACTATTTAACTCATTACTGCCTGAATTTCTTCTTTAATTTTGTAACAAAAAATTAAATTTGTACAGAAATATTAAATACTAAACATATAAATATATTCATTGCATTATACCAAGAAAAATAAATCCTTATTTTTGTCCTTATTTTATAATCAAAGTTTTAGATCATGGCACATTTGAGCAAAATTAAGGTCATACGTTTTCTTGGCTTTATAAAACAGTTAGAAGATTCATACATACTACATACAAGTATTAGGTACATATATGTAATAGTTACCAAAATGTTTTTGTTTGAATGACTGGTAAAACTGGTATTCTCCTTCTAAAGTTTTTAAGGCTATACTAAAAACTGAGACATCAGTGTTGCGAATATACATCAGACTGTAGATGATGTATTTCCATTTTGACATTCTTTCGCCTAATGTTAGTTGCTGTCCAGCTAAAGATGTTGAAACTGTATACACTAAATGGACAGAAAAAAAAGTTAATTACTGATATTCAAAATTTACAGCTCAGGCAGCATCCTAAGCTGATGTTCATTGTCTGTAAGTTCAAAGATGTCACATATTATTTCAACTTCAACTATCTTACAAAATCAAAAATCATTTAAATGATACCTAAAAACAGAAGATGACTGGTGTATGATCTTTATTAAGAACATGTAAGTTATGATAAATATTACTCAGTAATAAAATAATTCAACAAAATAAAAATGAATTTTCAGGTGTATGAATAAATACAAATACACTATTATAAATGTAGTGCAGCATTAAAGAACCTAAAAAAATAAAGCGAAACCAAGCTCAATATACCAAATGCAGGAATATCAAAATAAGCCTATCCATGGTCATTACACTGACTCTATCAAACAGACTAGTGTAGACACACCTTGTATTCTACATGGTTGCGTTGTGTAGGGTCTAAAACGTAAAACGAAAGTTTTACTCTTACTGACAAGACGAATGTTTCTACATAATATAACTGCAAGCAAAAGCACTATAACTTTTGATTGAAACCAAATGTAAATTTTGTGATTAATATCCAAAAGCAATTGAATACTGTTATCATATCAGGTCGCGCCCCCTGCCATTCATCTCAGTGTTGTCGACAGGCTCTAAAGAAGAATCTGTTATGTGATCGGTTCAGACATGACAACTCAACTCTAACCACCGGCGACATATAACCTTTTTCTATCTATTCTACAAATATGTTCATGCCTTACGCTCAGACGAAGGTAGCACAGAGATGAATTCTCCACAATAATTTTCAATTTTTTAATATTTACTCAACTAAATGCAGCGGCCACTACAAGTCCATCAGTTTCCTTTCTCTCACATCGCGCCTATAGAACTCCCTTTCGTATACTTGCTTCCCTGACGGCTACAATCCTCATGAATTTAAATGTAATATAAATTCCCATGTCTTGTCCACTTGACTCCAGTCCTTTTCTCGTCATTTCCCCATAAACTCGTGGATCTTTTCTTTCTTTCTTTCTCAATTTATCCTCGCAAATATCTTCACACTGGTATTCCTATCTATTTCTTGCCACTTTTACCACCCACTGGAACTGGTTCGTCTTTCTCTTGGCTCTTCTCTTGCTTAAACTTTCACTCATCTCTTATGCAGCCCTTTGAACACCAGTGGCTCTCCCGCTTTACTTGGAGTGAAACGATTAAAAAACGATTGACTATCATATATCAGGTTGCACAATGTTCATACCAACTGAATATAAATATCAATATAATAAGGTGGGCAAATAAAAACACTCGATGTTCCCCAACTTTTACAGGAAGGAAGCTACAAGAAACTGGTGCTGATATCACTTGAACACGTTTATAGGGAAAGAAACTGCAACAATTTTTATGAGACATTACAATATATAATGACACAATCGGCACTTTGACTTGGTTTAATTGTAACCAATCTTGTCTCGCTAGAATTATTACTGTTGTGATTTCGATCCTCTAAGCTACGACAAGAACATCAAAATGAAAACAACACTCAAAGCCAGTCGTTGAGGCATATTGCACATAGAATGCTCAATATCTGCTAAAAAACTGCTCGATAACTGAGGCCTATTGATCAAAATGCAAAAGAATAGAATGCGATTTCTCATTGACATAGTAGTCCTTACAGATTGTAGTGTATCTATGAAGATATTTTAAAAAATAACATAAATATTCAAGTATATTGAAATGAAAATCTAAAAAATGTGGTACATTTAGACATCAATAATTCCAGATGCAGTTGTTTTCATCAGATTGACCGACAGAGTTTCATATAGACTCATCGAGGGATAATTGTTAGGGCCTGTTTCAAAAAACACAAAAAATTGTACTCAGAATTACCGATCATGCATTACGAATAGCTTTATGTAAAATTGGTGTGACTTTTTTCAGAAATTATCATTAGAAAATATCATGAATGTATTTCTGAAACTAAAAAATTGGTTTCGATATCTGGTTGAGTATGCTTCAGAAATCAAAGAAAATAAGAATAATACATCTCTGCCACTTCTACTAGGAGTAGTAGTAGTAGTACTAAAATTAGTTGTTGTAAACGTAACAGTAATAATATTAATGATAACAATGGTGTATCGGTCTGAAATTTTCATGTTTCAGTTGTTACGTTTTTATTGCCCATAAGACTATTGAAAATACATTGAAGTTTGAGGTTCTAAAGCAAAATAAAATTATGGAGTCATCGACATTGAAAAATTATTTTTTCACAAAAACAAATATCTTAAGCAAGCAAAAATACTAAAAAACATTATTGACAAATAATATAAATTTTGTTATTATAATCAAAAAATATTTTTTGTCTTGTATCAATTTAAACAATATTCGAACTGAATATAAAACTCGATATAATAGGGTGGAGGACAAATATATGCACTTGAAAATTTGTAACATTTACAGGAAGGAATTTGCTCGAAACTGGTATGAATATCACTTAAACAAGGTAGAAAAAACAATTTGTTTGTTAAACAACAGTAAATGAAGGGAGAATGTGACAACCAGAACAAATTTTGAAAACTTGAATGAAGTTATTTTAAATATGCTGCTCCAAAATGAGATAAAAACTCATCAGCTATATTCATAATGATGAAAATATTAAAATTCTCATGTCCTAGATCGTATATTATATAAAAAGAAAACATTCCAATAATGGATAAGATTTTAGATTGTCTGATAGGAGTATTGAAGAAATAACTTTTAAGAAAGAAAGATACGTGAAAGAAAGTTAAAGTTTTCAGTACGCACATTTCTGTTCAATGATTATTTCATACTGCATAAAGCGATAGAAAATGTTGCTAATAAAACAGAAATAAACAAATAGTACAACCTTTTTGTATAAACACTTTCACTGATATGTCTGCATTTAACGAGGCGTAAAATCTATATAAAAGTTAAAAAAATATTTAAGGTTATATATTGGAGTCAGGATAAAAAGAAAAAATGCTGTCACATAGATGCTGAAAAACAATAATGAAGCAAAGAAGGAAGGAACAGTTACATGATAGAAAGGATGAAAGAATTAAACATTAAATAAAAGTACATTAAAAAAGAAGGAACGTTAAAAAGATTTCCAGAAAGTAATGATGATTCTAAACAGAATGAATATAAGAAAGTAATGCAAAAAGAAAGTTATAATATATGAAACACAGATAGAATGACCAAAGAAAAATATATGAATAAAAAATTTAAAAAAAACAACAACGTGGATTTATATATTAGTAAAGACTTTTGAAGTATGTGATAGATTGTGAGGTTTAGAACGGTGATAAAATGATAGAGTGAACAGAAAATGACTTTTTAAAAAGCTTTTTCACCCCAGTAATAAGATCACTATCTATCTGCAAATGGTTAATCAGAGTGAAAAATAAAGAATATTTGGTATGTGGAATCGGAAGAATGGGAAAACAGCAGGATCTGGGAAGACAGAAAATAGCCGTTTGCAATGCATTTAGATCATTGAAGATTCTATGTTGCAGAGAAAGAAAAAACGGAGATCCATAAACCAGGGATGCAAGAAAATAAATTATTAGAATATAATTTACCGTTGCATGTGTCTATCTCTACATTTAAATAGGAGATATTTTACAAATCAATTAACAGTTTATAATTCATGATATCAAACCAGCAAAAAAGAAAGATCATCAGACACGATTACTGTTGTGGGATCTCCCTCTTTTGTATATGATAATGGACTCGACTGAGTGTACATATAGTCTTGTCATAGAGAGAACATCAGAGAGCTGCAGTTTGCAGTAGAAAGTAATCGTAGTGATCCGTTACAGTTATCGGAGTGTTCCGAGAGTGACCGAAATTACTGAGCTCCAGTCAGCTAGAATAATATACACGGATATACTATTTCCAACGACTTTACTTCAAGATTTGTATATATTTATTTCTACTAATAGTATTCATGGACTTACTAATCTTCGTTCAAATTTATATATTACGTTCAATATAACCTACTTTTCTATCTCCGTATCTGTTTTTTTGTTCATTATTTTGTGCGGTTCCTCACCCAGAATCCACAACAATTACAATGAGTATATTTGTAGAAAAACAGAGGGCTGCTTCGTCAGGTTAGTGAAATAGCAACTGAAGTTGTTACTCCAGCTCAGGATCAATTGAATTATATTCATTTCTTTGAATGATTTTAAGATTCTCGAGAGATATAATACAAACATCAGACCAGATATGGAAACCATATTTAATTCATGGAAGAAAAAAATAACCGGAGAATCATAGAAAGATAATGCTAGTAAAGTTACTAAGAATGAACTATCAAATATTAAGAAAAATAGTGAATCAGTATGATAGAAAATATGAGAAAATTAGTTAGAAGTAAATTCAAAATTCTGCAAAAGAAGTTTCGAGAACGGTAAGTATGAATTGATAAGAAAATTGAAATCTTAGAAACGATAAAAAGATAAAAAAAATCACTTAAGGACAGATAGAAATAAAACCAAAAAAACAGAATGAATTACGTAGCAGCCCAAAAAAGAAAAGAAGAAACAATGAAAAAAAAAAAGAAAGGAATGAAAATGAAAGAAAGAAATGTATACAATTAATGTAAGAACAAATGGATAATAAGAATCCATAAAAGAAAGAAGTAAAACTAATAAACAAATAAAAAAAGCAAATAACAGAAAAAGAATGAAAAGCATAAATATAATTGAAATAAAAGTATAAGGTAAGAAAAATAAAAAAAAGTGAGTCGTAAATAAAGCGTCAGAAAAAAAGAAACCAAACCAAAAAAATAATGTAAGAATGAAACTTTTCACGAATAAAGAAAAATATGAGAAAAAAAATCACCAGAAAAGAAAGAATTGCAACTGAAAAAAAATCTTATTATTATTTTTCTTCTTATTTTGTACTATGTTACCTTAGAACGTATCTTGGACTTCTACTTTGACCTGTCATTTTCGTTCTCAATACATTTCCTCGTGGTAACTCTCCTAGACACCGTTACGCCATACATTTTCTGAATCCTACAATTTATATCGGAATGTTTTCCCCTGTTTCCTTTTCCTTCTATCTATCCTGTGAGCATTAAATTCCCCAAGGCATTCTTCCTTATTACGTGTTCCAAATCTCATTTATGTCTTCCTGATGTTAAGTAAGAAATTTCTTCTAATTTGCATCCCCTCCAACAATTTTTCGACTCTCCCATGTTCAGTCCATAGTATGCTCAGCAGCCTTTTATAGACCCACAATTAAGCACCCATGTCTCACTTTTATTCTTGAGGTGATTGTTCAACATTCACGGCCATACAGTAGGACAGATATTACATAGGAGTCCAGTATTGTTTCCAAAGTAATTTTTCTGCCTCTCAGTACTCTGGTAGCTTTTGAAAAGCGTCATTGTTCATACCAATTCGGCTTTGGAGCTCAATATCTCAATTTCCATCTCCTATCGGAACGGTTCACAGGTATTTAAATTTCTCTATTTGTTTTATTTTAGTTTCTCTTATTGTTATATGATGTGATAAATGTAATACCGATGGAAGATAAAAAATAACCATTAATTTGGAGACAAACGAATAAAAATAGGTTACAACTGAAAAATACTTCTGTAGATACATATAACCATCTGCCACAACATAAAAAAACTTCTAACATTTAATTAACACGTAATTACTTCTGCCTTATCCATTGTGCCATTCCCCTGAAGTAAACCAAAACAATAGTCGACATTTCATTTAACAAAATCTCCATCAGCTGTGAAATTCTGTATAAGATAAAACGTTCTTTTTTCTCGTTTTTTCATTTCTAGTTGTTGACAAAAACGACTAGACAGAAATTATTTCTCACACTTCTTGACAGCGAAAGGAAATCTTCAGTAGAAAGGCGGAATGATATTAAGTAGACGATCATGTGTCGCCTTCGATTTCTAATTGATTAAGTTTCTATAATCTATATTTCTTTACATCATAAACATCGTTATGAGCAATGAGAAACATCAAACAGCAGAAAAGATTAGATTGAAATAATTAGTTTTATCATTTCCCACCTAGCGAGGCAATGAAGCGACTAAGACGCAAGGGGTTGCTGTCTTTTAGAGAATATCAGAAAAATCATTGTTAAGGAATGAGGAAAATAATACAACAAAAATTAAAAACACATGAAATAATAATAATACACATTGCTTTTATAATTTTGAAAAACAATCTTTACTAGAGAAAAGAATTTGAATTTAGAGTTCTACAGGCGTGAAGTACGACAGGAGGTTAGCATAAAATTTACGGTTAAATCGAGTCAATTGAACTATAATATTCTGAAAATCTACTTCGAATTTAGTAATGCCCTTGAATTAAAAAAAGTATTGTTACTATATCGGAAAGAGCGTCAGAAAAATACCATCATATTTACACAAAAGGAATAGGAAAAATATGTTACGACGATGGAAATATGATTGAATGCTAGATGCTACGATAGGACAAAGAAATTTGTTTTTTTTAATAAAGCGTATCTAAATATATAATAGAAGCTACAGGGCATATATGACAGCTATACTCAAATCAATGAGAAATTTTAGGCTTACAAGGATGTAAGACTCTGAATGTTATAATCGTGCTATACCGGTTGCTAATTGACTTAAATCACCCAAAATGTTAGGAACTTGGTAATCTTCCAATGAAAGCTGACTCCTTAATATTCGGCTAACTGCCGACTAATATCAACTTTAACGGGAAGACTAAAAACTTTGTTCCAAGAGACGTCACAAAAGAAGTCGCGGAAAGAGTCCCATTCTAGTACCAGTAGGATATTCTGCTGGTCTGATGTTCTTGGTTAGGGTAGGAGTGGAATGAGATTTTAACGGAAACTACTGCGTGGTCCGATTTTCCGAGAGAGCAGAGTTGCTTGGCAGTGCAAGAATCTCGGATGGAATTGAGCAGGGGTCTAGCAGCAAGTCTTTCATTATGGTTAATGGAGAAACGCATGGGGGAGATCCACCACTTGCGTAAGAGATTGGGTGATTGAAAATTCATGGTGTGGACACCAGCAAGATCGGTGAAAGTGTTTTTCAGGCACTTGGAGTGGTGGGCTTTAAAGTCACCAAACACAAATATATGGGCAGAAGGATTAGAAGAAATGGTCTTATCGCTATTTGTAGAGATGTTTTCAAGTACTGAACCGGATGATAGTAGGTACTTTCTATTCTAATTAGAAAAATATGATTTTTTCTTAAATTTAAACGCTGGTATATGCGAAGAGACAAATGTACAATACATGTATGTAGCAAAATACACTTCCCTACCTAAATTATTAACAATAAGAAGAAAAGAATGATCTACCTAACTTACCAGTCAGAGGAGGAAGTGGAGCGGTAGAAAAAGAAAAGATAGATAACGGAGCTTAGAAAGCAAAGATGGATGCACATGAAGGTATGATACAGGGATTCAAGAGAGGTCGCCGTAGCTAGAGGAATGTGTTCGCAGACATAAACACCAAGCCCATGCATATGTGAAGAGTGGAATGTTATAAGGAACAGAAAACTCAGAAGAGGAGATAGAAGGGTCAAGGTTAGTTTCAAAGTGAGCTAAGATGTCAGGTGAGTTTGCTTGAAGGAATGATTCTACGCTGTAAAATTTAGCGCGAATACCTCCTATGTTTGTGAAGGAGACGCAGACAGGATTGGACGTTTTCTGATTAGCTGGTTTAGTTTTGCTATTTTGTTTGCGTGTATTCATAGAGATTTATTAAGAGAGAGAGAGAGAGCGAGAGAGAGGGGGTCTAGTGTTAAATCCATCGGTCACTGTATGCAGCATGTGTAGGATGGAGACTGGCGCAGCCTGCAACATAATGTGGCCTCGGGGTTACTCACCGGAGGTTTATCCAGGGACGTCTGGCACCACAAGAAACCCCTATATTATTCAACTATTTTTCAGAGCAGCCTCTCAAGACGTTACGCAATTGTTCGGGATTCTAACCACCAGTCAAAAGCAGCAACGAAGAAAGTGCCACCCGATATCCTTGCAATGAAGAGACGTTGCCACCATACTCAAATACTGAAAAGAGCTTGCGACTAAAATAACACTAAGACTGAAGGATAGGGGAAAAGAACAGGGAAATCCTTCCTAAAAAAGAAACGAGGCGATCAACTCTACTCCTGTTTAAAAGAAAAGCGTTGAGTATGAAAACGGGGGATGGTAGGTTCTTTCTACTCTAATCAAAAATATATGATATTTTCTTAAATTTAAACGCTGCTATATGCGAAGAGACAAATGTACAGTACATATATGTAGCAAAATACACTTCCCTACTTAAATTATTAAGAATGAGAAGAAAAGAGTGATCTAGCTAACTTACCAGTCAGAACCTGAACTGAATTCGAGTGAAAATTCCGAAAGACAATAATGCCAAAATACAATTCAATGGTTTTTCAGATAACGTAGGAGGGTCAACTGCTTACAGCAAGAAGCCGTAAGTTTTTTTAATGTGTAAATCACTTTATGTTATTATTATAAGTATTGACCTTCATTTTGCATAATTATAAGAGAAGCAAGAAATCCCAAATCAGATTCACATGTAAGTGGTGCGCGAAAATGACATATTTGAGTAGAAGTGACGATTCAATTTTGCTAGTTATACAATCTAATATCACTCTTTAATTAATGTTATCGAGGCACCAGTATAAAATTCTAATTATAATAGCTGCAGTTAAATATTAAGAAAATAATAGGATAACCATTACACATTAGAGGGAATGTTACAGAAAAAGAGGTTCCTGGTCAAAATCGATTACGTTGCTTGATTTTTTTCAATGTTTCGTTATGTACAGCAGGACAAAAATCTAGATATGACAACAATTTTCAATACACAGAAGAATATCAGATTTACGAAATGTGCAAGATGGATTATGCTTAGGAAAACTATCGAGAACAATTCATTTCAGTAGACGTAGTCAGTGATTCTATATAACCACTATGTAAGCGGAAAACTTCATGCCAAGAAAGCGTAGAGTGTTATTCTCCACGAATTTAGCATCACTCATATAGATGGCAAGCTGAAACACTTTTCTGTTCCGATTAAAATTAAAATAATTTAATTTTGCAGTCGTTAAAATATACAAGTTTT
The DNA here is from genome assembly GCA_037127315.1 of Ascarosepion bandense. Taxonomy (NCBI): domain Eukaryota; kingdom Metazoa; phylum Mollusca; class Cephalopoda; order Sepiida; family Sepiidae; genus Ascarosepion; species Ascarosepion bandense. The sequence goes on along the minus strand of JBBBDQ010028758.1, from coordinate 240,029 downwards.
TTTCTACTTCATTTCTCCTTTGATTTGCG
>JBBBDQ010028758.1:147500-235000 GCA_037127315.1 Ascarosepion bandense | reverse complement strand
TGTAACTTTTATCCCAAAAACAAAATCTTACATAACGTTCAATTCTATATCAATATTGCTATAGAATGTCTTTAGACAAGTTACATGCCTTAGTTTCACCGGATCAGATTGTTACAGCTAGGAATTACCATGTACACAGTAGCCGTATAGAAAATGCCATGTATGCAGTGCGAATCGATCCCCATTCATTTCATAAAAATATAAATATACACTCAATTAAAAAAAAATAAACAGAAAATAATGCAACCATCATCCCACCATAAAAAAACAAGCACAGAAATAAAGTCAGCAAACAATCATACACACCAATAAGAGCAGCCAAACATGACTTCAAAAAGGAAACCTTAATCAATAAAAGACACCAAAACTGTAAAGAAAAAATTCAAATCAGTTGAAGAGGTCGGAATAAAAGACAAGAATAAAGCAAAAGAAAACATTAAGAATAAAAAATTAAGGTAAATAAAAAGAAAAAGAAAGTCAACCTACCGCAAGGGTAACCGCTCCCAGACAATTAAAACTTACACCAGTCCTTATATAAATAAGATAGCGAATCATGTCTCAGTAGCCAAAAAAAAACAAAACACTACCACCAAGAGTAAAGACATCGTAACGGTTTTTTACGAAACGTCGAAGTAGGCATGCTTAGTTAAAGCCATTAATTCATCATAACATATATATATATATATATATATATATATATATATATATATACGAAGAATTTATCACTCTATTTAAGTAGCTTCATGCTGAATCCGAATCCTTGAGAGGTCACCGCTATTATATTCTTGTTCATTAGGTATAGTGTGACAAACTGTGTGCTTATAAACGGTCTGTTTCTACCTGATGTCGTCTACTTTACGATAAATAGCTGCTTCCCGAAGTACATTTTATCAGTAAAGTCATTGAAAAAGCAACAACCTTGACGCTAAACGTTATTACAATTAAATGAGTGTGTGTCCAGAAAAAGACAGAGAACGATAGATAGATAGATAGATAGATAGATAGATAGATAGATAGATAGATGTTAACGTAATCGGTATCCTAAACATAACATTGTTACTTTTTCCTTTTTATGTACTTTATTTCACATCATTAGTCAGGTTTTATCGAAAACTTTACAGTGTTCATGAAATACCATTGTATTGATTGCGACTTTTTCCGTGTGTTTGATCAGTTGATTCGACTCCAATTGAGAAAACAATCATTATCCGAAAATAACCAACTCGTAAATCCTCGTTTGATTTGTGGCCTTTATACACAAAAGACTTCATCGTACAAACAATTACCTCTTCTTTTACATGTAATTGAATTTCGAAAAAAACTGACTTCGTAAACATACATTTTTAGAAAAAGAAGATAATTATAGCCAATAAAAAGATTTCCATCATCATAATTCAAATTAGAATCAAATTTATTTTTAATAAATAGTTTTGACAGACAGGAATCTTAAAAAAATTGAGCTGCAGATTACAGACCATTGTTTAAATTACAGTGGAATCAAATTCTTCAAAATTGTGAGTGGCAGAGTCGTATTCGAAGCCTGAAGAAAAGAACTTCCAATTTTTTTTAGTTTGATTATTCATTAATGTCTTAACTTTTCGAATATTTTCAAATCAGTTTCTAGCATTTTAGTTGATAAATGATAATAAAAATATATCATAAATTCATTCCGTAATTGTGATTTTTTTATTCATTCATATTTATTGACTCTTCAATCTATATTTATATGCTACGTTCTGTTAGAAAATAAGTGATTATGGCTCTCCAATCTGTTGTGTCTCTTCAGAACATAGAGAATCATACCAGTTCTAAGCATTCTTATTTTTAGAGCTTGGAGTAAAATGTTATCTTTGCTGACCCTCTTAATAACTATTCTGCCAACAATTTCACAAGATCTTTAAATCTTATTAACTGCTTTCCTGTGTAACACTTACTTTCAATATGACATCCTGGTGTTAAATTTTCAGTCACGCATTCATGATTACATTGTTTAAGATTTTCTGTTGTGTTGTTTCCTATTTTTTTCTTTTAAAACACCATCGTTGCTCACATGATCAATCAAGTATCCACGCTAAGATAAGCGGACAGATATTGCATAACAGTCTAGTTATCTTTTCGTTATTTTTAGCAAAAACTATTCGTTCCCTAATAGTTACTCTATGTATATTCATTCTCTTTTGCAAATTATTTGTGTACATATTTTGGCAATTATTTTTTTTCACATTCGTTAATTGTTTACTTGATTTATCCCTGCTACACTTGTTTACAGCATGTGTTATGAATGTTATTTTCCAATCATATTCTCTTATCATTTTTCCCCAGATTTCATGTATGATTTTTGGATTCTCAACTACAGTTTTTGTGTCTATCAGACTTATGGTTTCTTTCTTTTCTTTTTTTCGAACTCACCCAAAATTATTTTTTGAAAATGGTCACTGTCAATCATTTTAACTACAAAAAAATTTCGATTCTTATCTACTCATCTTCATTTACCTGTCAGTGGTCTCCTCAAAGAAGAACAGTTGTTAAATGTTTACAATTCTACAGGTCCTTCAATGATAATTACTCCGATGGAAACCATTCTTTGAGTTTGTACGACATATATATTTAAGCAAGTGCACGTCATTTTAACTCCATGCCGTAGAATAAAATTTATTTACTCAGTTTGAAAATGTCATGTTTACCTCTCCTCGGATAATTTTTTTCTCAAAAATGTTATTTTAAAAAATTATACACATTCCCGAATAATGCACGTTTAAGCTTATCATATAAAAAATTACTGGTTATCTATCAAATTATATTTTATAATTTTATATTATTCTTACCCTGTTTCTCATTCTTATTTTGTATTTTATTCATCGAAACAGTATTCAAATGTAACAGCTACCCTTATTGACTAACTATCTCTTTATTGGGTGACATTTCTTACATAAATTCCTTCTCAGGTGATCGGGATAAATTATCTGCCATTCTTTAATTAAATATAGAATTATCGATAATTATTTGCTATATTAATGATGGAATAATACACAGTAAACCAACAGTTTTTCCTTTGTTTCTATGAAAATTTCAAAATACTCATCTTCACAGACGAGTCTAAAAATAAAACCGTTCCTATGCATATTTGACGTTACCTGACAAAATTACCTTCGTATATTTTAACACAAATACTTAAAGTACCCGCGGTGATTGAATTTCATGTTGCTAGTACAGTAAATCCAATTTGGATATTTCTTTTACTGAAATTAAGGCATTTTCTTGAATAGTACGTGTTAGTATCATTTTAGTTTTTGAAATAAGTTTTATCTAAATTCTACGGCATTTGAGGATCGCAGATTATAAATCCTGATAATCTTTCACGGTGACTTGCTATTTTCTAGGTGAAATGGTCATATAAACCCGGTAGGCGTCAACGTCTTTGACAGTTATATTTATATATTCATGTATTCATATGAAGTAGTTCTTTTCCACATGCAAATCGCTTGTAACCAGGGTTATTTTCGAATTATCGTAATGTTTCAACCGTGCACATTATTTCATAATATATTAAGAGAATGCAATTATAGCGAATATTTTACATATATTGAAATGATATAATATCATTTAAAATACAGTATATAAAAAAATAGAATTCATTAAAAAAAATATGTTCGTTCGGATATTTTGACATTTTGAATATCATGTCCTATCAGAATGTAGTGGTGCTTTTTATCATCGATTTATTAAAAATTAAAAATAATAGATCAAACTCGACCCTCTGATCTAAATGACGTTTCAAAATATGCCGCTTAACCTTGATTGGCAATTGCTTTAGCGTAAGGAGAAATCTTAAATCAAAATCAGAATTTGTTGGTTTCAAGAATACGTTGCACACTATACACACTAATATGTTGCAATTATTTATTCCAGACAGTTTGGCTGGTTCTGCACAGGCATTCAGCACTAGAAATCATATCAAATATGCAGAATTTTGGCAGTTTTGTTAGAAGAATTGGAGACCATATAAAGACAGAGACAAAGAGTGAGACAAATTGAGAAACAAATGTATATTTGCATGAATATATTACTCTCTTAATAAGCAGACACACCGAAAATTCCTGATAATCTTTAAATTTAAAATAATCATATTCTCATTTCTGTATAAATATGAATAAGCCTAATTATATGGACATTTTAAATATTATATATTATTTTTAAGTTAATGTGTGATACCTGATTTTTTACAGTACCATACGTGGATTAGATTCCTTAATACATTTAATTAATTACATTGACATTAATTTCCAAACTTAATTATAGAAGATTAGTAGAATTAGAAGATCGAAATATGCTCCCTAAATAATTACTTTACCACATTTAAGAAGATATAAATTTATTTTATATCTCTTGTAATGAATAATTACAACTTATTTTCACCGAGAGACGGATGCACTTGAAACCTTCATTGGATATGTTTGCAGGATCTATAATACATTGTTAATCACCATTCTTATTTCTTTTACATTTCGCAACAATCGATACGTTAAATCGTCGAAAAATTAGTGTCAGCCTTGTAGACTTCTTGTCATATTTCTGTTTTTTATTATGGTCGCTTTTAGCATCGGCTAATTTCTCGCTCTTTGATGGCGATGAAGCAATATGATTAATTAGCTTCTCATATCGTGTAAGCATATGATTCCGTTTATGTATTAGATTTTTGAGAAAACCGAATTTTCGAATTGATGCAAAAAAATAATAATATGCAATAAATGACATATAATTGCAAAGAATAAGTACACACACAGAGAGGCGCGTACAGACACACACACGCACACACACATGAATATATATATATATATATATATATATATATATATATAAATATATATAAAGTTGATTATATGGATTGAAATCTGACAAGATGTATATAACAAGTAAAAACATGTAGGAAATATGTCTTGAAGTCTAACATTTTTAACTTTAACAATGTTTTTAAGAAATTCTTTAAAGCCGAAATCTTTAAAGTTTTGGAATATATTTTTTAAACCAATCCAAAAAATTTCATTGGACACGTGTAATAAAGCAATATATATAACATTTTCAGATGTAGAACAATCTTATGCTTGTGTACATGTCTATGCCACCTGTAATATAATCAACAATTATTAATTTCAAGTGTAGTTTACCACCCAAGTCGGGGCCCTATCTTCATATACTCTAATTTAGAAAAGGTAATTTTAATATTGTTTTCAAATTATCCATGGTATATTCGGATTAAACAATGCTAACTGGGATTTGTCCAAAATGAAATGAATTTGAATATTATTCTGGGGTATACAAACAATCGTCTGATTTAATATTCGACCATATCTGTCTTACTTTCGATTTTCTCTTTCTTTCTCTTGTTTGAAATTAACTACTGTAATTCCACTAAAATAATTTTCTACCCCTACTCCATCGGTTTTCCAGCATCAATTTTTTGGTGGAGGGCGTTTGAACTGTCCCTGGACATGGAATCATGCGAATGTTTCTCAGTAAGCTTTTCACATTTCACTTATGCCAGACGCCTCTCTTCGTAATTGCCAAATTATAAAAGGAAATATTAACAGTGTCTTCCGATGCCAGTTATATACGGATTGATTATATTAACTGGCAATCCTCTTAATTGAGGTGAACCTTCTATAATATATAAAATTAAAACTTAAGATATACCGAGTTGACAGTAAACTAGTTGTAACTTCCTACTAGTAATTAGGAGCCCTATCTCTTACGTAGCGTGTTCAGCGTCTTCTATGATCAATAGTTGCATATAATCGATATTCTTCAATTGCCATGACGCGCATGGCTGGGTGTATCTGCAAAAGCCTTCTGTGGGTAGCGCTGAAGCCACACTATGCTGCAGTCTGCTCCAGTTTTCATGTTGTAATCTCCCACCATAATTCTCCTTACCAAAAACCGAATGAACATTCATAAATACTAATACAGTACTAAATCAGACACATGAAAATCACCTAATCAATTCAACATCTTTTTTCAAACATCTATGGTATGTGTAAAGCCTTTGCAATGTGAAATATTTACTTCACGAAATGTCCCAAGACCTCTTAGCTCTCTGCGAAATAAACGTAAAATTCACAATCATCTCTGATTTCTTGCATAATTATTACATTCTTCTCTTTAGAAAGGCCAGCAACGTCCCCACTTGGAGGTTATTTTAGAAAGAAAATCTCCCTCTGACTTAGATAGTTACTCTTAAATCACATGATCATTCATATATATGTCTCCATCTTGCTCTAATATACTCGGTTAGCTGTATTTTTCTACAGCTTTACTTTCTCACTGGACTGTTCTTTCCTCGACAATGTGTCTAATAATATCAATAAAGCAATTTCCTCTTAACAGTTCAAAAATATAATAGTTTTCGGTGAATTTATTGTCCATCATCCCTAATGGTTTAGTAACTCTGTCACTAATCTAGCTGGTATTCATACCCTGAACTTTGCAATCACTCAGTCTCTCGCGCAAGTGGTTGATTTCTGTACACTCTTCCTCAAAATCACTGAAGGACATACTAGATCTCTTAATCACAACTATCCCTGAATTTTTCCATGCCGTTTGTCATCTTAACGAATCTGATTATGTAGAAACCTCTACATTATCAGATTCGTTAATATCTCTCTCCATTCTCCACTACACCGAGGTACCACCTACCAGCTGAATTTCTTATTGTTACAAATGAGCAAACCGGGAACGTCACGCGATTTTCTGTGACATCTCTTGGAAAAATGTTCAATTTCCTAATTGAAAACCGCGAATCTGATATCTTTTCTTGAGTGAAAGCTGGCATTCATGATTTTATTCAAGCCAGGATGTTCCGACTTCAACTTCATTCTTGCCCAACAACAGCAAACCATCCACCCGTCTTTAGTCAATAATTGTCAGCTCCACAACACCATATTTGACAAGATCAAGTGCTTAGCTCGCTGAATCTCCTTCCACATTTGACTCGTCTGGATTATTCTCACAGGCTTTGCACCAACAACTAAGATTCAGCTGAGAGACACATACATAACCTCTTCGCGGATCTGTAACATAATTTTAAAGATACACTAAAATAAGGTGAGAAGAATTAACGGTATCCCTATTAACGTCATGAAGACATGTTCGTCTGAACTTTCTTGTTCAAACTTGTTCGTCTGAACTTTCTTGTTCAAACTCTATAACTACTGCCTCTCTAAGTCTTGCTTTCACCTCTGATGGAAGTTTCCTCTATAGTTCCCCTACATACGAACACTGGAGAACATTCAGATTCTCATAATTATTGCCCTACTAGCTTCCTACATATTTTCGATAAAGTTTTCTAAGCTATTGTCAATGGTGAATTGGTTCAATATCGTCCAGCAGTATGACTCCTACTTCGAAAGGTCTACCGCTGATATGCTAACGATCATAAGCAATTACGTATAGTAGGCTCTCGATATTAACGGCGAAGCTTGAGATTTGCCTTGGATATCTCCAAAACGTTAGACAGAGTGGTGAACTTATGCGCAAGCTACACAAATATGATATAAATGAAAATTTGTGTCATTTTATTCCATTTTTTCTATAAATTCTCGTAATAAAATTCATACTGAATGGGCTTGGATCTACGAGAATATACGAACGCACGTGACGCGCAAGACTTATACTATTTCCTACATACTTTTCTGATATTTTTCAACAATACCCCTGATGTAAAGAGATATCCCGCGCAATAGAAATTTGTCATGGCTGGCAAAGCAAACCTGCTGCTGTTCTAGAAAAGGACCTCCAATCTATGGTGGACTAGAGTAAAAATGTCTCGTAAATTTTAATGCTTCAAAATGAAGTTGTTAACGTTTAACTACGATAGACGTTGGCACTTAACCTTGTCATAACAAGGCTCACGCTAGTACTGTTGCTCCATGAAAGCAATACACTGAGTCTTCCCTGCCTCACACTCTCAGTCGACCTTCAATCGAACGGATACATTGAATCAATAGCTAAAATTTATGCTAGGATAGTCGGGTGACAGAGTCGGACAGGAGGATTTTTTTTCATTTGAATTTATCTTTACACATCGAACCGTTCATTGAATACATTCGTCATATTTCTTCAGGCGTCGCTGCTATTCAACTCGGGGTTTTCGACGAAAACCAAAGAAGTATCTGCAATGTAATCGATGCCGACATGGCATCTGGACTCCGGTCACTTCACACCAACTCCCTTCCATATGTTGCATTTTTGATAACTAAATGCAACGTCAGTTACAAATTCTTATCTCCTTCACGCGTATCTCTTCAGTTATTCTTTCCCCAACACCCACTCTATCTTGTTGTTCTCTCTTTTCTCTCTACTCCGATGTTACTCTTGTTACACCAGTCTTCCCATTTTTCTCTTATCCATATTCCGACCTCAACTGTAATCTGTTCGTTTTATTCTTTGCTCTCCTCTTTTGTGGCCCACTATGCAAAACTGGCAGCACTGCCTTGCTTGTGGGAGAACCGATTACAAAAATAAGTATATCTATGCCAACATCATGCATGTGTCGAACGTATTTAAACTTTAGACGAATTAAGTGTGTTTATATGTCGGTAACGTTGTTGCGTGTGTATGAATGTCAATACGAAATATATTTCTATCCGACATTTTAGAGAAATATTGTACATATAACAAGCAATGGAAGATTTCTTTTCAGATATAACATGGGCATGAGACAATCATGTAAGAATGTTTGTGTTTATGAGTCGGTAAATATACTATGTATTCGAATGATCAAAGGAACACCTTTCCGTTTTTATTTCTAGCGATTTCATATATACAATTTTATATATACGATCTTCTCATTAATAATTAAATAAATAATATTTGAAAATGTATTGTTAAGCGTTAGAATGTTTCTTCCAAATAATATGAATTAAAGTACTAAATATCTATATATTAAAATTATTAAAATTAATATAATCAATATTTAGAAATATTAAACATACATTAAAGTATTATATATTATAATAGTAACTGTACAAATTACTATATTGTATCATTATAATATTACAATTTTTCAATGTAAATAACATTCAGAAACACTAAATTATAAATATAAATTAAATCATTAGTTATAATAAAAATTAACCGTTGGAAACTTATTATTCAAATAGAGGTAAGTATCATAATATAATGTATAAATATAACGTATACATAAGTGATACATGACGAAATCTATAAACGTGATACACAAAATAGACATACGTTTAGACAAACGTTCACACTTTTTGTGTTACATCGAAACGGAATAGGACACAATGATTTCTATAATGCTAATTCAATTTAAAAAGATCATATCATTTTAAAGAAAAACACTTTGAAAACATATAAACAACATTAGTACCTAGTAAAATCACATGTTTAAAGCATTACATCTCATCAGCGTATTTCTTTAGTGTGTATGTGTGTTTGTAAGTGCTTGTTGTCCCGGAAGAAATAACGGAAAAGTGATATACTTTTATTTAACTTTACTTGTGTCTCTACAAGTTTTCTGAAAAGTTTCCTCTGGAAAAATATTTCGGCTTATATGCGATAATGTATTTATTAAAAATATTAATTCGTTGTGCAGATGTTCTCAGCATACTGAAATTTGTATTTTTACTTCCTCTAAATGTCAGTTTTATTTTTCAAACATTACAGAATAAATAGGGAACCAAAAATTATTATAATCGTATTCATGTGGGAGAATATTAAAAATAAAGTGAAAAACCGAAAACTAACTGATATAAGTAAACTATTTCTTCTTTCTTTCCTAACTATAAACTGAAATAATAAGTTTAACGATATAAGAGAAAGTAGGTATAATGAGTGGCTAATATTTTTTAATTGTCAAGTATTGAGAAATTTCTCTGTCACTTAATATTACTAAAAGAATAATATATTTTAGTTTCTACAGTGTGCTGCGTTAGAAGACAAATTTAAGTATGGATAATTCCTTTCATAATGATTTGTTAAGCCCAATCGATAATTCAATTAGAATAATTTTTATTGTATTTTTCAGTTTCACCTTGTTCAGCATCGGGATAAAATTGCAAAGAAACTAGTAGAAATTGAAATTTATATTTTGTCTTCAATACTTTCAAATATTTCATTCAATAGGAACTAGTGTTTTGTCGTGTTGTAAACCAAATTTCAGTGGTTAGATTTGGTTTAAATTTTTTTAATTTTTCATCGGTTGGATTTTAGTTAGTAAAAAGCAACGTCATAACTGAAGCGCCCACAATGAAATACATCGGCATTTTTCAGTAATAGTTTAATTAAATTTGACAGACAAGAAAGAAAAATTTAATTAAATTTTCCTAATATTATTAACTGTTTAAAAGCTGAACTCCATGTGGACATTTAAGCTAGCGTCTTCAAATGTATGTGCCAATTTTAATGATGCTTCAACTTACAAAACAGCAGAGATAATTTGGAAGAAACAATTTTGAATTCCTCATTTCACTATGTAATTTCAAAACATCTCTTCAAATGTGAATCAGACTATTCTAACGGTTAAAAAGTTTAATTCTAGCCGAAATATCGATTTGGGTCAAAATATTGTTTGGTGATAAATTATTGATTTGGGCCAAAATATCCAGATTCAGTTCAAACCGAAAATTGAGTCAAATCACAAAGTCTGTGGATCATCAATTGAGTTGAATTTTTCATATGACAAACTCTGAAGATCTTCAAAAGAACATGTCACAAAATCTCACATTTTAACCTTGACTCCCTGGTCTTTTAAATTAATAAAATTGATTCATATATTCACAATATTTTAGAGATATATTAAACAGAATTTAAAACAAAAGATTTTACATTACCAGATTTTTTGTATTGTTTTCTCCTCAGTATATACCTAACAATTTTAAAACCACGAATTGCTTCCTGTTATTATAAAATTTGAATTTTTAACAGTTCCCTACTCACCCGGGCACAGATCGCAATGTCCCGAGTTAGAAGGGTTTCTGTCGCACGCATTGATAGTGAGTATTTGCCATTTATTTACAAGACTATATTTTTGTAAAAATGACTTCGCTAACTTGTTGTATTCAGTTGTGGCTATTAAGTTTTTTTTGACAGCTTTATCTTTGAAAATTTATTGTTTGTCTGTATTTCATCAAAACCTACATATGCATACATTTATTTTATGTACGTATCTAATATTTCATAAAATATTTGAAATTATAACATATTTTCTAGGACTAAGACACATTGGTTTCAATGAAAAACTTATTTTCTCAACGTGTATATTGAGATAATAAAAGGCATGTAGCATTCAAACAACAAAATCGTCAGTAAGAAGATATAAAGTAAATATTTGAATAAAATATGACTTAAAGCCGTTTGCTAGAGCATATTTCTTACCGGGTGTGGCGTCATTGATTTAGATATTGAGAATGTGGTACTTATGCATTGTAACTTGGCTGATCATGATTTATCACAGTGTTTGGATTTTACAGTTCTAAATAACTTGGTATTTTTGTTACTTCTCGTAATACTCTTTCCGCCATCTATTTCCTCATGTCTAATAATTCGTTTTTGTTTTGATTTCCTGTGTACCACTTGCCTTCAAACTGTTCAACGAATATAAAACTTTCTAATAACCTCTTTCCTTAATATGTATCATAGAAATTTCAACTATATATTTATGATGTTATGTACAATTGTCATTTTTTGTTTCCATTTTCTCAAAATCTTCATTGATGCTCACATGATAAGTGCACGTAATTCTTATCGTGTTCCTGAAGTAAATGCGCATTATAATTGTTGATTTTATCATTTAATTAATTTTCAATATTATTGATGTTAGTAGATTGTAATTTTGGCTATATATACTTATATTTATATATACATATATATGACTTTTTGTCTCATTTCTAACGAACGCTACACCTCCAAAACACTTAATCCGATTTCAAACCGAGATGGATCACGTGATCCTAGCAGACATGATCCTTGATGAACGCAAAGATTTTCAACGACAAACATAATTTTAGCTGTTGTCTTGCGTAATCTTATGTATTTCTCTAAGACGCTTTATTCAAAATAAACCATATTTAGGTCACAATGAGATCAAGCTATGATGCCTTGATATGGCAAAGATATTTTACTGCACAAAGGGCGCGGTAAAAATTAATATAAAATATTGCTTTTTGCAATCGTTTATTTCGCCGAAACGCTTTCATGTATTCCAACAAAAATTAGGTCATATTTGTAGCGTCTACCTTATCATATGCTTTAACAATTTCCCTTTTTCTACAAGGTGCCAACTTCAGGGTAATTGTCAGAAAATGCATCTACCTCATCTGTGTAACAATACCATTTCATCCCTTTATAGTTCCCATAACGTCCGTCCCCGTTCTTCAAATTGTACAAACATGATTCTCATTAATGTGCAAAGATGACAAACATATATCCATTTTAAAATTAAAAAAAAACATAAGCGTTTTGCATTTTTTACTGATGCGTTGTTGTAACCTTCTATTGAAGATTGTTGAATAATCACTTGAACCTTTAATATAACCACTAAAAGCCTCGTGCAACGCAGTCTATACAGCGGATTACATATATATGTGATAAAGTTTCATAAAATTGCAAAGTCATTTACTCTGCTAAATATAGCATTATGCTTAATTTATACTTTATCTATTTTAACATGAATCATCATTTAAAATATTTTAGAATGTATTTTCTGAAAACACTCATGTTTCGAATGACATCAGTATTGTATTTGTTCGGTTATATTTTCATACGCATCGCAATGTTTATATTTTCAGGTTATCACTTCGAAATGTTTGAACTTACAATAAAATAAAACTTGAAAAGAATTTAACAATTTTGAAAAATAAGCTCTTAAAAAGGACAAGGAAAATAATGCGATAATATTATTTTAGGATGTTTATCCCTATCAAACAAACTGAGCTACAGAGACAGGCAAAAGTTTACAACACATGAAAAAATATTTCTGTACTTATTTATAACGCAGTTAGATTCATGAAAGACAAGTAAATCAAATTCAATAATATATTTTAAAAATCCTCTAGTAGTATTTCGTAGCTGAAATGGAATTCATAATTACAGCATGTAGTCTTTTAGTGTAGGTCCCTACGAATTGTGTGCATGTTTCTTCGCTAATATATTTCATTCTTGACGACAAGATTCCTTTTGTTCATGAAGGTTTTGAGGGCAATTTTTTAATTATTATTTTAAGCTCTCTCTTTAAATGTTAACTCAAAAAGAGAAGTAGAGCTTCGGTAAGCAACATCCAACAGAAAAGCCTCTGATTGGGAGGTTGTGAAGAGCTTCGAACTAAATCATAATTGCTATTGTCCCAGGTCCACTCTGACCCGGAGGGGTGGCTCTTGTTACGGTCCAAGCTATGGGCATAATTTGGTCAAAACTCTATCAAAGTATAAAAATAGGCTTTTATAGATATATATACAGAAAAATACATTTTAAAGAAAAATATGCATTTTTGACAAAATATTAATGCTAGAAAACATTTTTGAAGGAAAAAAAATGATTGCCATAATTCATTTTTGAAGGAAAAAATACAAGCAATGCACTTTTGAATACAAAACTAGAAGAAATCAACACTATAACCAAACATTAATAAAAAGAAACCGTTAACCCCATCCTCCATTTTTTGGCATTAAATGACCCAAAGAGATTGATAGGACATTAAATAAAATTAAAACTCAATGTCAAACTGTAGTTTGATTAGCTTTTTAGAACGTCTATTTCATTTGAACTTAACCATGATTTGTAAGCTTTGCACTATGTTTATGATAGTTGTTTATTGAAAAACAAAACTTCAAGTACCGCGCATATGCGCTCTGACTTACATTTCTCTCCAAAAGGTTCATATTATACGTTCCATTCATCCATCTTTCTGTTTAAAATATTAAACTTTGTTTGGACTATTGTCATCATCTTTATTGCCCTTATTACGACGTTTAGGAAGTTGTAATCTCCGGCCTTCCACTTCCGCTGCTATGAATTTCGAACCTTTATTACGATAACTGGGTCATATAATTCTGATTCCAGGCGCGATGCTACTTCTGGAAACTATATACATATCTCCCTTTAACTTAACTGTCTAAGTTATTTTTTCATCGTTGCTGTGACTCATTGGGTCAAATCATTGAAACTAACCATCGTCTGTATCCACAGGATCATGTCATTGAGCGGAGTGTACAACAGACGAATTGTCGTAATAAATGCAATGATGATTAGGACAATAATTTGAACAATGTAAATAGTGTAAAATACTATTTCATCTCAGAAGTATAGACAACATTCTTTCTTTTATTTCAATGTTACTAAAACTTTGGACACAAAAGCCATGTTAGATAATAATTGATCCGTCTTCCGATTTTATTGTTGGGATAGTATACTTCGATGTATATTCATCGAAGAATACTATCCTAATTGGACTTGCTTATAAGAAGATATCTAGTCAATTAAATGTGCACTTGAGTTAAGCTGGTACGATAGTTCATCAATAAAATTTCATTCGTCCAAAAAAAAAAAAAATGTTGTCCTATAAATGTAACGGAACGTAAAGCAATATTCCTGGCGAGAAAAGTTGGTAACGAGCCCCGACTTACGCTTAATAAATTGCAGGGAAGATTAGAATTAGCTGGAGTAAATGTCAGTACGGATACAAATTTAAATTAACCCAGAATAAAGCGTCTGTATATTTCAAGCAATTACTGTATGCTGTTGACTTTAAAATAGGTTCGTCTAACCTATGTAAGCTTAGGCTGTTCATACCAACTTTAATAATAAAACAATTATTTTTAATTGCTTGGATATTAGGTGATGACTCTAAACTAAAATCTGGTAGTAATCAATCAGTAAAAACTCATCATGTATCCATTCTTGTTTAAATCCATACACTACCAGAAGTTAAATGTATTGCGTAAATCAAGAAGTAAGAATAGAATTGAGCCTTATGGATTTTACACAAGTAATAAATGCTAATGTGTGACACAATAAAAATCTATCATCTCAAAATACAATTTTTTTTTTCAAATAATATAATTTTTTATATTTACTACTAGCAGTATAGCCCGGCGTTGCTCGTGTGTAAAGAAAGCTTTAAAACTAATCCATGGGCCTGGAGCTCAGACTCTTTAGACGATGGCACGAGAGACTAAAAAGCAATAGTTGTTTCCAGTTAAAGCGAAACCGTAGACTGAAAGAAAAATGAATAGATATAAGTCAAAATTTGATTTCGTGGTATCGATATCAAATAAGTTTTTTGTCGTAAACTGAATTTTGAAAGTTAAATAAGTCCTCTGAGTAAATGGTATCATGACTCAGATTACGAACTACAAAAATACCTACTTAGAGCCAAACAGGAAGCAAAAACTAAAATAAAAGGGCTGAAAAAAATACAGATATACAGGCAGATAAACAGACACACACAGAAACATCTTCCCTCTTATATATATATATATATATATATATATATATATATATATATATATATATTATCGATTTTCTGCACTATTGTATGAACTGCAACATTGAAACTTCTGAATATCCTTTCTTATGTCTTTGTCTATGAGTGTATCAAATTTGATTAAAATCGGACTTTTCCTTCTATCACCCGATTTTTTCGATTATCGATTTTCGTTATTTATCGGAGGTACTTCGACACAAACCCTAGCTAAGAACACTCGCATACGCTTATACTATAACTGTGTAAATGTTTAGAAAATCGGTTCAGCCGTTTCGGCGTCTATAGGTAACGGATACACACACAGAGACACACACACAGACAAAGTTCCATTTATAAATATGTTTAGATTAGATTAGATATGATGAAAAAAATCGTACCGTGCTGTATTTACTGTTATATCATTTTCAATTACAAGAGATACATACATCAAAAATTGAAAAGAAACATGATGGTAGATGCTTCGAACAATATCTCACCAAAACATTTATATTTAAAAAAAGATACAATTATCTGCATGATTTTGGTGCGCCCTGTACATATACAATGGCTATAATTTTAGCCACATTTGTAACATGAAAATGAACAATCTTAAGTTTCCTCCAGTTTAATATGAATTAACCTTTGCTTTCCCTTGACGGTGTTTATACTCTACGTTGTTACATGTGGTCGTATGTGCGCATTTAGTATCTATCATTAGAGAAGTAATTGCTCGCATATATTGCACACAAGATATTATAAACGAAGAAAAAACATTTAAAAAAAGTGTACACGTTTTTAAGGTTGTCACGATATATTATTTCTAAAAAAAAACTAATATATTAAATTCTTAATGATAAACTATTATATAATACTGCCTGTCACTCAAGCAATAATTTCAGTCATGAAAACAAAGAAAAATATAGTCCTGGTAATATTTCAAAATATAAATGCTCTAACTGATGTTATTCAAAAGAGTAATATAGAGTAACATGACATTCAACATAAAAGCTTCAGATAAATAAAAAAATTTCAAAATATGAAACTAAATGCCAGGATTGATACGAAAATGAAATGCTGAACAAAAAAAATACAATATATTCAAACAAGAACAAAAAAGAAAGTACAATGAAGCAACGCAGAAAAAAATATTTAAATCCAAGTATTTTAAACCAAAGATGGATAAAATGCCATAAAGTTAAACCTTCTTTTTTCAAATAACGACTGGTAGCAGAATAAATCATTGGAGGAAACTAACTAAAGAGAAATATAAAAAATATATACGAACCAGATTGAAGAAATTTGCATTCAGAATTGTGCGTAAATGTTAAGATTTATCAACTCTTCATGCGAAGCCAAAAACAGGTTATCAGTAAGAATGCAGAAATGATCCTGGTTTTGGAAAATATATTTTATCACTCCATATTCGCATAGTATCTGGATATGATACACGCAAAACCAACACAAAATCTCATCAATTCGTTGAAAATAGCGACATCAGCAAACTATATACTGAAAAAGCAACTAACTTGAATAGAAGTAGGAAGGAACATTATATATATAATATTAACTATAGCAACAACAATACCAAAAGCAACACAACTAACTCTTCCGAAACTTGTATTAATTAAGTTATAATTTCTATCGTCATGTACAACCCACCGAAAACGAACTCGTAGGGAAAAGAAGGGGAAGTAAAAAAAAGAAACAAACGAAGTACATGAACAAAAAGTTAAGCACTCGTAAGAAAGAAAAAAAAACCCAAGATGAAAACCCTAACACTAAACACTCAATGCGAAAGTAGAGCAAACAAAGACAGAAAATCTAAGCAAGAGCCGACAACCTCCCACGGTGTCGCCCTACGGCTCGTCAGGGAAATTGGCTCTGACGAGCCGTTGGGCGATACCGTGGTAGATTGTTGGCTCTTGCTTATTTATATATATATATATATATGTATATATATATATATGTATATATATGTATATATATATATATGTATATATATATATGTATATATATATATATATATATATATATATATATATATATATATATATATATATGTATATATATATATGTATATATATATATGTATATATATATGTATATATATATATATATGTATATATATATGTATATGTATATATATATATGTATATATATATGTATATATATATATATATATATATATATATGTATATATATATATATATGTATATATATATATATATATATATATATATGTATATATATATATGTATATATATATATATATGTATATATATATATATAATAAAAATTACTGAATGCTATATTATATTAAATTACAGTTTCCTGCTTTCTAAATGAAAAGCAGTAGTGGGATTAATGAGGAAGATTTTGGATATTTATGTGACATTTTTAAATTGTAACATATTTACCACTAAATATATTAATTGCAAAAGTATATGATTTGCTGTGGATGTTGAAAATGAAAATGACGAAACTCATGATAATGGATGCTATCAAAAAGAGAAAAGAATTGAAAGAAAAAATGCAAAACAAAATCCGTATAAATGCATGAAGAGGATGAAAACTAATTCTCAGACATAAAGATGGCCTACATATAGGATAATATTTTATTTGAATTCAATTAAAATAAACATGCGGTATAATGGTTTATATCATTGTTATGTTTGGTTTATAGCGTTACTAATAGAACAGCAATCGCCAAATCTATAACAACCGACACTTATATATAACAATAGTAACATATATATTATTTTCTTCGATTTATGAGTGTAGAGAAGATGTCAGCGGTTGACACAAACTCACATGTTGGAATCCATCGCTGTGTTATTTTTCCGATCTCAACTACTCACTCACTACTAAACTCTTTTATATAATCTAGTTTCTTTAAAACTGCGTCATCTTCCACCCACAGTTTTTAAAATAATTATTTCGAGTTTTACATTATCGGATATTTCCCACTGTGGCTATCAAAGACAACATACTATTACATTCTGTCAAAGAAATAATATTTATTTTGCTATAAATACAGTTTTTATCAACATTTGCGAAATTGTGCCTTTCAACGATTTCAGCATTCGCCCATATTCAAAGCAATCAAATATTTACAAAACAATATCTATTTTTTTGCAATCCAGTTTTCATATTTTGCTGTTTCATAAAATAAATTTCTTTGCGAAATTACGCACACCTCTTATAATATATAATACCGGAGCCAAAGGGAGATATAGAAGAAGGATGGTCTTCTATTTTATTATTGAACTTTTCTAGCCAAAACAAGTTATCAATATATACCATAATAGTATTTACACCAAAACAAAAAAAATGCATACTATTTTACAGCATCCATCATAAAACCTAGAAATATGTATGAAATACTAACTAGTTCGTATATATATATATTCATCCGCAGATAGATCTGTTTTGCTGTATCACATCTTATCAATACGGTTAGACTCCGATTGTTTTATCCCAGGATTGAAACCCGATCGAAGTGGCGTCAGTTGGCGCTTCTACCTTTGGCCAATGAGCGCACGGTAGAAGAAGGCAGACATTTGAGCGAGTATATTATCATTACACACTCCCTATAGCAAGTGTGCTCTAATTCATTAGTGAATGAGCGATGCGTACATGCGAGGGTAGCTACTGTTTTTCAAAGTCTACCATTCTTCCAGAGTGCTCAATCAGGGTGTGAGAGCGTAATATATATATATATATATATATATATATATATATATATATATATAATTTTCGATTATAGGTAAAGGGAGTAAAACAATAATTTATTATTCTAAACCATAATGTAAATTTTTAACATGTGATTAGCTATTTACACGAATCTAAATTTTTAAAAAATATTATTGATATTGAAGCCACTCTATTGCGACTGAAACATCAGTTAAATAAAATAAATTTATATTTTAAAAGTATGAAACTCTCATTAGTCTAACAACACTCGCAAACAAACACTCTTAGAAAAAATATCAACAAATTCGCAAAAGCATATCCGAGATATATAAGGCGTCTAGCATATACCAGATAGCTGAATCTCTGCTCAGCCAATTCGAATTGTGTATGAAATTAAGCTAAAGAAACTTGAGAGCAGAGATAAAAGAGGCCAATGAGCTTACATACCATAGCTAAGTAAATTAGAAAGAAAAATATATAAAACAAAACTAACCTAAAATAAATCATATGGAAGAAATCAACAAGTTTAAATTAAATTTATACAGTTGTATCTTTTGGCAACTAGATATTGGATTGGTTTATTATTTGCTTGCATTTTGCTTGTCACATGCAGCGTAAGGGCTGAACCAAAGTTATTAAATAAGACACAGAACTTGATTTACGTGAACAGTTTGAATAATAAATAAAAAATGTTTCGATTAGAGAGAGAAGAAACATTTGAAGTTACGTTCAATCTTTTCTTTTCTTCAGTCGAGTCGGATTCCTCAAATAAATTATACCAAAAAGAATATAAATTGAAAAACGAGACAAAGAAGTCAATTTACGTTATCAAATACCGCTATGGATTTGCTTTGTACGCTAGTGATCGAACGACCGGATGACATTATTTTTCAGCATTATGTTCTCATGTCTTCTCACATATACTTTTTACTCTTTAGCTATTCAAACGAAGTACATGGGGCCTACTTGCCTTCTTGAAACTGCTACATACAATAAAGAGAACATTGTGAAAAATAGGAAAAAAGTCTTAGGTCTTTTTACAAGGTCGAATCTCATTGATTTTTCATCACACTTAACTTTATACTCATATTTGGGGATTATATTCATGTCATCCATGCATATTATTATACACAATCAACATAAATATGATGCTGTCACGTTATGTAGTACCATCTCTCTACATACTTCCCTCGTTTTTCCTCTCTCTCTCTGTCTCTCTCTCTATATATACATACATACTTACATATATATATATATTCGGCTAAATACTTTTTTTCTACTTCTTCTTTATCATCATTTTTTATCTGTTATTTTTATAATTCGATATCTGCCAGTCCAACATTACACACCAAGACTGCTGGAAGTCAAATGTCAAATAGTTTTGTTCTTAAATCTATACTTCAGGATTTTTTCTAACTCCCATGACATTACTAATGTTAACTGGGTGCAGTTTTTCTGATAGTGCAGTTCGTACTTATCAAGACAATATTTGCTTTTATTTAAGCCATGGTTTTCAGTTTTTTAAGTGTGCACTTATGTTCTTTCTATATAATACCAAGCGCACATATTATGACTGTTACTATACTTGATTTAAATTTCCACATATTTTCGATTTATTTCGATTTCCAATCTATAGATTTCGATAGTTTTCAAAATGATTCGTTGCTGTACCCTGGACAAGCGACAACAAGTAGTAAGCAACATTTTTATTTTCGGTTTAGACAATTATTTCGGGCTTATTTGATACAAAATATTTCTTTTTGATCATGGTAAAAACACATTGAATTGTGATGTTTTTTATTTCTCTAACTGTGCACGGTTGCTTCTGTAAAAATGTCGTGTTGCTTTCCTTATCAATATATTTTTAGAAGAAATTCATGTCAATGAGTGTTACATTGTATATATTTAAAGGCGTAAAGATAAAAGAATTGGGTACACAATCGGCTGCTTTAATATAATCTATACAGACATGACTGAGATATTATTTACATTAAAGCAGTGTTCTAACATCACCCTATTTATAAGTATTTAGTATTTACATAGAAGAAACCACCTTTGAACACTTTTTTCTATGAATGAATATATATGTTACATCCAAATAGATGTCACCGCTATGTAAATAGTGAGAGGCTATATAATTCGTCTCTATTTACTTGGGACATTTGTGTCACTCTTCGGGAGTGATTAAGACAAATCCTTTCCAAATCTACGAAGGTTTCAGCATTATCTTCAGAGTGATTGGTGTGCATCACAGTTTCTTCATTATAATCAGTGATTGGTGTAGTTTTATTACATTTTATGTTCACTTTTCGATTTCATATTGTGTTGACTCATTTAGATTGGAGCTCTTTTATTTTCAAGAATTTCAGCATCAGTAAATTTTGTATTTCTCATGATGTATCATATTACGTTGGCTACTTTTTTGTGTCAATGAACTTTCAAATCATTTCTTCATAATTTTCTTATCAAATGTGATATGTTTAAGGCGTGAAAGGTGTGGAAAGACACAATTTGTATTAAAAAAAGGCAGACATTGGAAAAAAAAGCTATTCAAATATTAAAAAATTATTTTTTTAATACAGATTCATAATTTTCTAATGCATGATATACATATAGTGTTGTTTTCTATAGCAGCATATATTGTTTGATGTAATGGGGAAATTGTGATACTTTCACACGATAAAATTCTTTAAGATTCAGTAATGTGGTGTTATTGAATACCTTATCATAATTTTTTCAAGCAGTACTATGATTTTTCTTTGCATTGAAGCAGTTTTCAAGACCATCAATTTAATGAGTAATCGTCTTTACATCTGTAAGTGCCAGGTTTGCACTCTTTATGTTCAAGTGATAGTATGCCATTTCTCTCCATGAAAAAATATTTATGTTTTGTCAAACTAATATCAGTTATTTATAAGTTGGGGCAATCATGAATTTTTTCTGAATTTTTGCGGGATATTTGTTTCTCTATTCTTGAACAGAGGAAATAATTTTTTTTGTTATCCATGCCAGTATTTCAGTAGGATCTCTAACTTTTACTTGAAATACTTTGGCTAGTTTTCTCTTTACAGTTTTGAAATAATATAGCAAATTATTACTACTTTGCATCGGTTAGAAGGAGTTTGTTCTGTCTGTAGAATATTGGTCACGTTCCGAGCGTCATATTTTGGAACTTCAGTTGTAATGTTTGCTTTATTATTCTTTAGTTGAAATTACATCATTTTCATTCATACTATTGTATCTTTTTCCGAATCATCTGCCTTTTTTAGTTTATTCATTTATTCCACTGGCCAGATTATTGATTACTTATAATTCACTTCTAAGTTTTTAATTTCTTTTACTATTTTGCTTTTCTATAGTAGAACTTCATCTGTGTGAGTCTGCCTTTTTTAATTTCATGTAATTTTTTGTTGCTAGTATTGCTAAGTCATTTAATCTCTTATGAGTGCGTTCTTCATCCAGATTTAATTAGTTTTACGTTTTTGAGTATAATAATTTTTGGATTACTCTCTGTTGCTTGTAATTTTGAGAGTTTAGATGTACTTCCATTTGAATATTTTATGTCAGAATTGTATGGCACATGATGTTTTCTTAATTTCTTCTAAACTAGTTCACTTTCTGTGAAATAATTTTGTAAAATTTTATTAGAATGTGTTTTATTGCAATCTTGTGACCTACTAAAATGAAACATTTCCAACTCTTCGAAACCTTCATTATCTTCACAATGATTTGTGTATATCTCTGTTACTTCATTATAATAGTTTGCATGTGCGCTGATGATACTTATATTTAAAATTTCAATTCCCTTTCATGTAATGATATTTCGGCTATTCCGGTTTTAATTCTTTTTGTTATTTTAATTTAAGCTACAGTTAATCGTTCTTTAGTATGAGGTACCTTCTTACATTGGCTAGTCTATATTTGTCAATGTACATTCTAACTGTTTGTTCAAATTTTTGTTCCCAAAAATAATATGTTTGGCGAGTGATACCTTCTGAGATTTGTGTAACGCTTCATGCAATGCAGTCCTGACGACTTTGTACTAATTACGAGACCATTATATTTTTGTTTTTTTAAATGTACGGTTATGGATCTAGTTGGAGAATATGCGAGCCATCATTTAAATTATACTCTTTGTGGGACATGCGGATAATTTTTTGTGTATAAGTTTGCTTCTATGGCATAATTTTAGTTAGTTAGATTCACTCCTGAACGATGGACTTCCATTTTGTCCCCTGTACGAGCAATACTGAACATTTTGTTTCTATTTTATAATTCTCATTTTATTCCTACGAGTGACGCATTGGTCTAAAAGTCCACCTAAGTTTTCCTGGTACGTTGTATATCGGTATTTTATAAACATATTCTGAAGCCTGTAGGTGATCTTTTGCGACCTGATAATGGAGTGGGAATTCACACCTCAACAAAATTAACACCTTGAATTGCGGCTTGATGTTCATACTTTTCCTTCTAAATGGGCTACCAAGTGATAGTAGAGAGAAACGGGATTGGAATTCAAAGAGAATGTTGTTGGTAAAAAATTAAAAATTAAAAATAATCTTTTGAAGAAATAGCTGTTAAATAAACAGAACAATATTATACTAGAGTGTTATATCTTAAATAAAGGGAGGGAGGAATAGAAAAAGAGAGTGATGTTATTTATTTTATATTTGTTCCCTTCCCTTGTCTTCTCTTATTTTTTTTATTTTTTATTCTTCATCAGGTTAGTTTTTAATTTTAAGAAAGTATGTTAATGCTACCATTAGTAGTCATTGTAATGATAGATTTTGTCACAAAAATTAGTGAAAATTTTAACATTTGTCTAATAATATTTATCACAGCTCTGTAATTTAAAAATGATAATGATGATGAGGTTTTCACCATTATTAACATAGTAGGATTAAATCAATCCAAAAATTAAAAATAATGAAGTATATTTTATTTATGAATTTATTTAAGGAAAGCATTCATAATCTTTACTGGATAATATTTAAAAAAAATACAGAATGATTGATAACTTATTATTTTGCATAAAATTATATATATATATATATATATATATATATAATATATTAAATCGTTCAATCATTTGTTCTCCCATCTGTTTATTCAATTACTTATTGATTAAACTCTTCGAAAATAGCTTTTTCGACAACTAAACATGGCGCCTTTCAAAGATAGAATATTGAAGACATTTTATTGTCTTGAATTATTTTTTATCGCACTTTTAACTCTCGTGAGAACGATATTGTAGTTTAAATAAAATCCTTCGAAATATTGAGTAAGATATATATGGATAATTCTGATGTCAAAGCTAGCTGATTAGTCAGTCAAGATAATAAAAAACGTAGAAATTAAATGACGATGATAAGATAATTCTATGTGTACATTAAAATAATAAAAAAATGAAAAAAAATTCATTTAGGAAATAAGCGTTACTTCGAAAAGCACGTTATTCTCTTTGTAATTCCAACGGCGTCGTATTATTATTGTTATTATCGCCATCATCATTTCTTTGGATTCCTGTTGTATACACTCTTTTACCCGGGGTCTAACAAGAGACCTAAGCTCACAGATGCCTTCATAATAGTATTCTGTGACAATATTTAAAAAAAGTAAAATAAATAAATAAATAAGATCATACATATTTTACATAAATATATTTCTTTGTAATATATGAGCTGAGCGGAATTTGTGAGTATAATTTTTTTCTATTTATTATGGATATGCTATCAAAGATCCCATCAGTAAACAGATCATTTTCCACTGAATTCTTAATCTCCAAGTACATTTTGATTTATCAAAGCACTGGAGTGCCACATTTTTGAAAAATATTCCATAATCCTTCAATCACATAAAATTGATAGATGGTCTAAATCTGTAGCTGGGTTTGGACCATTTTTTACAAATATATTGTAGTGTCCTTTTCATAAACATTGCCCATTCTTCAATGCCTGTATGGTCCAGTTCTATCTTGTCCTGTTTTATATTACGTGGGTGCTAATACCGTGCAGCTTGATACAAGATTGTCAATTGTTTATGGATATCCATCACAGAATCTGCATTTCGATTTGTACGGTATGGTGATTTTAATGGATCATCTAATATCTTCAAAATACGATAAATTTCAAGAATCCTAAAGAAGAAATCTAAAATAAAGTTTGCAATGTTGCATATCAGGATATACAATATTCCACTTGTAGTTGGAGTCTTCGGAATGATTGGAAAGTGTTCGATAGGCTCAGTGAAGAGATTTATGATAACCAATGCATTTAAGAAATAGAAAAATATCTACTCTCAAGGAAAGATCATACTTTACGAAGAGCACTATCTTTGTGAAATGTTTGTTATTTTAGGATTATTTTTTTTCGTTTGGCTTCTTTTATAAAAAAATGGTAGGAGGAATATATCATGAAGCCATTTCTGATATTAAGTCTGTGGTTGGGATATACAAATTAATTTATATTCAACAGACATGCAATAATAATAATAATAATAATAATAATAATAATATTCAATCTATCAATACGTACCGAAAATTTACTGAGACATTTGATAATCCTCAATAAAAAATCGTCCTTATTATATATACATCAAAAGAACAGCATAAACTTAAACATCGTGGAAAGCGCAAACTGGTTCTCGTAGCAAACTCAGCGAACTGCAATAAATATTTGGTAAGCACACATACAATCTTTCTTTCATAGTTCATCCCATTATTACCTCAAGACAAACGGAACAGTATTAATTCCCGTGTGCACACGCGAATAAAGCCCAACACGTGTTTCTTGCTCTCTCTCACTCTCTCTTTCTCTCTCTCACAGACACGCAATCGCACGCACGCTCAACATATGATATAAACATATGCGATCTATATTACCAATGAAAATAAACAGTACAGAATTCGAGAAAATATCAGCTTTTAAATTCCAGCTAGTCTCGCCGAAGGCAATGTAGGCGTGACTCTGCGTGACCCACATATTCCCTTAGTCTCTCTCAAACACCACCTAGTCTTGTTCATCCCTTATTTTCAAGCTACTCTCTCGTACCATTTTCACACGAGTATTTCCATCCTATTCTTGTCTCTTTTCTGACACCCCACTCTAACCAGTACTTCTTTGGTTCCTCTTTATCCGCGCACACGCACACACACACATAAAAAAGGAGAAATGTTCATTGGTTTCTGCGTATGCATATATATGTATGTTTAAATTATTTGCCCACATATGTAACCGAATTAACGTGTGAAAGTGAATATATAAAAGATCTACAAATTTAGATGCATTGTATTTTTTTATTTATTTATTTATTTTTTTAATCGTGTCACCTCAAGGAAGGCATTCCACTGCCACTATAGCGCATGGGGTTACATAGAGGGATTGGGTTTAGGAAATGTCAGAAGGAGGGTGATAGACGACTTAGGATGTATATAGGGAGAGAGTTGGAGAGAGTTGGTGTGAGTTAGTGTGTTAGGGGGTGTCTATTGACCTTTCATTTAGACTGCTTGAGGTTGTAGCCGTCGGGGAAGCAATCATGCGGTAGGGAATTCCACAGGCGGGAAGTGCGAGGAAAGAAGCTGTTGGAGTAGAAATTGCGGTTACATTTCATCGGTTTCACTGTAAAAGGGTTGTACCTAGTTGCTAATCTAGTATCTCGTGGAAATTCACATCTATGGGGCACCAGTGATTTAAGTTCGTATTGAGTATTTGAACTGAAGGCATCAAATGGTTATTTGCAGAGCAAATTCTAAAAAAGGTTTTGTTTTTCTTACTATGCAATTGAACTAAACCAATTGCCTTATGATAGAAGAAATGTATGTCTACATATCGAGTGTTTTCAATATTTACCTTATTTTCTGAATGAATGTAATATTCTAGTAGTAAACAGTTCATCAGTCGGTAAACAATACCATTGCTTTTACTAACATTTCTTCTACAAGTGTCCTTAATTAGCTTTGAAATCGTTAGGATTTGTAAGTTACGCGAGTTAAATATGTGAAAATTTACGCCATGAATTATACGAATGCTTCTGAAAATTACCTATCTGCACAAAAACGAAAATCCATCGAGCATCCTCAAAGATTGAGAGAGAAGCTGAAAATTCGATTTGCTAATTTACGCAATCATATTTATCCCGAAAAATGCTCCAGAACATATTAAACTAGCTTACTGAACACAGAATTGTATTGTTTATATTAAGTATTTCTAATCATTTCGTAAAGTGCTACTACAAATTTCGTGGCTGATGACAAGTATGGAACATTCGTTTCGAAAGTTCTCAGCGTGTTTCCAATAACGTACTTGGAGATATCTAGGGCAACATTTCTAGCTTCGCCATTTTTGTCGACACTCTGCTGTATATACTCGGTGGTGATCGTCAGCATAATAGCAGTAAATTTGGTGAAGCGGAAACTATAGTGTTTTACAGAGAAGAAACTGTGGGGAGGCTGAAGTTGAACCACCTCGGCGTTGACGATAGCGTCGAACATTTTGCCAAAAATATGTAGGAAAATGATAGGGCGATAATTAGAGGGATCAGTGTTCACCATAATTTTTAGTTATAGAAATCACGGAGGAGGATTTCCAGCAGGCAGAAAAGCAAGAATCAGAGAGGCATTAGTGATAGAGTTTGTAGGGAACAGTGGAGAGTTCAGAGGTACATTTCCTCAAAAACATTATTGGGATTCTGTCACCTCCACTCGCTTTATGGGGGTCAAGTTTGAAATAATTTTAGAGACCAGCGAGAGGGTAATATGGATATCATTTTTTGAGCCTCAGTTCAAGATGAAAATTCGGGTACAGATATTCCAGATAATTTCACTATCATGTTGGTGGAGAATCTGTGAGCAAAGCACTCGGTCTTGTTCGTTGAGGAGTTGAAGTCCTCAAATTCTTTATTAGACAGGGGATTGAGTGATTACTATTATTTAATACAATTTTACTGAGCCTCCAGTAGACTTTGGATTCAAAATGACGGGACGCTATGCGCTACTTCATTCTGGTCGAAAACATCTGCTAAGCCACTTTAATTATCTTCTTGCACTCATTGCGAGCAAAAGGGAAAAAGGTGCTTGTTACGGTCCGACGCGTGAGTCCTCTAAAATCGGACAAAGTAGTTACAGTAGGCGTTGTAGTGTGAGGAAGCAGGAGAAAACCAGGACGTTAACAATTGTGTTGTCTTTAAGTTTCTATATATTAGGCTTCCTAATGAAAATACTACTTTACTAATTGACCATGTGCTAATAAGCAGGTATGTAAACACAACTGCTCATGTGTTGCATTATACTAGATTTTTATTGTAAATCTTATAATATATATATATATATATATATATATATATATATATATATATATGTGTGTGTGTGTGTGTGTGCGTGCATGTTCTCTAAATATAGCAGACATTGTGCTTTCGTAATTTTTTAATATAATGTTCATGTGCATTTCGTAATTTTTAGTTTTAATTTCAAACTGACTGAATATTTTATTCATCCAATTAACCTTGGATAAACTTTTTACTCATATATTTCATAAAAGTGTCTTGCTTACGAAATACTGAAGATTTATATATATATATATATATATATATATATATTTGTCACTACGTTTTATTCATGTCAGTACCTCTAGGCTTCTTAAATCTATAAAGCCTTTGTAAATTTGAATTTGGCAGATGATGCAACACATGTCTTCATCGCTTCTGCAGTTATCGTTTAAACTCTAATTCACCTTCAGCTTATCCGATAATTTCTATTGAAACTACAAATTATATTCATTTACGACTGATTTCATATTTTTGAACAAAGAGTACAATCATATTTTAACACCCAAAATAATTTCGTAAATGAGAGCTGTTTTCCTCAGACCGATCAAATTTAATTACATTTGCACAAACATTTCTTTAACTGAACATATTCAAGCTTCTCGTCACTTTTTTTTCAATGTAGATTTTTTCAACGTGCTAAATTTTTGGACAGTTAGATGTGTCTGTATATACATCGATAATACGTTCTTGCTTATCAAGAAATAATATGTTATTTTTACTATTTAACTTGGGCACCTCGGCGTGGTGAAATGTTTAGCGCGATCGTCTCGCTAGAATCATTATAACTGAGTAGTGAGTACGATCTTTAATGCCCCCCTACTTTCTGCCGTATGTTACTTCTAAAGCTACGCTTTAAAAAAATCAACTTTCTCCAGGTTTGGGGGTTGGGCGCAGGTCTAACAACCTTGCCCCATAAAAAACAATTTGTTTCGGAAAAAGCAAAAAAGCTGCCCTTAACACCATTATGTGTAAGGAAAAGTTTATTTAACTTAAGATATATACATATTTATTTTAACACATTATACTTTTATTCCTCTCGATCAAAAATCTGCCGAGGCTGACAAAGCAAACCTCGCTGCCGTGCTTGATAATGACCTCCAATCCGTTGTGGACTAGGGTAAGAAATGGCTCGTAAATTTTAATGGTTCCAAAACAGAGCTGCTATCTAATAACCAATACAGACAATTGTTCCTCCTGCCCATTAACAACAAATCAGCCTTCTCTCCCTGAAAGTAAAAACTGCGTCTCCTCGGATTAACTCTCACATCAGACCTCAAGTAGAATAACTATATAGAATCCATAAGTAACCCGCTGCGAAGAAATTCGATTCTCTGTGTAGGGCCAGGAAGTTTTTCCCGTTCGAACCTATTCTGCATATACACAAATCTACCATCCGTCGGTTCATTGAATATTGCTGCCATATCTGGTCGAATGCTCCTGCTATCCACTTAGGTGTATTCGACCAAATCCAGTGGAGATTCTGTAATGCGAACGATCCCGACATGGTAGCTAGGATACAGTCGCTTTCTCACCAACACAGTGTGGCTTCCCTGTGTCTCTTCTACAAATATTTTCACGGATTTTGCTCCGATGAACTTAGCTCACTGGCACCCCCATATATGAATTTCCTCGAGCCTCAAGATTAGCAACTACGTCGCACCCTTTTACTGTTAAACCAATAAATTTTAAACGCAAATTCTACTGGATAAGCGTTTTTCTCGCACTTACCGCCTGTGGAATTTCCTTCCTCATACTTGCTTTCCCGACAACTATAATGTCCATGAATTTAAATGTAAAGGCAATAGTCATTACCTGTATCACTAATTTACATCCTCTCTCTGATGCTTTTTCAGCCGTCCACCCCAATCTCATCTGTATTCTTTTCTTCTCCTACTTACTTTCTGACACCCCTGCAACCTCTCACTTCTTTTCATAACAATCCTCCTATGTAACCAACTGCAGAACAGTGGACGTAAAATTTCTTGCTTGTGGAGTCATGTTTAAAAAGAAAAAACTTCGCGAAAAAATAAAACAAATGAGTTTTTTCGATTTATCAAAGCAGCCTCTTTGAATTTGGTAACTGAAAAATGTAGGATGTTTGTCATTAAATTTTTTCTGGTTTTTTTTTTTTTGGCTACATTTTGTGATTTTGTTGGAAATATGCTAAACATATCTGCAATATTTAATATAAAATATATTTCGATATTACGAAATTAAGAAACTTTTTTTTCATAAATTCTAAAGTGCCGTCTTCTCCGTTCGAAGTTTAATGCGTATCGTATTTTTTAACTAACAAATTGAATGTTGTAAAGAAAATTATGTTGAGGAGGTAACTTCAAATGTAGGATGTTTTTTGTGGCCTGGGGATATGGGTTGTGGTGCATGGATATGCATTGCAGAATAATGCGTTGTGGCGCAGGGGGTATGTGTTTTTGTGCAAGGATATACGTTGTGTTGCATTGATATGTTTGTGAAATGCTTTCGCTTCTCCCGTGAGGATACTTTTCTTTGGTTGGTTTAAAACAGCGGAGAGAGAAATTGATATTGGTAATGTTATTAGTGTTTTATTGTGTCACGCAATGTGAGCTTAGGGAAATAATAATAATTTTAGTACCATCAAGTGTTTCTAAGAGCACGGAAATATAAAATAAAGTTATTTTGGATAAATATAAATTTCTCGTCTTTCATGATTTTCACCTCTTTTATGTTCAATATGGATTTCTCTTAGATCTGGACTGTATTCCACTAATCTGAAGACGCGTAGACAAAACAAGTGACAGAGTGATTTGATAAGGTCACCCAAGGTCACGGCTGCTGGTGAGTACATCGGGTCCGTGCGAATCTAAAACAGAATCAAGCTCCGATGTGAGTTGGCATGATTTCATTGGTCGAACTAAGACATCCGCAAATCAATAGGGCGGAGAGCGATTTTCATTGGCCGAAAAATGTGAGCTGGCCGGATCCCCTGAGAGGATCGAAATTGGTTATAAAAATAGATGCTCGACACGGAAAATTCAGTTGCAGAGCTAATTATTCAGATTTTAGACAGAGTGCCACCGCCGTCAGTACCCACTCACACTCCGCCAGCGGCCGCTCCGATTCGGCACATTCCGTCAGATTCCGTCAGATTCCGTCAGATTCCGTCAAAAATCCCGAAAGAACTTTGCAGTTTTAGAAGTACATTTCAACGCTAACAAAAGTTAGAGTAAATATTTCAATTAACGATTTGATGCTTTTGGCGAACTTTCTCTCTCCGTTGTAAAAATCATTTTCGAAGATTGTATATCATTTTCGACAACTGTATTCTTGGGAAATGACAGACATTGTTTTTCTTTATATAAAGACATTCTACGTAGTTCTCCAGGCGTGTTCGGCTTGTTCATTTATTTTATTAGTTTTTTTTTGTTTTTTTTTTGGTGCCGTATATATTTTCTTTTCAACCCACAAGTGTACACCAGTGTCCGAAATGGCTAAAAGGGACGACTATTGAAATTGCATGACAAGACTTCTGGGATCTAATCACAACGTGGGACAGTGGGTCGCTGTTGCAAAAGACGTCCTGTAGTCCAGCTTTTGTGGCGACGTCATCGGACGGGATCGTCTCGACCGGGTGGCAGTGTCACAACTGGGAACGTCACGACCATCGGCGACGACGAGCGTCACATTAGACAGACGGCAAGCCAGGCTGAAGTGTCACATAAGGGCTACTGTGCCCTGTGAAATATCATAACTGGTTGCCGCCGGGCGAGTTGAGGGCCAGCCGCACTGCAGTATCACATGCCTATTGGAACAGGGGATGTATTGTGGTGCAGGAATATGCGTTGTTTTGAAGGATGTTTGTTGTAGTGTATGGATATGCGTTGTGGCATAAGGGTATTTGTTGTGGTGGAGAAATGCGTTTTGTGGAACAGGGATATGCTTTGTGACGCAAGGATATGTGTTATCGGTCAAGGATATGCGTTGTGGCGCAGGAATGTGTTGCGTCGCAGAGATGTGTGTTGTGGTGCAAGGATATACGTTTTGGTGAAGTGATGTGCGTATTGGCGCAGGTGTGTCTGTTGTGGTACAAAAATGTGTGATTTGGTGCAGGGATAAACGTTGTGGCGCTGAGGCGTGTGTTGTGGTACAGAAATTTGTTTTGTGAGGCAGGGATGTGCGTTGTGTCACAGGGATGTGTATTGTGGTGACAGGATATGCGTTGTGGCTTAGAGATGTGGATTGTGGCTGGGGCATGTGCGGTGTTGTGCAATGTATATAGACTCAAAACGAGAAGCCGGAGTGTCGAGTTAGTAATATTAGCCACCTAGTGGAAGAAAATCTTCTGCACAGTCAACCATGTCTCTTCCGAGAAAAGATCGTCCAAGAATGCATTACCTATGTACTTAACTGACGTACAATAAGAATTGTGGTTAACCTAACCCAAATACGATTTGTACGAATTTGATCAGCCCATCAAATTCGGGATAAGAATGTTCGTTATGTTTTAGACTGTTATTTTTGCCCATATAATGATATATTATTTAACCGGAAACATCTATAATCTCGCGATATATTGTTCATGAAAGAAAGACATAAATAATCTAAAATCTATTAATTTGAGTACAACATTCATAGCAAAACATTTTTAACACAATGAGCAAATGTTTAAAGAATTATGTGTTGAGGAAATACATTGATTGATATTTCGCACTGAAACGTGTACGTATTTACGGGACTACATCTTTCTTGCTTCACTGCCCATGTCTTAGAATATCTCAGTTTTTTGTTATGTTAGTACAGTCGCAACCATTATCACCCAGATTTCTACTGACTGAAAGAACACGTTCTCGGCCCATGGATATCAGTCAAAGTTATCAACAAACCTAGAATAATCTAGGCAATTGGGACAATTCTCTTTTGTGTAACCTGAAGATTTCAAATTATCATGCTTGATGGGGACAGTTGTAATTTGTTGGAACATTCACGGAAGTTTTCCAATATATCTTACAACTGCAGCTGTTTCAATCCAGCTTTGATTTGTTTTCCTTTATTAGCGGCAGTCATATTGTTATTATTTCTTCCATAAGAATATTAAGGTCCTGATAGACTAAAGTATGTACTCATTCATGAGATAAGTCAGGGTCCGCACTTTTCCATCCTGGTTCGAATGTTTTGTTAAATTCACAAGTTACAGCTTTCTTTTGTGGCCAATGTATTGAGTACCATTGTTTTGGGCTATTATATATATTCATCTCTGGAAATAATTCTGAAGCAAAATCCGTGGGTATATAATTTTGATCGAGCTGATTTTGGGATGTTCGTTGTGGTGCAGTGAATATCGGCTCGGTAGGAGAAATCGGGGATACGAATTCGAATTCCAGTTGAATTCCTTGCCTTCATTTTCGCGCAAATACTCTTGGGAGGAGTATTTATCCGTCACATCCCTCCAGTCAACTGATCTTTGCAACAACCGAAATTCAACTGACAATTATTAATAAAAAGTCACTTAAATTTAACTGACTCTCCGTGACAGGTGACGACAGTGCAGCGAATACTTGCGGTGCTTTCTATCTCAGGCATTGACGTTTCTAGACCCCGCTATCATGAAAAAATTCTAGCTCAAAATACGTGTTTCTGTATGCAGCGGTTGCTGCATTTTTGCACTTATTTGACATTTTTAAAAAATACTATCTTTTACAAATCATTCAAAGTCCTCTGCGTCTCCCAGCGCAAAGTATATTTAAAAGCAAAAGTCCACCTTCAAAACATATTATAATAACCAATCTACAACAAGAATCATAGCTTATCTTATATGTATCTCAACTCTAATATTGCTAAACATATTTTTTATAAACATCGTTTTTACAATCAGGTTTGCAATACATTTTTATAGTAAGCTTTCTTGATTTATATTTTGTTTCTGCTTTAGTCTTTTATGTGGTTTACCAGTTTCAGCAATGTAGTAAATTACATCAGCAAAATAGATGTCGAAATAATGAATATTTAATTTGTTCTCTAAGTATTTTAATAGAATTGTTAGTGAAATTGTCTATTTTATAATCACTAGGAAACAGTTACCATATTGCCAATAGATATTTTTCAACATGCATTTATGCATAAATATTTATTCCAGTCGTGATTCTTTTTCTCTACTTTATATTTCATTTTCTGGCTGTGAGAATTCTAATTCTGTCAAGTTAATATTTACCAACGCATTTTCCGACAACGTGATGGTTGAAAAAAGCCCCAAAGAAGAAGTTGAGATGCCGATCATTTAAGTGATAATTTTTATTTTGATTCTCTGGCTTCTACTCGCTTTCTCTCTCTGTCTGTCTCTGTCATTAGAGAGACTGAATGACAAAGATGATTGTAAGGTTGGCAGAATATATTCTCATCTCTAGAAGGAAGATTTGTAGAAAAAATTAAGGAATACATACTGTCTATTTTGTGACTCTGTAAATCTATTAATGCAGGATACATGCTTGACATTTAAAGATAATTACATGTGATTATAAACACACTAGTAGGAATATATATATATATATATATATATATATATGTGTGTGTGTGTGTGTGTGTGTGTGTTTTTTATGTGTGTTTGTGTCTGCGTTTGTGTATGTGTGTGTGTGTGTGTGTATTTAGGTAGCAAATTTTACTTTAGACATATCAGATTAAATAAACTGCAAACATTGTATCTGCTTATTTTTAATCCGTTCATACTCACGGATAATATTTAGTAACGCAAGTCTACGGTTATTTTGTTGTATATATGTCCATTTTTTCTGTCTTAGTTTTGTCTTGTTTTTCTGCTGCAAATAAATATTAAGTTGCTGTTTTGATTCTTTCTGCGAGGAATTTGGTTTGATTTTCCTGCCTACAAGAAAGAGTTAATTGAATTTATATATATATATATATATATATATATATATATATATATATATATATATATATACATGGCGTATAGTAGTATTTTCAAAAGGCTTTTTCCCAACACTGAGGTGGAAAAGGAAAGAAAAAACAAATATTCTTTGTTTTTCTTCTGAGAGATAGTACCTTATTTTGGAAAAAAAAAAACTCCGAGAAGGGAAACTTTTTTTACTTGTATTGAAAAAGAAGTCTTTTCCACCTGCCAGA
Source organism: Ascarosepion bandense (assembly GCA_037127315.1). Taxonomy (NCBI): domain Eukaryota; kingdom Metazoa; phylum Mollusca; class Cephalopoda; order Sepiida; family Sepiidae; genus Ascarosepion; species Ascarosepion bandense. The sequence goes on along the minus strand of JBBBDQ010028758.1, from coordinate 199,398 downwards.
AGATATGGAGCTTATTTTTTATACGGTAACAAGCTGTACAAAATATTTTATGAAAAGGAAAACTTTAAAATTTTTCGTTTCCAATTCTTCCATTTATGTTGTAACTCGTAATGAATTACTTTTAATAGCGAAAACCTATCGGATTTTCATTTGGTCTCTCAGAATATGGCAGGGTTTGCAATGAATTATCCAGTATATTCGGATCCTTTTCTCTTTCATTTATGTTATGGCTCGTACTGCATTTCTTTTAATTTTTTATCCCTCTCATATGATAATTTATAGACTTGTAGTCTGATTTGGCAGTTTTTAATGTCGTGGTTCTTTTATTTTTAGTCATATCACGTGTTGTTGTCGGGTAACTCTTTAATTTGTGTTCTTTTGTTTATCATTAGCCGATAACGGCGATATTGTAACTACTGTAAATTTGTATGTATATCTGTATCCCTCGAAACTCTCTGAATTTAAGTGGGACGATATTACGCCCAAAGAAATATCTGATGTATACATCTAATATTTCGCTACCTTGAGAGTAACAGTGTGTGAAGGTAGCTGCGGTAACATTTTACTTTGCGTATTTGTCGGCAATTGCTATGGTACAAATGACCACGAAAAAAGTTGTTATTTTTGTTTTGTTTTTTGTATGAAGTAATAATCATTTTAAAACCCGTATGTTTAAAAGTATTCTAGAAGAATAACAGTTTTTTCTATAAAAGAGAAAATTCTTTGAGTTTCTACGGCATTAAATGTAATTTTATATAAATACACATATGCAAAGCGTGCACGATTTTTTTTCATTTTTTTTCTCGCTATTGAGGGGGAGAAAAACTAAATGAATTATTATTTAAAAAAGATCTACATACAGATTTTAATTTCTCTGCTTAGCATTGATTTTGCAACTTTGAATAAATTTAAGGCTCTGATTTTTTCAAATTTGTCCGTTTGTCCGAATTCTTTATTGTTGTTCGAGATTTGATTATAACAGTTTTCATAGGAAATGTCAGCCCTTAGAGAACAGACTATCGTTTTTCCTTTTTTTTTGGGGGGGGGGGAGTGTTCGACGCGGTATTTTTGTTTGTTGAAGCTAAGACTTAAGAGTGGATATTCTTTGTGTAATTTGAAATTTTAGTCGCCTGTTGATTTTGGAGTGTTATCCCTTTAATAAGCTTGAATCCGCAGTTACGGGCTAATGTGGTAATGTTAACTCGAATATTCGTTTGCTAGTTGATGTGATGCGGATAACCTCGACGCTAATTTGATGTGGTAATTTTGTATCCATAAAAAGGGGCCACGAACGAATGCTTATTGAGGTGGGGTATCCTTTGATGAGTACGAACAGCTGGTCGTCAATTTGATGTGGAACCGATAGTGGTGTCACGAAAAAATGAATTGGACAACGGATAATAGGTTTAACTTATTGTATTTAACAAGGAAAAATATAACTACAATGGTGTCAGTAAGCCACGTCTACATGGCGGGCTGCTCCCGGGACTACAATATTTACAATACAAAAAGTGCGGCACGAGGACAAAAGGGGAATGGGGAATGACTGGTCTTCATCTGTCTTACATTAACTTAGCTAGACTCACTCACTGACCCAAGCAGACAACACAATATCCCTTGCACCAAAATATGACATTCTTACGTCCCATTTTTGCTACAAACACCATAATGCCTCAATAAACTCTGTGAAAATCTAACTAAACCCTCATGTACAATTTGTCTGTGGGCTTATCGGATTAAAATTTAGAATTGATAACCCCAATGATTTTTATACAATGAATGAAAATATATGCAAAAACTAAACAAAATTGATGTTAGTAATAAAAAAAACCCACAATCTATAATCGTGACTGAAACATTAGTTAGATGGGCGAAATTCTAGCGGGGCTCGCAGATATCAATACAGTTATACACACAAGCACGCACACACATACACACACAACAAATACAAAAATAAACACCCAAAACGAAAAATGACCCATGGAACTAACATCACTAGTCATCAAAAGTGTAATGGGTTGGTGAATTAAACCAAGAAAAGAGAGGACACAAAATATAGAAAGTGGTGCCAATGACTATGCATACCCTAGCTAAGTTTAACCATCGTTAAAAAATAAAAATAAAAAAACTAAACTATCCTACTTCCGGGTGGGGTTAAAAATGTTGTGTCCAGGATCCCAAATATCCTGATGCCTAACCGTCATCAAAATGTCACACCAATCAACTTCTTTCACTCGACAGATTCGCGCAAGGTTTACCCACCTTTTGCCAAATTCTGATGGAGGATGTCGTCGCCTTTCCGTCCTGATTTTGACTTTAAGCTGATGCTTAAAAAACAAAATCATTTTGGAAGAGGAAAACTTCTCCTCCCTCTAGAATTCCTTCGGTTGCGTCGTCCATATCACGACTCTCATAACACCTAGTAAGCATACGAACACATAATGCTCCACCCTAGTCAACGATGGCACCCCATTGCTACAAACAGATGTGATTTCCAGGACAAAGAACTTTCCACGCAGCATGTGAACTATGAAGTCTTCAAGCCACTTACACAATGGTACTACGACCCTGCAAGGAAAGAAGGCGTGAGAAAATATCTTAACCACCGACTCACCGCAGCGGACGCAGTTTGGCGAAACAACTGAACCCGCTACTTTAAGCTTCTTGCCGATCCAGACAGCCTTTCGAATCACCATCTAGGTGAGGGATGTCTCGTTGTTAGTGAGGCATTTTAACCCGGGTGTCCAAGGCCATATAAAGAGCGCCTCCAGCTTCGTCAAACCGAGCTCGTCAATCAGATCATCCCGAACGGCCCGCCTGTGTTGCACCCGATAAAATTCCCGAATAAACAACGCCTGGTCGCCAGAGAGGCCATCTGTCGACCATAAGAGAAAGCTGAGTGCTCGCCGGCATTCACGATAGAAGGAGCATTCGCCTTAAGGTGAACGCCCGGCTTCCCCCTCTCACGAATGCAAACATCTTAGGGATGGGAAGCTTTTGCGGGCATCTTTAATCCATAATTCACTATTCTCATCCACTTGCGAACATATTTGGTCTAGGAAAACTATCTCAACGCTAGGCATTCCCAGACCGCTCTCAGAAGGATGGAGGTTACAGATCTCGAGACACACCTTAGCAACCTTGCTTTCTACTAATATTATTATGCATACGGGAGTGGAAGCACAGAGAGTCGGTAAAGGAGAATTGGGTAGATCGGTGAAACACATATTTCAGCTTTCCCCTTCAAGGAAAGTTTCCTCAGAGACCACAGACGAACTGCAGCCTCGGCCTTTTCTCGTACCACCGACCAATTCATTTCCAACTGGAGATCAGCATCGAACCAGACTCCGAGAATCTTGACCGGCCCATACGTCCAGTGGAAAGGCCCGGGAAGAGAAACTCCCTTCCACGCGCCCAACCGAAAGCCACCAGACATATCGCGGTTGATCTAGGCCTCTGTCACCGTCTCATACCCTCTGATATCCTTCCTGACTTCGTCAATCTCGGCTCTGCTCGACACAAGAGCGGAAATATCGTCACTATAGGCAGAATACCTGGCCGAAGTGGTAGCACCGGGTAATGCAAACCCGCGAAGGACCGGATTCGTCTTTATTTTGAGAAGGAAAGGCTCCAATGCGAGAACAAAGGCGGGAGCAGACAACCTTGACGAATAGAGTGAGTCAATAGGAAATGTCCCAATCGTAATCAATTCACTTCCACCAGCGCACCGCGAGATGCGTACAGAAGTCGGAGAAAAGGATGGTCAACCTATCGAATGCTTTGAACTGATCTAAATTGATCATTGCGGCTTCAGTATCGATTTTTTAATGATGTAGCGTACCAATTGAAGGTTGTACTGAATAGTCCTACCCTTCAGAGCACAAGTCTGCCCAGGGCCTATCAGACCGGTGAGAACAGCCTGCAAATGGCTGCTTAAGATCTTGGCTAAACTCTTCAACTCTGTATTTAACAATGTCAAAGGCCTGAAATTATCTACTGAATCAACAACGTCTTTGTTTTTTGCGCAGCAACTTGATCACACCCCTAGTGAAGCGTTAGGGTATAAACCACTGCCTCATCGAATTGTTGGAGATCAGTGCTAGCAAGGGAAAAAGAACGGGTGACTGCCTCAAGGACAGTTCCTAAGGAAGACCATCCAATCCCGGAGATTTGTTCTGACCAACCAGCTTAGCGCATCCCAGATCTCACCGTCTGTTACGGGACCCTCGCACCCAGCCGCTTCAGCTGCCTCGAGGCGAGGGATGTCGGCCAAATAAGCATCGAACTGAGCAGTGCTCAGACCGGGATCCCTGTCAAACAGTTCCTGAAAATAGTCACGAAAAGACTCGACTAGGCCTGTGTTTTTTGTCACGGTTTTCCCATCCGACAATGTGACGCACGCGATATGTCTTTTGCCAGCATTTCTCAATTCCTCTACACGCAATTTTGCGGCAATATTCGTTGCCTCAGGTGACATTCTCTTTTATCTAGCCCTAACTACCAGAGCTTGATCCTTCTTGACAAGCAAGGAGGCCTGCTATGCCCTAGCTAATGCTACGTTCCCACTAACACGGGATTTGATAGCCGGATCAACTTTGGCTTCTACTGCCGTTTGTGCTGCTAATAATTCTAGATTGAGTTGACGGATATATTCAGCAGCAAACGAACTAATCTTGGATTTTAAAGATCCTCACCACTTAGTCAAAACCACAGACCCCGTCATTTACCGCTTTATTATTAGTTTCAACTGGTCCCAGAAATACTAACCTGACAGTAGAAACTTTAAGGTTTAAATAATGACTGGAAGAGTCCATAAGTATCAGTGGGTACGTGCCTACAACAGGCATGTCAATATTTCTTACCCTAATGTTTTAATATTAATATACATTTATCAATATATTAGATTACAACCAATTATATCATTTATACAAAATCCCATAGATGAATTGGGAAGACTTTTTGCACTTGTCCTTTGTAAAATATATCAAATTTGTGGAAATAAATAATAATGAATTTCCAAATAATATATATATATATATATATATATATATATATATATATATATATATATATATATATATATTAAAACATAAATGTATAAACGAATGTATGGTCTTCGGCAAGAAACATTCACAGATGTGATCTATGTGTTTTTGATACTGGAATAATGTTATGAAACTAGCTATAGTGTTTAACAGATGATGAAACCGAAGACATTGGTACCAAAATCTTGCAATAGTGAGATATGCATCGGCAATGTTTTCAGAAACAATAAATATTCGATAAGGATTGACATGTCGCGCTGTAATTTTTTGCTGCTATGCATGATTTAAGATTTTTTATAATTGGTGTTTTTTTCTTTTCTCTCACGTTCTTTTACTAGCTTGTGTAGGATTTTTATGTTGTTGTTGATTTGTGTCTCATATCATTACTATGCCATCTGCATATCTTATCTTTGTAATGAAACGTGATAGGATATGTAATTCTCATCGTTCATTGTAGATTGTTTATATATATATATATATATATATATATATATATATATATATAAGTTGAATCAAGGCAGACACTTTATTTCATGGTAAATCGGAAATATGGCCTATTTCAGTAGAATCATTATCAACTTCCGTGTTTATTGTACAAAGGATTATACACGAATGAGATTCCCAAAGACGAAAAAACGAATAAAAATAACGGTCAATCCCTTAAAAGAGAAAATTTAAGAAAAAATACATCATTACATCAGTTCGCGGAACACATACACATATTCATACATAAGCATATATATATACACAACATAATCAAAGAACACGCGTAGGAGCGAATGTCAAGAAAAGTTCAAATATACACTCAGCCTGTCAGTTAGACTGCTGACACGTAGATTTGAAACGTAGAGAAAGTGGGTGAGGTAAGAGATAGAAAGACAGAGAGACGTGTTAAAAAGAATGGGTAAGTATATTTAGAGCTGCTATCAGTCGAAATGTAGCGACTGAGGGAAAAATGGCCCAGCCGGGGAGCCATGACTTAAGGCTGGTCGCCCACCATGGAACTTATGGCTAAAGAGTTAATTTCGAATGGAGCCAGCCGCAAATTAACCCAGAGAAGTTAATTTGGAATAATGCGCCATCGACATGAAACCCGAAAGAACGTTTTTGTTGTTGTTGTTGTTGTTGTTGTTTTTATCACAGGAAAATCGAAAATTCGTTCGTTCAACCTCGGCAAACTCCATTAAACTCCGATAAGCACCCGAAAGAACTTTGCTGTTTTAACAGTTACAGAGGAAAATTGACAATCCTGATTATAGAAAATTAATGAAAAAACGTTTAATGAAATAGAAGCGATTTTGGCGAATATTTGAAGAGATCTGCTTATTTCAACGCTAACAAAACTTTGACAAAACATTTGGTTTAACGATTAGATGCTATGATGCTTTTGGCGAACTTTCTCTCTCCATTGTAAATATCATTTTCGACAACTGTATTCTTGCGAAAAGAAAGACATTGTTTTTTCTTTATATAAAGACATTCTACGTAGCTCTCCAGGCGTGTTCGGCTTGTTCATTTATTTTATTAGTTTTTTTTTATTTTTTGGTGCCGTGTTTTTTTTTTGTTTTTTTTTTCAAACCACAAGTGTACACCAGTGTCCGGACTGGCTAAAAGGGACGACTATTAAGATTGCAAGACGAGACCTCTGTGATCTAATCACAACGTGGGACAGTGGCCCATTGTTGCAAAAGACATCCTGTAATCCAGCTTTTGTGGCTACATCATCAAGCGGGATCGTCACGACCAGCAACAGGGACCACACTAACCGTACAACCGGGTGGCAGTGTCACAACTGGGAACGTCTCGGCCATCAGCGAGAACGAGCGTCACTTTGGACAGACGGCCAGTCCGGCCTGATGCGTCACATCTGACGACGTTTCGACCAGGATTTGGCCTGAGGACAGAAGCCCGGCTGCGGTAGTATCACAAAAATATATGTACGAGATAATAGATAGTTAATCTGTTGTGATCACAAAATCTTCACACCACTATATCATCAAAATTATACTAATTTTACAATCAACAAAACAAATATAATATCATATAATATTATAAATATTTTAAATATTTTAATTTTATAATAAGTCTAATCATTCTATTTAAATTTCGATGTTAAAACTTAATTATTTACTTTAAATATAAATTTATATATTACTAGTGAAATGATAACAAATAAGAATTTTAACAAACCTAAGACATTAAACAATTAAAATATACTAATTAAACAATTACCAACACACCACTATATAATCAAAATTATACTAATTATTCGGTTACTAATAAAATAATAACAATACAACAAAATTGGTAAAATTTTCGGTCAACGGTACAGTTGTAATACCGTATAACTTTAGTATTGTAAAAAAGCATATATATGTACACATACATCACACACACACGTAAATGCGTACACACATACCCGCATATGCATATATGAGTATACACATATAAGTATATGTACACAGATACGTATATACATATGCACATATCCGAACGCAAACATATATATATATATATATATATATATACAAGCACCAGTAAAAACACATATGTAAGCAATACCATATATATATATATATATATATATATATATATATATATAGAGTGTGTGTGTGTGTGTGTGTGTGTGTGTGTGTGAAAAGTATTTATTTATATAATTAAATAAATATCTATATATATATATAAATAAATATGCAATTTGTTATATATATTATATTATATTGTTTACATATTATATATGCGTGGAACTTATTTAAAAGCGATCAATATCAGTGATAGAGCAGACATATTTATATAGATAGGTGTGAGTTTGTAACCCTGCGTTTCACGCTTTTGCGATCGTCAGACAAACTGATTAATTTTTTTTTTAAATTGGTTATATTCGTGTATTTTTGTGGAAGTGGAGGAAAATCTGTCGTCACGACAGATGCAGACATATATATATATATATATATATATATATATATATATATATATATATACGCATCAACGCGCGCATGTATTTTCTGTTGGAGAATGAAATATTGTGCTTTGTCGTATGGTGTTCTTTTGTTATTGAAAATCTGTATGTTAGATGAATTTTCAGATAGTCTGCGGCTGATTCATATGGACATTTGTTTGATGATTGAAGGTGGGTGGTTGGAGCATGTGTGTACGTAAGAACTAAAGAAATGTGGACACAAACAACAACTACAATATACACCTCCGCAACAAAAAAGCAAAAACAGAAAAAGAAACATCATCTGGTTCAATCCACCATACAAAAAATCCGTCAAAACAAACATAGGTAAGACATTTCTGAATTTATTAGAAAAACATTTCCCGGTGACAAACCGATTAGCAAAAATATTCAACAAAATCAACGTCAAAATTAGTTACAGATGCACAAAAAATATTACACAAATAATAAAAAGCCACAACGAAAAATTAATAAACTACAATAATGCAATCAAAGAAGCTCAATGCAACTGCAGAAACAGAACTACATGCCCACTCCAGAGAAATTGCCAGCAAACTAATATAGTATATAAAGCCAAAGTAAGTGCAATCAACAACACGATGTACTACATCGGTGCCACTGAGGGACCATTTAAGAAAAGAAATAACAACAATCTTTCATTCTCCAACAGAAAATAGTTGATCAACACTACACTATCAACATACGCATGGCGTATTTCACCAACAATAAAATGGGAAATACTGAAAAAAGCACCTGCTTGCAACAACATTACAAAAAATGCCTACTTTTCCTACATGAGAAAGTAACAATTATATCTCATCCACAAAAGAACTTACTAAACACGAGATCAGAACTAATTTCCAAATGCAGACATGAAAATAAATACCTATTATCGCAATTTATACCAAACGGATAAAAAAAAAAATCACACGTCTCTGCCATAGTAAAATTAATAATTAATAAACACTAACAAGCATTACAAATTAGAATTTCTACCATGTAAATATACACAACCACAAAAAATAATAAAAATAAACCAATAACCGACTTTTAAACAAAAAATAACAATACATCCTTAAATAAAATAGCAATTCTTACCTACCATAGTTTCACATAGAACCCATCAAAAGTACATATGTACGTACGAGAAATCGACAACTATTCGCGCGTTGACGTTGACATCGCTACACCATTCCAAAACGCCAACCGAATGAGTATGTATGTGTGCAACGGTACACATATACATATATATACCGAACCCCGCACGATTCGCATGTGTATGTTTATGCAAGCCTCAGAGACCGAACGCGCGTGCGCGTGTGTGTGCGTGTGAGTGTGTGTGCGTGTGAGTGTGTGTGCGTGTCCTTACGCGCGTTGATGGGTGTATATATATATATATATATATATATATATATATATATGTTTGAGTCTGTCATGACGAGAGATTTTCCCCCACTTCCCAAAAAATACCCGAATATAACCAATTTTTAAAAAGAATTAATCAGCTTTTCTGACGATCGCAAAAGCGTGAAACCCAGGGTTACAAACTCCCACCTATATATATATATATATATATATATATATATATATATATAAACTGCGACATATATAATACTGGTGTACAATTAATATATATTCTATAAAATAGTGTGACGTGTGTAAAGTCTTCAGAGGAATGAATGACGGGCTAAAAGTTTAACAGTTTAAAAATTAGCTCCCTTCTCAAATTCAGCAGATCCAATTGTTTTTTTTTTTATTTTTTAATAGTGATTTTTTTCATCCAGGCATTAGTTCAAGGTTGGAAAATGAGTGTGTGTGATTGTACAACAATTGCTTCGAAGAAACTGCTCAAATAACTATGTATTATTTTTTCAAGTTTGTATTTTCTCTTGTCTATATCATGGCTTGATATACCACCCATTCTGTCATATACTCTCCACCCATAGAACATTCCTTTTTTTATTCTGCAATTGCATTTAGGTGTATGACTGTCATGTCCAGCTGCATCCTTTATGTCTGGAAATTTCCTGGCAACTTTAGGGATGCTTTGGTAGGGAGTTGCAGAAATAAAGCTGGCTTCACTAGGAGTTGTTACTCTGGAGCTGGCTTGTTCAGTGTTAGTAGTTTTGGGGATATCAGTTTGGTTTTTATATCTAAATAAAGTTCTTTTATTCCTGGAACTGATTATATTCTTTCTATATTTTTAGTGCACGAATATCTAATTTTTTTTTCTGTTAAATATTCTATGAAGAGCAGTAGAACTGCTAAAATGTTTATCTACAAGTTTTAAAAGATATTTACCTATAATAGTATTACATAATTTGCTCAATGTAGGGTTGAACCAAATAGCTTTTTTTTTCTGTTGGTCTTATTGGTATTCTATATTTCAAGGATTCGTCATAAAAAGCAGCCTTTGAAATCTGCTCTTATGTAAATCGTCATTATGTTTTTTGTGTGTCAAATATTTTTTGGTTAGAAGATAGTCTGTTAATTCTATTATTAACGGAGTTAGGAATTTGTCTCAGTGCATGTGATCGGTGGTTGGAATATATATTGATGTTTAAAAGCGTTTGATTAGGTTGTTGGTAGGGTCTAAAGCTGTTACTAGTGAGGTCGAAGGTGATGTCAAGAAAATTAACTATTTTAAGGTTAGTCTGTATATCTAAATTAAAACCTAGGTATTTAACAGCGTTAGATAATTGTGTTTGTTTTTGTAGCATTATTAGACCACTGTTATTGTTAATAATTGCTAATCCGTCATCTCTGTATAAGCCGACTAAATCTAGGCCCCAAAATCTACCTATAATATATATATATATATATATATATATTGTGAGATGCATATACCTGTGTTATACACATTCTATATTTCTATAATTACTAAATTTATTTCTGTCGGTAAAGAGTTTTTTTTGCTGACAGTATAAAAACTGTGTTATTTTAATATACTTACCATATAGCCATGGTTACCTATCATAGCAAAAGTTATTTGCGGCTTACTTTTCAAACACATTTGGATAATCTATAAAATATAGCTATTCATACTTTTATATTTCTAGTAACTTTTCCGGCATTCTTTATTCCACAACCTTTAGCTAACCCATAATTTTCTTGTCCTATTTTCTGTTTAAATCTGCTGCACGAAAAATTAATCACACTAGCGAAATTTTCTAAATTAAATTTATTAAACACTGAATGTATGATAAGAAATATAGACACGAGTTAATATGTTAAAAAAATTGAATAAATACTAGAAATTTTCCGTTATATGTCAGTCACTCAGTTCAGAGCCATACATGAGAAACACTAGAGCTATCATGTCCCGAAAGATATTTGACTGACTAAGCAGAAGTTTTATCGCAGTAGTTTGCCATTTCTTTCTGCGTTAGTCTATATAACTTAATATGTCCTGTTATTTGACCCATGTTAGAGAAGAGACGGATTAATACTTTTTCAATGAGTATCTGCGTGTATGTGAATGAAACGAAGTCAACTGGAATTCGTTGTATGTGCTTTTCTTATTAACATCTTCAGATAAAATAAAAAACTTTGAGAATAGAATTTCTTAAAACTGTTTTTCTCAGAAAATATTCATATTGTCTTATGAATGAATTTATATAACTATGAACCAATGCTTACAATAATGACACTATATTAGAAATCGAAGAGTGTATTTTGAAAAAGGGAATATTTAATTGAACTAAAACTTGGTAGAGTATTTTCATAAAATCTTTTTTTTTTTCAAAATAATCACCGAATCGCCGTGCATTCAAAACGTTCACTGAATGTAGCAGTTTTTCCAATTATGAGCAAATAATTCATATATTTATTGTTTCTTACTTCCACTACATTTTGCCACAAATCTGCGTGAAATAACCCTGACTGCAGTTTTTGGTGGGGGACAATACTGATGTATATTTAGAGGCTTTTAATTTATAACGGCTGTACTTTTACGGAGGAATTAAGGTAAGGCGATTTGCTTGAATATAAGCTAAGTCTAACATATCCGATAAAATCTAGATTTTCTAAAGATGGCAATGCTCTGGTTACAGTAACGTGAAACGATTCTGCACAATAGAAAAAAAGGAAATGAACCATATTTAATGGGGCCAAATTAGGCTTACACTTATTAGGAAGCATTTTACCTTCTTTTAGTTATAAGATTGATTTTTTCCTGCAATTATATATGTTAAAACAGTTTATATACATTTTTTTTACACTGATATTTTACTTGCATTTTTAGCAGTGTTTAAGCTCTTAAGTGCTCAAAATGTCCTCCTTCAGCATTGCAAATTACCATAATTATTTTCTGAGAACACAGCACGACACAAATAGCGAACTTCATCAATTCTGTCGTTTAGACTTTTCACTAACACTCAATCCCGGGATATACCACAAAAGCACTGTTATTTAATACACCCCACAAAAAGAAAACAATAAGTCTGAGGCAAAGTGAACGTGGTGGACATTCGATGCTGCCCCTTCTTCCGTACCAACGCTGTGGAAAGTTTTGGTTAAGATAACTTAACAACATTTCCAAAGTGTGTATAAATGATATGACATACATTTTTCGAATTATGATTTGAAGAAATCAGTTCTAAAACTTGTGATATATTGTGAAACATCTGTCAGCTTAATTTTAGTTCTTTAAATGCTGTTTGACGTATTTCAGAAAATGAAATAACTTATTTGAAACAATGTTTTAATGTTAGGTTTCAACAAAAAAGTGTTATAAATGCCCCTTTTATAAATATTTCTGAATATGCAAATATTCTATTTTATGTTATTTAGAGGTGAAATTTACAAAGATTTGAAATTTTTAATATGGGCACAGATATCTACGAATGAATTAAAAGAAAGACAATTAGTTAATTAGAGAAAAAATTTGCCTTTAATTCATGTTTCCTCATTTATGTTATCTCAGAGATTGCCTTCTGTCGTACATTAAAAAAGGAGTGAAAAGTCTTACTCTAAAAAAATATCTGGCGATATGTTATCCTTGAAAAGTTACAGTGTGGAAATAAAGACATAATATGTACAGACACTATATATATATATATATATATATATATATATATTTTAATATTTAAAAAAAAATTTAATTTTAATTTTAATTTTTTTTTTTATGTATATGTGTATGTTTGTGTGTGGATGTGCATATTTGTATATATATGTATATATATGTATATATGTATTTATGTATGTGGGCTATATGTAATATTGAAAAAAATTTTTAGCTATTTAAATGCTCCTTTTCATAATATTCATTAATATGTATGTGTGTGAGTGCATATGGAATATATATATATATATATATATATATATATATATATGTGTGTGTATGTGTGTGTGTGTATATGGGTGCATGTATGTGTACACATGTATATTATGTGTATATGAATTTTTTGTATATAGGTGTGTACACACATATATATGTGTGTATACGCATGTATATGTATATAAGTGTGTAATAAATGTGTGTAATAAATGTGTGTGTATGTGTATGTATGTATATATGTATTCTTATTCGTAGAATTGTGTGTGTATATATATGTATGTATGTGTGTACTTCTATAGGTATGTATATAATAATTGTAATTTTTTTTTTTTTACCTAGTGTTGTCTTTATTTAGTTTAATTTCAAATGACCTAATTTTTTTAAAAATAATTTTATTTTAAATCCTATATCTTTTTATTCCCTTTTATTAATAATTATGCCTTTTTAAGTAAAGGCCTTTTTCTAATACTTCAACGTTTTGGGAAAATTAGGTTTTTGAATTTGTCCAGCGTCTGTAATATTTAAAAAAAATTTTTTCTTTAGTTTCTTTTTTTTCCCTCCCTTCCTTCTTTTAGCTCTCTTACCACCTTTTTTCCGTGTTGCTTAAACTTACGTCGATTTAACACGGCTGTCTGTTAATCTTTAGTTACATTCTACCTTTTTTTTGCGAACCCAGACGATGTCAATTTTTTTCTTTTCTTATTAATTTGATTTTATTCTATCTTTTTCTTTTTCTTTTTCGTTTTCTTTTTCTTTTTCTTTCCCTTTATTTTTATTTTTATTTTATTTTATTTTATTTTATTATTTATTTTTTAATTTCTTTGCAATCTATTTAAAAAGGAAAAGTAGACTAATTTTTCTCCAGTTTCTGAAAGGTTTTTTCTGTTGCTGAGGTGATGTGTCGTCCCCTGTGGGGATCTTCATATCGAAATGGCCATTCAACATCTTTGAATTAATCATTTTTAATATATATTTGCTCTGTAATATTTTATTACATGGAGCTCTCTTCCTGTATCATTTTTTAATATTAAAATAAATTTTTAATATTAATTAGGATCGGGTTTTTTTGAATTTACCTTCCTGCTTTTTTCCCTTGGATTGAAGTATCTGAATTAATATATATATATATATTGATGCATGTTTCATTAAATGATAGTGACAAGTATTGCCTATTAATTTTAAATAAATTCTCTGATAACTTAATAGCATTATTGTTGAAAGAAAAAGAAAATCACAATATTGATACATGTTTATTTATCCTGTGTGAGTTTTCGGCTTACATCAATCATTATATCCGTAAGAGAAGTGTTATCCCAGTATCTTTCCATCTTAATTGTTCTCGCCTCCCATCTCGCGTGGTCATGTTTGACCTCATAAGATGTTGTGTGATTTTCGCTTCCAGTGTCCCTTACACAAGTGCAAATGAAACAGACAGCTAGTATTTTTCGTCCGCGAGCTGCTTAATACACTTAATAATATTGTCATCTTTGACGATTGTTGATGCAATAAAGAATATGATATGAGTGAAGTACTTAATTGAAAATAGGAAAAATATTATATAGCTTCTTACTTTCCTGAAAATGTCATTATTCATATGGCTATTAATCAGTCTCCTTCAGCGTAGATTATAATATATATCGTCAAGATTTTGGGTTCATTTTTAGCCAATGCTGTTTTGGCCTACTATAAAAATATTTTATTTGATAATATAGATCATCCTCATTGCTACTTCCGCTATGTAGATGATACTTTCAGTTCGTTCGCATCTATAAGAAAAAGCGGAAAATACTTTCTCCTGACTTAACAATCTTCATCTACGTTTACAATATACAATGGAAATAGAAGATAATAATCAGCTTTCTTTCCTTGATTGACGGTTTGAAAAGACACCATTATGTTTACACATCAGTATCTATCGTATTCCCACATTTTGTGGGTTATATTTAAAGCGGGAATCTTTTTGCTCCTAAATTCAGGACAATTAATATTATTAAAACCCTTACTTATCGCGCATTGATAGTGCGCGCGG
Organism: Ascarosepion bandense; assembly: GCA_037127315.1. Classification (NCBI taxonomy): domain Eukaryota; kingdom Metazoa; phylum Mollusca; class Cephalopoda; order Sepiida; family Sepiidae; genus Ascarosepion; species Ascarosepion bandense. The sequence goes on along the minus strand of JBBBDQ010028758.1, from coordinate 184,087 downwards.
ACTGTAAGCTTAACGCCGAATTAGGGTATATTAAACAACTTTTAATGGTTAATGGCTACCCTGAAAATGTGTTATCGGCGGTCATTAGACAAAAGATTAATAAGTTTAATTAGTTAAACAAATTTGGCCCTCTTAATTGTCCAGTTTATTTAGGACTCCCTTTGTTAAGTCCTGAGAATCAGATATTTTCTGTTAGAATTATTAATTTCTTCAAGCAGTGTTTCAATGCTGTTACTGTTAAGAATATCTTTATTACAAGCCCTGCTTCACCCCTCCACGTAAGAATGTCTTGCCTACCAGCCAACATAGTCTAATTGATTAATAGTATAAGCGTCGGTATGTAACCGACTACGTAGGCAAGACCATTCAACGTTTGGAGACATGAGCAAACAACATACGGGCATCGCAGTCTGATCAGTCAGAAATCGGCGAGCATCTGTTAAATTCTATCGACTTCAGAACACATTACTCCAAAATTTCTTCTCTGTCATGAACAGCACAAGGGCAAGACTCCTTTTGGACATCCTTGATTGACAAACTCATTTCCGCACAAGTGGTGTCTACTGCCACAAATCTTAGAAAAAAGCAAGGCCATTTTTAAGTACCATATATATATAATTGTGCAGTATTTTTATCAAACACCATACAAACACACAAACACACACGTACGTACACACGAACATGCATATATATATATATACATATATATATATATATATATATATGCGCTTGGGAAGAAATCTCAATTCCAAACATATTTCAAAAATTATTTGATCATTTATTTAGGAACTTTTACCTGTATTCAAACATTTTATGTTTTGTTGGAGATAAAAAATATAAAAATTGTCCATATTTTTTATCGTTTCAAGCGATTCCTATAAAATCGCCTGAGCAGTTTTCTATTAAAAAAATAAATAAATACTTCATTTCAACTTTGAAATTATGTAAGTTGGTAATAGGAGTGAAATATTTTATTTGTAGTACCTCTCCAATATCGACTTCTTTTGTTTTCCATGAAGGTTTCTTAAGGTTCCTTGCAAATTATGGGAAAATAAACGTTCATGACACTTAGGTTTGATAAGAGGCCTATTGTATAAATTATCACCAACAAAACGGAAAAATATTGGAATGCTAGGAACATTAGATAAAATTAAGTAAATCTTACTTGCAAGCTATATATATATATATATATATATATATATATATATATCCGCAGACTGATCTGTTTTACTGTTTCACAAGTCATCAAGCCTTAAATCACGTATTGTATGTGGTATATCATGTAATCATATACCAGTAGCTAAGTGTCATAATTCATTATTGAATGAACGAAGCGTAGATGCTAAATAAGCTACTGTTTTTTTTTTCAATATCTACCATTCTTCCAGAGTGTTCAGTCAGGTGTGAGAGCGTAAATATTCATCTGCAGAAAGATTTGTTTCGCTGTCTTACAGCTCATCAGTACGATTAGACATCCATTGCTTTTTTGCCAGGATTGACACCCGACCGAATTGTCATCAGTCGTTGATTCTATCTCTGAGTTATTGGTGCTCGGTGGAAGAAAAACTTTAAGCCTGTGATATAAGTGTTAAAGTTCAAAAGCAGATCAGGTATGGATCTATTCCGAGAAGACGTTAAATGAAACATAAAAATTATAAATTTATAAAAATTTAAACTATTTTCAATTTCTTTAAATATTCGTCAGATATTGCGAAAAAATTCAAACAATTTCTGTTTTTTGTTTTTCATCATTGTGTAAGAAAACTTTAATAAAAGTGAGACATCTTAGACGGATATACGTCTACAGTGTGTGCATTATTTTGTTATCCATTCATATACATATATATGCATAATTTATAATGAAATATTCGTTACATACTTATAAATTCATCATGTATATCAGAACAACCCTTTAATAATACAAAATCTACCTAGAAAATATTGGCCTGCATGATAAGGCATGGAATAGTGCTTGCACCTTCGCGTATAACTGAAATTTCCTTTGGTTTCAAAAAAGAGAAAACTGCTCTAAACGGATTAATAACTTTCCCAATGGCACGTACGCACAAAAACACTTGGTAAATTTAATAATCCGTCGCTTCCCTCTAGTTCTTTGTAAAATAATAGGACAGACTGTGTACTATAACATTGGCGGGCATCCAGTCTAACGCAGAATGTGGGATAATTTACCCCGACAGTCATGTCTCTTTCGAGACATGATCACCTAAAACGTGTATCATGCATGGCACTAACTAACTGTAATATGATAATTAATTAAAAATCTTATTATATTTCAAATTTAAAGAAAAATTCTTATATTCAGTATCCCACTTGTATAAACTGTTTCAACCAGTAAAAATTCTCAATTATCGGTAATACCATATTCTGCATGCCTGTAACCACGCACCGATAACATATTTTTCATGACACGCTGGATAACAAACAATTTTCTTCATCACACGTCGTGTAGCCAACATTCTTCAGGCAGAATTAGATGCAATGTGTTGCGAAATAGACCAGTTTTACTTAGCACTTCAGTATAAACTGAAGCATATACACTCAAAGACGTACCGCACCAACAACACCACTATACATATTTCAAGTATTTATTTTCTTAACTTTGCAAATACAGATCCTTATCTTTGGGCCACAAACTTCATACTTATTCGTGTAATACATATTTTATAAAGTAAAATGTAGTAATGCAAGCGAGTATTAAAAGTTTTATTCTCTGTCAATAAATAACTTTTATGTTCTACTATTAAGGCTGTACTTAGTTCTTTACACGGCAGTTAAAGTATGTGTCAGAAAATATAGATCAAATAACAATACAATTCTTTTCACAGGTAAGTATATTTTTTCAACTAAAGCTATCGTACTTTATAGTATTCTTATGAATTTCAGTCAGTTAAGTGCCATACGTGAAACACGCTTGGGCGATCATGTCTCGAAAGGGACATGACTGACTGGGCAGAAGATTATCCCGCAGAAGGTTGTCATTGCTTTCTGCGGTAGACTGGTTGCCAGCCAAGGCTGTAGAACCCAATCTGTCCTGTTATTTAACCCATAACTGGAAGGAAGAGAGGGATTAATACCTTTCCTAAGGGTATTTGCGCGTAAATGAATGCAATGAATTCAACTGGAATTTGAACTTGGCTCCCCGATTTCTCGTTCCGAGCCGATATCCATTGTACTACAACGCACATCCTCTTATGAATTTACATATGTTATTAAATTTTTGTAGTATCTATCAATCCACTATCTACCTCTGTCTATATTATCACACATACACACACAAATTATATATATATCGGAAAAAATACAGAATGAATTATTAAATAATCTTAAAGATTCTTAGTAATATCGTTTATAACTAAAACTGTTCCAACAGAGCCATCAGTGTAAATTTAATTTCATTAACAGCTATTTATGTATTTATTTATTTATGTACAAGATCATATCACATTTAGTTGGGATAGCTATTTCAACATGTCATTTCGAGACATGCATTGTCAACACCGTTCAATAAAAGTTGGAGAAAAATTCTTACACCGGAAGCAAGGGCTTGTAAAGGAATATGTGGGGAACGTTTGTTACTATAGGGTTAAACCAAAGAGAATCGTAGTGGTAACTTAACTTTTGTTAGTGGGAGGCATGTGGTTTGACCATTGAGTTAGTAGTACTAGAAGCTTGGATGGAAAAGTTTAAGGATTCAACAAATTTTAAAATCTAATCATTGTAAATACTAAAATTCTATTATGAATATATAAAAGAAAGAGATAATTATTGAAATTTAAATTTATTACTGTGACGACACATACTAATGATTCTTTACGTTTATTCAGAAAAAACATCCGTATCTTGAAATTTCAAAATTTTAATTTTTCTCTTAAACAAAAATTTCATATATCACCAAGGCTATTTGAAGTACGTACCGTGCCTATCAGCTTTCAATTTATCTGTGAATTTAAGCCATTCTACTTAAACATATTTTTAATCGTTTCGTCCCAAGCATGGTGTTAGTGCCACTGTTGCTTAAAAGGCTACATAAAAGGAAAAGTTTATTCAATTGGAATGTGTAGAAAAGACGAACCAGTTACAGGGGTAACAGTTAAAGGGGTGTCAGAGAAAGGGCAACAGAATGATGGAAAAACAGGTGTGAAGTCAGTTGTGAATGTAGAGAGAAAGATAAAGAACAAGATATACAGGTTGATGTTAAAAAAACTGGAATCAATTGGATAAGAGATGTCTATTGACATTGCATAAAGATTTCGGAGTTGTATCCTTCAGAAAAGCAAGTATACGGAAGAGAGTTCTACAGGCGTTAAGTACGAGAAAAGGAGCTGATGGAATTGAATTGTCGGCTGTATTTGGTTGGTCTAACTGTGAATGTGTGGCCCCAGGTTGCCAGTCTGGTTGCACGACTAAATTCCTGTGACGTCAGCACTAGTGACTTAAGTTAGTCGCAGCAGAATCCAATAATATATTTATAGAATAAACAGAGAGAAGCAATATCCCACCAGCAAGAAAGTTGCTGGAGTCGAGCTGCCAAGTCGGGACCTAACTCGTTAGAGATTCTCATTTGGAGCCTGTCCATAACAATGAGAAATACAACTGTTCTATACACGGACGGATGGTTTATTTGTATATGTGCAAGCTATTCTCAGGCGAAAAAACTTGCTGGACCGACACAGTGAGACAAACTTCCTAGAAACTGAATTAGCTATTGACTCAATATAATGATTCCATTTGAGGTCGGAAGACAGAGTAAGCCCGAGACGGCGCAGTGTCTATTTTTGAGATTGGGTTCTTGATATCTTAAATTCAGGTTATTAAGTGCCTGTGTGTATAATTTTTTTCTTCCCAAATTCCCGCGGTAATTCAGATGTAAACGTTATATTTTTTATTGTTTTCTTTACGGTAGAGGTACCTTGATAGACCACATTAGATCGACATTTACATTCAACCAGACAGTTTTCCCTGGATCTGTAATTTCAGGGAGGTGCATCCGAGTTTCTGTATTGGATTCACGGAACATCTACAAAAGTCAGTTATTTTGGTAGACACTAATGTTGTTCATATTATTAGTACAAAAACAACTACTCTTGATCGTTTCCCTGTTGAATATATTAATGGGGAATTTGTCGTTATGAAAATGTTTACTTATTAATTTAAGAAATATATTCCTAATGTTAACAGTTGATAGTCTACATAACGGGGTGTTTGAACTATATAATCTTCATTTTCCTATGTTTACATTTAGCCTTCTGCTATTTAGACATATTAGTGAGTATTAAATAAGTTATTTTCTCGTTCTAACCGTTATTTTTGAGTGCCTATTTATATAGCTTTTTTTTATTCTTAAAATTTCTAAGGTTAAAAGATAATCGTCTACTTCTATTTTTAGCCGTCCTCGGTATTTGAATTTTAATTGTTTTAGGGTAAGTAGAATTAATGTTGGTGTAGCACAGTGTTTCATTGTCCTTATGCTACGTTTTAAAATAGGTATTTTGGAGGCTGAGGTTAATGTCAAGGTAATTCACAATATTTATTTTGGAAGCTATTTATATTTAAAATCCAAAAGTATTGTATGTTCTAATCATTATCCTTTGGATTTTCAATGTCAAGAGGCCATTACATTTCGGTATGAAATTATGTCCATCATCTCTGTATAGTAGACACTATCCATTGGTTTAACAATATTGCTGATAAAACAAGAAAAACATTTCTTAAATTTGATATAAAAGACTTCTATCTCTCTATATCTAGAGACCTTCTATTAAACTGTATGAATTTCGCTAGAAGCTATGTGGAAATCACAAAAAGTAGAAACTAATATTATTCTACCAGCGAGGAAATACGCCCTTTTCCCTAACAATTCTATTTGGACTAAAAGAAAAAGTAAATTCGACGTCCCTTGGGAGCACCTGATTCACTCCAATTTGCAGAATAAATAGTCACCCTATGTAATGTTGTTGATCATAAGCAGGTATGTCTCTACAGTTATGATGGAATTCTGTTCGTCCCTAATAGTAATGGTCCTTTCACTATGAAAATCCAGAAGAACATCATTAGAACCTTCAGTATGCTGGGATTTAAAATAGAATATTTCTTCCAAATAAAAGATTGTGAATTACCAATCATTACCCCCAAAACTTGATAATAATTCCCTTAAACCGTACCATGCCTAACTGTATCAAAAATAACGCCATTATAAATCAAATACCGAGGACAGTTAATAGTAGAATTAGCCTAATTATCTTCTAACCTTAGAATCTCAAAGAATGACAAAGACTATATGTAAAACACTACAGATTATGAGGTAGAACGATAGATTATCTCATTTAACATTCACTAGTAAGTTTGAAGAGCAGAGGGTAAATAGAGGGAAAAGAAATTTAAATGGTTCAAACTCCCGTTATGTAGACTATCAAACGTTAGCATTAGGAATCACTTTTTAATTAATGATTATAAAATTTGCATAACGACAAACTCCTGAATAAAATATCCAGTAAGAAAGAGATTTAGATTAATTATATTCATAGCAATAATATGAAAAATATGAATAATTCCCACAATAATAAAATTCTGAAGAAGTTCAGTGAATCAACTAAGGAAAATGAATCATACCCTCCAGCAATTGCATATATAGAAAATACTGTCTCGATGAATTAAAATATAGATCTAAAAAGGTTATCTATTAAGCTACCATCTACCTTAAAAAAAAGGAAAAATATAACGTTTACCCCTTTATAAATATAACCAATGCCATTGACGCAAAAATCAAAAATTAAAACAATTGCTCTGATATAAAATACATACTATTTGCGCAGCCCTTATCCAAATATTCATTTTTGCTCTCTATCGAATATTTCGTAAATTGATGCTATCTTTAGCTAATCTTACTCGGCTAATCCTGATATATGTAGTGGGTTCCATATTCATCATATTTATTCAACTTGAAGAAAACTAATGAAATATGCAGATATTGCGGTGACCTCTTCATCGCCTCTGTATCAGATGAGATCATCAAAAAAATGACATTCGATCAGCTGTGCAAAATTCTCTTGTCAAAGGGAGAACTGATCTTCATTTTGAAACATAAATCTTAGAGAATATATTTTGCAATGCATCCCCAACGAAAACTTCCTAACAATTTCTATGACTAATTGATTAATCAGGATGCAGATCATTGAATACTTCCTAATAAGAGGAAAACAAAACGATTCATGTTAATATGTTTTAACAATGCGAAAATAAAAAATATAGCCTCAGGAGACACACAAAATTATATACAATATTGTTTCTTATAAAGAGCACAGTAGAATTAAACCAAAAAGTGAGAAAGAGCAGTGTGTTTTTTCTTTTCATCCAATGGAACAATATCCAACTCTAACGATGAGAATTCTATGAGATTTAGCAATTTGAAAGTAATTTAACATTCATATGAGTTTCCTGTATTGCACAAACACATTTTATAGATTACGATACTAAGAGATGTTTGTATTATTAGAAAAGCTTAGCAACAGCAATAATAATGGAGTATCTTTTAAACCATCACGGGAAAAACATCCGTACGTTGTTAGAGACAGTGTTGAGTGAATAAACAAAAATGCAGGGATGAATAAGACAAGCATGTATTTCCATATATTTTAATTTTATTTTAATTGTAAAACCTTTCTAAATGTCGAAAATATACATGGACTTATTGCAGCAGGATTAAGTAAAACAAATATTTATGGCATAGCAGAAAAACATTGTTTTGACATCAGCGATATTAAAACTGAAAGTCATTTTAGAAAACATAAAAAATAATCCGAGAGGGAAGGCGTAAACATTAACTGTCATAAATTATAATCCTTAATACACAAATATCAGCGAAAGGCAAATAACAAGTTCGAAAATATGTATTTTACAAGAAAGACGACAAAAGCTGAATAATTTTATATACCTTTGTACAGGAGAAAAACCTGAATATGCAGAAAAGGGAGCATGCGTGAAAATAGAAACATGTAGTCGTCTTCTATGTGCAGTGAACCTTGAAGTCCTAGGCGATGATGTCCACACACATCTCCTTATCTCTTGTAGTTCTTAACACACTATCTCTTTTTTATCTCTCAAAAATTCTGTTCTGCCACCCATTTGTTCAAGCCCATCAAGTATGTCAACCATTGTTCTCCCCTGTCTCTCTTTTCTTCTATATATCCTGTGAGTATCCTTTCCTACAAGACCTCATTATTTAATACATGTTCTTGAAAGTTCAACTGTCTTTTCCAGGTGTTAAGTCTATGTTTATTTCTCATTTCGATCTCCTCTAGAATCACGTTGTTTTTTAGTCCATGTCATCTTCAGCATCTTTCTAGAGAACCACATTTCTGTTGCTTCTAATATTTCCTTCATCTTTGATGAGATTGTTCAGCATTCGCGGCCTTACTGAAGAACATACATAAGAACCAAATCTCTCAAAACTTGAATTAGCTTTTCGAATGTATTCGAGGCTATGAGTATAGGCTTTCGGATCTTAGCGTTGTACTTTCTCTCCACTGTCAAAAAATTTTCCTGGAGTTTAAGTTATGTATTTGCGTGATTTCCGTTTCCCCGTCCTGTAGTTTTGGGGACTTCTTTTTACATCCAGTTTTATTGTACATTATATGTAATTCTTTTCTTTCTTTTTGTTTGATCAACTACTGTCAATAGGCCTCATGGAGTTTCCTTTCTGTGTACGCTCTCAGCAGGTTATAAGTACTCTATTATCTACCTATCGTATTCTTCAGATTGTACTCTCTAGTGATGAATCCTCGTAAGACTTCTAGTTCTCACAGAATATCCTCGCAGTATTAGCTCAAAAGTTCTGGTGAGCATTTCAGTAATTGAGATACATTTAATTGTTACGAGTTATCCATCGAGACAAAGAGTTGCTTATTGAAAGTGTGTGTATGCTATGATCTTCTATATTGCAATAATTATAGTGATTATAATGTACTTTTGCAGAGAGTAATTGGAATACCATAAACGGATAATGTAAATTATTAGAAAAATATGAGAAGAATTGGAAATAGAAGTAATCTACAAGTAGCACGCAGAATAGTAAAAACGGAAACATTGTGTCCAATAATATTTAAAGAAATTAATTCATAGAAGACATATTCATGAAAACTACAGAAAAAGGAGTCGGCGTGATTGTCTTAATTATCTTGGGAATAGACTAAAGAAACGATGTCAAAGGTGGGTAGGAAATTAGAAAGAATGGTTGCAGAGAGCCGTAATAGTCCACTTCATGAAATGACATAATTTTAATGTTATGCCACTATAGTAAGTTAAATATCTTTTTTTTTTTTTTTTTTAATCATATCACCCCAAGCAAGGCGAAAACGCCACTGATGCGTAGGGGGCTGCGTAAGAGTGAAATGATTGGAAAAGAGAAAAACCGGAAACCACATCCTAAACAGGAAACAAAGGATGAGCCTCTTCACCTGTTCAATAGACATGGGTGGAGTGTGAACCGGGCAATAGTTTAGTCTCTCTACTCCAACTGAAAAAATTAAAAAAAAAAAAGTGAAAAGATTGGAAAATAGAGAAACCGGAAACCACATCCTAAACAGGAAACAAGGGATATGAGCCTCTTCACCGTGGGTGGAGTATGAACCGGGCGATAGTTTAGCTAGTGTTTATACGAGGTTTCTTATTATTATTATTATTATTGTATTATTATTATTGTTATTGTTATTGTTATTGTTATTGTTGTTGTTGTTGCTGCTGCTGCTGCTATTATTATGTGTATTTTCACGACTCCTTGGTTAATATTGGTTTAAAATTAAAATATTCGATTTCAAATTACGTGTGTCAACCAAGATTGAGAACGATATACCATAATAATTAAGCCATAGATAATGACTCAATGCATTCCCGAAGAGAATTAGTAAGAAAGTAAACACAACGGATCATTCTGGAACTGTAACACAGATACCCGATTAAAAATTACGTGCATATTAGATTTCTGTCCTCATCACATCGCGGAATAATATATGCATGACATTAAAAGACAAAAATAAAAAAACATACGGATATTTGATATATTCAGATGGTAATTTAATATATTCTCATTTATTTATTTAATAGCTGTTGTGATTATTAGTTATACAAGATAATTATAAATAACCTGCAGTCCAGTTATCCTCAAGTGGCAATTCTTGTCGCGCGGTACGCATCTCGTCTGTAATAGTCACGGCTTATCTAATTAACATTTAACCAAATACCTTTTCTCCTAAACTCGACAGTGGCTTTCCTATTCATCACAGTTTTCATCACTTCTGTAATTGCTTTTGCAAAATCTTCTTTAATGATTGGATTTTTGTAGCAGCGAAATATATATAATATTCCTTTTGCTAAAATGAATTCAGAGACAATATATTATATGATAATTGAAAATTTGTGAATATCTGATTCACTTATAAGTGAGGTGTCTTCGATTATGAATTTCTACAGATTTAATTTTTATTTTGTAAAGTCCATCAAAACTTGGTAAAATTCAATTTGGTAATTTCAAGTTGCTTTGCCTAGAGACGTTCTTAATACAAATTTATTCCGTTGAAACACCGTCTCCTACGTACGATCAGCGAATTAATGCAATGTCCAATCTGGGCAACAACTAAATGGTTGACCGCTTGGGAATACCAGGTCCTGTAAACGTTGATGTGTGTCTGCTGTAAAAGGATACACTAGGAAACGTTAATAGGAGAGCTTTGTTCAAATTCTCGTTGAGTTCGTTATATTCACTTACGTACAAATGCCCCTGAGAATGTTAGGGGTTTACTTCTTCCACAATATAGAGTAAATAGTTGAAATTTTATGATTGAAATTTATGAAATGTTGTGACATTAAAGCATTATAATTCTGGTGATCTGAAACTATTTTCTGGCATTCAATTGCCTGCAAAATATTGAAAATCCATATAATAGTAACCAGTCTTAGATTTTTTTTTTTATTTCAGAGTGGTTAACACTCGGGACAAGAATGCCCAACCTACATAGATATCAGAATTATACTTTGATGCAGATTAGACGTCCATTTGCTTATTCCAGGTACCGCTGAGTTAGTGAACGAAAAATACTATTTCGGAATTTGAACTCGAATTGCGAATTCCGTTAGCAGCATATTTCATTTATTCTTTTTCATCTTTCATACATCTTCTTTCTAAGATTATTACCTGATATAATCATTGATTTTTTTAGGTGAACATTGCATCACTTCCCGTGAACGATGTGGAAACATAATTTTTCAAAGTGTTTTTTCAATCTAATATCGAAATATAGATACGACCGGACATGAAACGAATTTAGTAGCTATAAAAATATATAAAGGTTTTAAGATGTGTCTTTCACGGATCTATTCAAATTATACAGGGAGACTATTCCAAGAGACGATGAAATAATGCCAGGAGTCATCATTGGCAGCCACATTCACAACATTATAAGATATAGAAATGTTACAAAGATGAAAACAGACACGGAAGTAAAACTACAACATCTACAACAGGAAGCTGAAAAAAGCGTAAAGAAAGGATTGCATATAAACTACAAAAAACTGAATCCTTGATCATCAGTAAAAAGACCAGCACAAAATGCAAACCATAGGCCGGGTATACCGAAATCAAGCAGGTGTATAAATTTAAATACTCAGGCGTGTTTTAACAGAAAGCAATAAGTGCGACATTGAGAACTAGCATGGCCAAGGATAAATTTCAGAAGTTGATGAGAGTAATGAGAGACGGGAGTACTGGATTGATATTAGATATCTGTTATTTAATATGGCATTGAATTCTGGACAATATCTTCAATGATGAAGGAGAGACTTGAAGCAATAGAAATATGAATTTACAGAAGGTTGCTGAGGAGACCTTCTACAGAGCATGTGAGCAACGATAATGTTTCGGAAAGGATGGAAACGGAAGGGAAACTAATACTTAACGTCAGGTCTTGGAGAATACGATATTCAGAAGTCAGATAGCGGGAAAGAGATACAAAGGAAGACAATACGTGACATACTTGATGGAATTGAACAAACCAATGGCAGAACAGGATTTCGATAAGGAACTGGAGAAAACGAGCTAAGACCCACTATGGATAGAGAGATATGGAAGGCCATTTTTAGGTACGTCCTGAATGGACTTAGCACATATAGGAAGAAAAATGCCTGAATAAGCTACATCAGTCTCCAAGGCCCCTAATCGAAAGTTGAAAGTTTTTAGGAACGCGGGACCACTTCTTTATTACTGCTCTTCCCAGGTCTTTCTCCGATAAGTTGTTGCAGCACTGGTTAATATCCGAGCTATGGAAAGCGAACGTTTATATAAATTTTGTAAGGGATTTCAATTAAAACGAAGGATATATTATAATAATAATACAGGAAATATATTTATTAAAATAATGAACAAATTTAGTAATTTGTCTGGCTTGCCAGACCCTTTGTCTGGCTTGCTAATATAAATATGTTCCCGCATTTTCAATGCGTTCACTGTTTGGTAAAAAATACTCTACCACGAAAGTTGAACACTTTCAAGCCTAAGTGCCGTATATTGATTGGATGACTCGAACAGCTTAGTTCTAACATCCAAACACGTCTCCGTTGATTCTCTTTAATGATATATTCTCCTTGATTATTAGACGGTGAAATAGTAAAGCTACACCGTATTTTAAGGTTTATTGGTATCCCATTACTAAGAAGATCAGAGGGTATAAGGAACCAGTTGTTTTGGGACCTAGTCGTTGTCCCATTTATCTAAACATTTGGCTTGGTAGGAGGTGTCAGGTCATTACCTCATTAGTTTCGGCTTTAGATTTTTCTTTTTTTTTCTAAAACTACGGACTATATTTAAGACTAAATCAGTTTTCCCCTCATTTCCAAAGATAATCTGTTTTATCTAAGCAGTGATTCGGACTAAACAAAATCTTGTAGACCTGTGGTTTACATTACATTACGTTTTAATTATTTTGAATGAATTTAATTTTAGATGAGCTCCAACTTTTCTTCTATTATAGATAAAAATTGATTTTTTGTGTCCCACGATTCTGAGAGAATTTAAACAGCGTTTATGCTTCACGACTAATTCATTTCTCATCCACATTTCAACGAGTTTCTAGTATTATATAGGGCACCTCCTTAGCTTCATTTTAATGAACGTTTTGAATTTTGCTTTCGTAGAGAACAGTTATATACAAGTATGTAAAATTCGAAATAGAACCCTAACTACTTAAGACTATAAGTGACTGTTTAGCGCTTCTAATACTAAGTCTAATTCTTTATCACTTTTTTATTAATATATTTGCATAATGTTATGAACATTTAAAATCTGATATATTTTATAATTTTTGTCAATCAAACTTTGCATATCACCTCTTGTTTATAAGAATTGATAATCAGAATTCTTTATGAAATATAAATTTAATATTATATTTTAATCAATTGCATACATGTTTTTTATATGTTTAATGGGATTTTCTTAATTAGGTTTATTTTAAATTAATAGAAATGACTGGAATATCATGAATTACATAGAAATATGCGCGTATGTAATGTAATATTCATGAGATTAAATTAAACCTCTAAAAGAAGTGGACAATATATTCTAGTGAATTAGAAAGTTAAAAAAAATCGTTCTTAAGATATTGCAGCTAAAAATAAATTTTGAATTAATTTTAGCTCCAATATTATCTAAGAAATGTCTCTTTTAATTCTATTAGAGTTTATTTTTGTATTTCTTTTCCAGGTTTATGAAAATTGCTTTTCATACACGCATTTTTCCATGTAATATATATATATATATATATATATATATATATATATATATATATATAGAGAGAGAGAGAGAGAGAGAGAGAGAGAGAGAGATGAGTGAATAAGGAACGAAGAAAAAAGAAATTTTTCAACGTCCAAAACTTTAATTTAAAACAGTGCTCGATATATAATATATAGAGCTGTGAATATTTATTATAAATTATATTTTAGAAGATGTAAAATTTTTATATATATATATTCACTACAAATCGTACATTTGATTCGACATTGAAACTACAATGTCTCATCAGATGGTGTAGACAGGAGTGGAAAGCCTCTTTTCTTATTTTTGGTGAGTTGTGTGTGGGATGTTGGTGGGGGTTAGTGATAAGGGAATAAGTCTTTTGAATTGTCCGTTTCAGTCTTGAAGAAAGTGGTGTGGGTAGTGAATATAGTTGATTAATGAGTATCTTGGAAATTTGTAGACAGGTTTAACATTAGCAGATAGGATGTAAGTTTTATGATCTTGCTACTATACTTTATCCTTTGGATTTCTTTGAGGAGTAGAGTAGGGAGCTGTAGGGGTGAGTAGGGATGGGATTGGACTTACCGCTTATTTGTACAACTATGGAATAGTTTTGTATTTAAGCGCAGTTTTTATAATTGTATATATATATATATATATACTTTTGTATATTTAACCTTAGTTTTCTATTCAGGAGATCGATTTTATTCTATTAAATTTTCAACTTTAAATTAGATCACATATACTGGGGTTTAGTAGATAAGATTTAATGTAAGAGGTAAAATTTAATGTTAGTATTTAATGCAATAGCTAAGTCGGTGCTTGCAGCTTACTGTAGTTTCATGCCCCTGATTTAAAAGCTTGTTGCTATTCATATATTTAATGATTTCAATTTTTTCTTGAAGACAAAGGAAACAGGGTTCCTTTATTGATTTAGCTGTTCTTGCTTGTTTGAAGATTTTTCATTTAACTTTAGATGTTTTATTTTCGTCTTTTAACTTCAAAAATTATTTAAAGAGAGACGTCATGCTTTGTTTTTCTATGTTATTGAAGGATGAGTGGTGATTAAAAAATATGTTCATGGTGTTTCCGATATATATATATATATTATCTTTAGGATTCTCCCTTGGCTTTCTACAGATAGAGACGTTGATATTTTGGCGCGGACTGGTAGTAGTATTGGAGTTATGTTTGTTCTGTGCTTTTAATATTTTGCTGTTATGTACGTCGATAATTTTTTCTAGATTGTTGGAGCAGATATAGCTTAGTTTTATTGTATTTTTATTGAAGATTTTGCTTAGAAGGTATTTTTTATGAAAATGCTTATCTATTAGTTTAAGAAAGTTATGTCCCAGCTTGAAGTTAACTGGATGATTAAAAGGAGGGTTACACCATATGATTTTCATGTTTCTATTTTTGATTTTTCAGCTCTTTAATTTTTCCACAAAGTTAATTTTGGATGATTGATATCCGCTTTCTTTAAGGATTCTGTCTTAAATTACCCTGTGTTTATCAATTATTTCTTTGTTGGAGGAGTGTGTGTTAATGCAGCGTTCCACTGATGAAGGAATAAGCTTGATAATGGATGGTGGGGGGGTTAGGATTAGGGTTTATATAGGTATAAAATATAGATATATAATTTTTATTTATATATTCGACAGATTTTAAACAATTTAAACTATTACATCCAGAAAAACTGCTTATAAATAACTGAGTAGACAAATCGTTTATTTTTAAAATATATATATATATATATATATATATATATATATATATATACACCCATCTATATATAGTTGAGGAATATTTTGTTATACACATTGATATTAAAATTATTTAATGGCTGTATGTCTTTTAGTAAACATTGAGACACTCCGAAAACTAAAGATGCATGCTGAATGCAAAGCAGGTTACTATGAAATGGAAAACCTTCGATGGGAACAACAAAATAATTATTACGCTTTTGCGTTAAATTTATTGACATGTGTTGGTGAATTATAGAAAATCTACTCAAAGATTAAAAGACTCACCAGAAATGAGACTCTACAAATGGTTAGTGAAAGTACCATGGACCAAAGATGTGTGCAAAGACGTGATTTAGAGAAAATGTAAACAGAAATTTAACATACATAATATAAGAGAGAAACAATAGAATTGTATATCGAATACAATATGGAAAGAATAGTTTTAAAATATGAAGATTTGAGGACATTTAGAAATAAATGTTGCAGGAAAAATAAAGTATAAACTATATTGTTAGCTTGAGTAAATGAATGGTGGAACAGGGTTTATTAGTAATTAAAAAAAGTAAATTCTATAAGAGCTAAAAGGTACATAGAATTGTGTAGATTTATGATCAACTACGCCGTTAGGGGACACTGTACTTTTTAGCGTGATTATTATTAACCAGTAAAATTAAAATATTAGGCCAGATTATCAGTTCAAATTTAGAGTTGAGACACAAACATTAACTAATAGAGACGCCAAGTTTTAGATACTTCCTTAAATATTGTAGTTTATTATTACCTGCTCTAAAGACATACATAGATTAACAGTAAATTATGATGCTGACTTTCCAAATAAAATGTAACGATGGTTCCATGACGAAAGGTACAGGGCAATAAAAGACGTATAATTAATTTTATTATAAAAAAATTATAATTATATTTGATATATATTAAACAGATAAACATATCATTTTCCAGTTATATTTTAATTACTAAACACGAATTAGATTTCCATATATTATGTGTCTAATGACAAGCATGCTTCTATTTGTGTGTATCAGTGAGTCAAGTGTCATATATGATACATGCTTAAGAGATTGTATCTCTGAAGAGAGATGACTCACTGGGCAAAAGATTTTCTCGCAGGGATTTGCCATTATTTTCGCTGTTGACTGCTTACGGGCGAGGGATATAGAACCTAATCTGTCCAATTATTTAACCCATAGGGAATAGACGGATTAATATTTTCCCATAGGTATTTGCGTGTAAGTGAATTCAAATAATTCCACGTGAATTCGACCTCGCCTCTGTGATTTCTTGTTCCAAACTGATATTGACTGCACCGCAATAGCACATGTGAATATAACTATTTAATGAAATCATAGATATATGTGCTTGACGAGTTTTCAAAAGTTAGACATCAGAATGAGAGCTATCATGATGATCTGACCAATTCTATTTTATTAGTCTCAATTTGAAAAAGCATTTGAAATTACTTTCTGTTTTATTTGGCTTGAAGAATTTTATCTTGATTCCTAATATCCTACCTTCTGAGATATATATATATATATATATATATATATATATATATATATATATATTACATGGTCTCTGTTCTTAAAACATTTTTTGCGGTAACAAAACAAAAACAAAAAGAGAAAACGCACAGAAAATGTAAGAAATTGCACAGAGGGAAGAAAGATGGGGAGACAACAATAAATTTTAAGAAAAATAAATTTCAAACATTTGCTGGAAGTGAATTCATGATAGATACAGACGTTCATTATATTGTTTAAAATAATCTTATGGCATATAAAAAAATGGATGAAATCACATACACAAAAGAGGAATTATACATAAATGGTAAATTAGAGAATAATTTAAAATATTATATGTATATGTAAATTCATTGCAGTTAATATACTAAATTGCAGGATTAAGATAAACATATTAGAAAAGAAAATTAAACATTAAGATTAATAATTCAATTTAAATTTAAATTAAATTATATGAAAATAATTTTAAAAATTTAAATTAAAAATAAACGAAATAAATTAAAATTAGATGAAAATTACAATTAACTTTAAACCAGTAAATAGAACAGAAATTTTTAATAGAAAAAAAAAACGATAAAATACCTTAAAAAGAGAGACCATATTGCTAAAGTTGACCAGATAGTCACATTTTATTGTAAAACTTTTACAATTATTAGTTTCGTAACTCAAACTTAATAATTCTAGCGTGTTTTGAAAGGTAATTCTTGATTCTGTTTACAATTTACTGTAGTTTCATGCCTCTGATTCAGTAATATCTCATTATTCATGTTCTCATAAATTCCATTTTTTCTTACTGAAAAAGGACAATTGGTTCATTTTCTTATCATGATATTCTAGTTTGAGAATATTCCATTTTACGTTAGGTATTTTATTTTCTTCTTTTAACTTCAAACAATATTTAGAAAGTAAAGCCATAATTTGTTTAACTTATTAGTAAAAAATGAGAGATGATTGTAAAAACGATTTAAAAAAATGTTCATTGTATTAATAATAAAAAAGTGCTAACCTGGAACATTCTACTAACAAGATAGACCAAATGCAGACCAGGTATTTAGTTAAACACGACCTAGGTAAGTGCCATTGGTTATGGTTTCGAGAATTACATATATTTTACTATGGGGCAAATTAAAATGGGTAGTAGAATTAATATTGTTGTTGTTGTATGATTTCAATATTTTATTTTTATGTAACTTAATTATTTTTTCTACATTGTTGCAGCAAGTAAAAGTGAGTTTAAGCGTATTCCTATTAGAAGTTTTGCTCAAGACTTTATTTTGGGGAAAAGATTTACCAATTAATTTTAAAAATGTATGTCCTAATTTAAAATTAACTAATTGATGAAATGGATGATTATGCTCTATGATTTTTGTTTCTATTTTTCTTCCTGGAGCAACTATATTTTTTACACAAATCTCATTTCAGAAGATCGATAAAGAGTATCCCTAAGAAATTTATCGAAATTTGTTTTGTTTTTCGTATATTACTTCGCTAGGGTAGTGTATGTTAATCTAGTTTAACCGATTATAGAATATTAATGATAACGGATGGTGGATAAATAAATCTAGCGTTTATATAAATTGAGCTAGCGTTATTTTTCATTTATGGTTAGAAATTATTAGAAACTAGGTCTAGCATTATGTCTAAGTAGTCAAATTATTTTATATTTGAATTAATACTTCCACTAAGAGCAAAAGATTTACAATCAGTATTGATTAATTTTCTAAGTCTATCAAAATTAACTCCAGTAAATTTAATTTCTATTATGCGTCTATCATCTCTATAACGCCATATATTATTTAAATATGTTTCTTTATAGAACGAGAGGAATGAAAAATACATAGCTGAAGATTCTGCAGAACCCAGCGCTCCCACAGATAAATAAAATTTATCAGTTTTATTTTAGTCTATTGTCCGTTATCTTAAATAAGAACTGATTTTCTGCAGCACAAAGTTATCTTAATTTCTTTTTTAAAAATGTCTTAATAAAATTCAGCGAATTCAAGGGCCAGATAAAAGAAGATTTTTGATATAGATAGAAAAAAGTCAACGATATCGAATTTAAGAAATGTAGAATTTTTTTTGTCGTCGGATTTCTAAAACCAGGAGATTACTCCCAAAGTACCACTTACAGGTGATTGTTTATTTGCAGGTTTAGAGATCTAATATTACACTACTGATTTTACCTATCACTGAGGAGGTGAGGACCTCAAATTCATTGATTAGATTAGGGGTATTGAGGACTTACTCTAGTTAAGCACACTTTTACAGAGTCGCCAGTAGTCTTTGGCGCCAAACTTACAGGATGATATGCGTTGCTTCATTCTTGCAGCAAACACAATCTTAGCTTCTTTAAGTATCTTTTTACACTTATTACGAGCTGAGGCAAAAAGAAGCCTGTTTTGATCCGACGCGTAGATAGAATAGAGCCGGCAGAAATCATTCCGGTGGGCAATGGCGGCCGAGCAAGCAGGCGAGAACCAGAGAGACGAATGAGATTTAAGCTGAAATTTCCTGGCAGGGATGAAAGCATCGATGCCAGCCTCAAGCGAGGAGAAGAACTCGGATGCACATTCTTCGACTGGAAGACTAAAAATGTTGTTCCAAGGGAAGTCACAGAGGAAGTCTCGGAACGATTCACAGTCTGCCCTTTGGTAGCATTAGGATATTCTGTTAATCTGGGTTTCTTGTGTATGGTGGGAGTGGAATGAGATATTGACGGAAACTAAGGCATGGTCAGAGTTTCCGAGAGGGCAGAGCTGTCTGGTAGTGCAAGAATCTGGGATGGAAGTGAAGCAGAGTTCTAGTGGTGAGTCCCTTCCCTTAGGTTTATTGGAGAAACGCGTGGGCAAGTCCACCACTTGCGTAAGAGATTGGGTGATTGAGAAACTCATGGTGTGGACACCAGCAAGGACGGTGAGAGAGTTTTCCAGCCACTATGTGCGGTAGGCGTTAAAGTCACCAAACACGAAAATATGGGCAGATGGATGACAAAAAATGCCCTCGTCGATATTGTCAGAGATGCTATCAAGTACCGAACAGTCAGAGGAGGAGGGGAGCAGTAGAGGAAGAAGAGATAGCTAACCGAGTGAGAGGCGGAAGCACATAAAATAACGATCCACGGATTCATGAGATGTAACCCTTGCTAGGGGGAGGTGTTCGCTGACATAAAAGCCAAACCAATGCATATGGACATTGGAGTCCTTCCTGAAGAGGGGAACGTAACCTGAAACGTAAAACACAGAAGAGGGGGTAGAAGGGTCATGTTCAGTTTCACATAGGGCTAAAATATCAGATGAGTTAGTTTGAAGGAATGAGACGCCTGTCCATGCGCGATATGGCACTATAGCAAACCCAATATTATTCAACTGTTGATCAGAGCAGCCTCTCAAGACGCAAAGCAAAATTTTGGGCTCCTAACTACCAGTAGGAAACTGCAACCAGGAAACTGCCAACCCGGTATCCTCAGAATGAAGAGACGTTGCCACCATAATCAATAACAGCAAAGAGCTTCCAGCTGAACTAACACTAAGACTGAAGGAGAAGGGAGATAAACTGTTTCTCAAACAAGAAACAAGCCGATCACCTTTACTATTCAGAAGAAGCGGCTGCAGTGTGAGACCCGGCGATAGTAGGTACTATCTACTCCAATTAAAAAAAAAGTAAATTAAAAAATTTACTAATTTTTAATTTAGTATAAGTCGAAACGAAAATTGAAAGCCAAAATAATTCACTCAATCTTGTTTGAGTGCACCGCAAAAGTAGCAAACTACTTAAGTTAGTAACAAACAAAAACAAGAGAAAAAATAACAAAGAGAAAAAGAGACCGATCCGGCCAACTTACCATGCAGAGAACCAAAAACTGAAATTTGAGTGAAAATTTCGGAAGACAATATTACCAAAATACAATTCGACTCTTCTTTTTCAGACATTGTAGGCGAGTTAACTGCTCGTTAAGCAGGCTAGAAGGATATGGTGAAAGAGAGAGAGACTACGGAGCATGCGTTAAATAGCCGGGTTGAGAGGAGGTGTTGAATGACCGATAGTCAAAGAGTAGCTAATAACAATTTGTAACTTCATGCCCTTACTCCATTGTCAGTGTCCAACAAAAATATATTTTTATACTTGTTACGCCCTAAGTAAGTTCAGTGGTGCATGAGACAAAAGCGAAAAAAAAACTAAAAGCGAAAGGTACATGGGTTTCGGACGAATGGTAAACATATCTGTGAAAGATGGATTCTGATGTGAAAAGCTTCCTGGCCAGACACAGTGACCCGCTCTTCTAAGCGGTAGATGTAGCTATTGATTCGAATTAGTTGTTCCACTTGACGTTGGTTGAGAGAGTGACTGCATTAAATGTTGCGATTCCAATCGAATAGCATTAAAGTACAATTTTTACCTTTCTATTATAGAAGTAGTTAGTTCTCTGAAGGCATGCGTAAATTTCCCAAGTATATTTCGCAAAAGTTTAACCCAACAAACTCATTTAGAATTTGAACTAAACAAAAACTGACTTCTCATACAGCCACAATACATGTCATATATAAAGTAACATTAATTCCCGAACATTTGTTTAGCTACAACTTCTATAATGATGTTATTTTTCTTTCATCCTCTGTTGATGTTGATGTTTGCTTTTGATTTCAAATTAAATAGAGTTATCAACGAATGCAGGAAGAGATTGCTACAAATAAAACACAATGTCATGTTCTTATGCATCCTTATAAAATAATTCTGTCTGTTTTTATAGCTGCTCTAATAGAGTGTTCATGATATATTTAATTAGAGATATCAACGATTGCAGGAAGAGATTGCTACAAATAAAACACAATGTCATGTTCTTATGCATCCTTATAAAATAATTCTGTCTGTTTTATAGCTGCTTTAATAGAGTGTTCATGATATATTTAATTAGATTTATCAACGATTGCAGGAAGAGTTTGCTAAAAATATGAAACAATGTCAGTTTGATATGCATCATTCTTTTTGTTTTTATACCTGTTGTTTTAATAGTGTTCATGACATGTTTAATTAAACAGATATAGTTATGAACGATTGCAGAAAGAGATTGCTAAAAATATAACACAATATCAGTTTATTATGCAATATTATATAATAATTCTGTCTGTTTTTATACCTGTTTAAATAAAGTGTTCATGATATATTTAACAGATATCTGCTATTGATTTTTCTGTTTTTCTGCTGAGAGAAAGTATAACTTTAATTTGATATCGTTGTTGTTTTTTCACAAGTACGAAATTTAAATATCGAAAACTGTTACCGTGTAAATATCGTTTATGATTTTATATAACTTCGGAGATTTAACAATGAACGAACGCGGCTGAGTCTTTCCCGATCTTGGTAAAGAGTTTGGAAAGCAGACCCGTTAAACTGAATTACTTTCGACTCACTGGATTAATTTCAGTTGTAGTTTATGGCAGCGTAAGCAATATTTTAATATAGTTGTTCCTCAGATATAGCATATAAACTAAATGCAGACCAAAATATTTTCCGTTCATGTGCAGAAAAAATGATACTTTAATTGCTACCTCGTCAATCATCCAATACAAAGCAACTTTGATAAATATCAATACTGTATCTACTAAACATCTATGCGTAAAGTTACTAGAGATGTGAAATGGATTACGTAGGAGAATATTATAAGAAAAAAAGGTTTTGGATTCTTATGATAACAACCATCCTCAGCTTCCGAACAAATATTAAAACTAAAGAATATGGGCTTTATTTGAGTCTATTAAATAATTGTTTCTTAAAAAAAACAGTATCGTCATATTTGAAAACTGCAACGAACCACTTGATAAACTTGTTCGGAAACTCAAGAAAACACAAGAAAACCAAAGATATTGTCCTCAGCATGACAACAAGAAATGACACATTCTTTTGAAAACCAAGAAAAATATTTTAACCAGGTTAGGTTTTCATTCGTTTATTTTACAGCAACTAATGTAACAAAGCGGTCACTTATTATCCACCACTCAATACGTTAACTTCGGTCATCGTACAAGAACCTGTTTTGAATGCGATTTTGTGTTATGCATGATAGCTTAAGAATATCTTAGATATCCTCTCTTTAAATATATGTATATTTAAAAAAGACACAAGCTTGGATGCATGTGGAATTTTATCAGAAATACATCAGTAATGCCATTTTCTATGTCTCTGAAAAACGTAAATAAATAATTTCAAACATATTACATTTCAATGTTAAAATACATAAAAAAATATTCTGTAAATGGAATAGTTAATAAATCGTCAGATTTAAAAATAAGGAAACTTAAAGTTCACGTAATTAAAAATAATGCTGAAATATTATATACCAACTTTGGCTGGGAGAATTGTGCTCCATTTCAATGGACAACGCCTTTCTGAAAATTTTTTGGTCAATCTACTCACAACTCTTTTAAAGTTGTATATTACGTACGATAAATCGACAGTTTATACATAAATATATAGATAATATTTTCTTTATTTCTAAGCAAAAGTTTTATTCGGTAGCTTACATTTTTGATCGTTTTAATATATATATATATATATATGAATGATTTCTGTATCAACCTTGTTTTCATGCATTTGGCAACACATCAAGAACGTGGTTAACATTTATGATTTCATCATAACTTGAGGCCATCATTTTTCCTGAAATAAAATGGAAACGATAAATTTTATTAAAAAAACAGCAGCAAATTAATATGTGAATGCCGTTGAATTTAGTAAATCTGATTAAAAGAATTACCATATTTGCAAACAATGGAATGATTTGTGGAAAATAACGATGGAAATTTAAATGACTTGAAATCATCAATATTTAAAAAAACATAAAAACGAATATGGATGTGAGTATACATACGCGGATAGACACGTACCACTCAACGAGTAACTTAATGTAAAATATTGATATTTATGTAACGATTGTTTTTATTCTTAATTTTCCTAGCTTATTTACTGAGAATATGAACGACATTCGTATATTTGCTTTTAATTCTAAAAGCCTTTTGCTTTTACGTGAAACTTCCGTGGTTAATTTTAAATAAAATTGCTATCTTGTCTTTTTGATTATGGTTTTACTTTCGGTTTCATGAAAATATTTGCTTTTATTAATTTTATTTAATATTAATTCTCTTTGACGCAATCATCAGCTTCATCGTCCTAGTTTTTCTCCTCACACTACTGATTTATTTTGCTTCATCTAATCGTAACGTGACCTTTAATAATGGTCCTTTATAGAAAATTTATTTTTCGATAAAATGAATAGTTCGGTTGCTTAGCTCTTTTAACGGTTTGTTTATAATGACAACTCTTTCACTTTCCACATTTATTGGAATTAATTTTAATTCTCACTTTTTCAAATTTTCTCTTTTTTTTAAATTTTCTTTGTGTATATTTAATTCTCGTTTTCAGTGTTTTCCATTATTAAGCAATTTCCTTTCTCCCTAAATCTATCTGGTATCTTCATTATTATTATTATACATATTTCTATCTATTTCACTTTTTTCGCAATTTCTTCCTAATCCGAGTTTTCTCTTTTCTCTCGTGTCAGGAAGATCGCTTAGCTTTTTCTCTCTCGCTTTTTCTCACATCACTTTTTACTATGCCTAACTTTGCTTTCCCTGTCTCTTCCATTATATTTCCAAACGATTGTTGTTATTTTTCTTTGATTTGCTCTCAAGAGATTATCACCCAGGGGTAGAGGTAGTCACTATCTGAAAATGTGCTAAAATCCCAACTGAAAGTCGTTCTGGTCTCTGTCAATTATGAGCTATCCCAGGTGATGTAAACAGCGGGGTTTTAAACGGAGATTGTTTTTGGATTAGTAATCCGATTTAGCCGTTAGCATTGATTCAAATGCAGCATCTTTATGCATCGTTGTTTCTTCACCGCTGCCATCGTAGTCGGCGTCCTTTAGTAATACGTGGTCCAGCGGGAATTCAAACTAAAATCATTCATCGGACGCTACTGCATACGAAATGGAAGATTTTATCTGGCTTAAGAATATTATTAGTATTTATTCCTATTTTTATAGATAGAATTTCATGCTCATGTGTTTCTTTTTGGCATAAAACGTTGATTTTTTATGACTGTATATTTGCTGATATTGAAAAAGACGCAAGCAGAGTATAGAATTCCAAGCAGTTTCTTTTGTAGCTTTTTCGGCAGGTTTATTCTTACTTTGCATCGAATGCATTCAGATATATAAAACGAAAAGAGCAACATTAATTATAATATTCATGAGGTTTTATAATACAATAAAACAACAATAGTTTAAAAAGTATAAATATATTTGCGAACGGGCAGGAAGAGAATATTTCATTACTGAGAATCATGTCATGTTTTTCGAGTGTAATATTTATATTTATCTTCCAAGGTGATTTTTCGTGATTACCTTACGAGATTTGTTAGTAGAAAATTTTCTCTAACCGTTAAAGTTCGTTTCAATATCTTCCGAGATTCTGTGATATTTTGCATGATTATTTTGAAATTTTATTTCAACAAAAGTTGTCCTGGTAGAGTTAAAAGTGCACCATTTATAAACGATTTATTATACTCGAGGATGGCTTAACAATGATTAGAGTGGCCTGCTTTAATTTTTTCGGAAGGTCAAAGGTTTATCAAGTGATATATTATCACCGTTTTATGCTGAAATAAAAATAATTTTCGTTATATTTAGTTAGGTCTGGTTTTTAAGATGTGCGTGAATACTTTATACCAACTTGTACACGATAATAATATTTATTCAACAGCCTGTGGACTCTGTTTTCTCAGGTGATCGTGGGTGCCTGATGATTAGTATTGCATATAATATTGTATATGCGACTAAATACAGTGTATCAACTTACTCGTTAACACCTACATACCTAGAAGGTAACAAACATCAGCTCTCAGCCTAAAATTGTTTTAATGTACTGTGTCAATTGTCAACAACTAGCTGACTGCTGATATATTTTTTTTCTGATTGACATTTGCATTTCTATGTAAATATATCTCAAGTGTAAAAATGATTCTGACAGGCTCTATTATATCTGCGTTAATGTGTTGTTGATTTTTTTTCGAATCTTCAAGAAAAATCACGGTCGTTTTGAAGAAGACATATCGAAATTAATTTTGTGTTAAACTAGACAATCAGGATAAGACATTGGCCCCCCACGTTTGCCGTTAAAAATATGTGGAAAACTTGTTGGATTGAAAGAATGGTAGGAGCCATTAGCCATTGCAATGGTCTGAAGAAAAAAGAAAATATCATAAAACGGACAGATATTTCTGCATGATAAATCTAAAAAAAATAAATGGCATGAAAAAGCACCATATATACTACCCCGATGTAGTTTCTGCTATACCAATCACCCATGGCCTATATTTTCCTGTTCTTGGACAGTATGGTAACATTGATTGTAGCACTGATTTTGAACATAGTATTATGACCGATATAGCTGGCGATGACGAACACAAGCCTCAAAAATGACGACTAGCCAGTATCCTTCACACAAGCAGTACTCAATGTCTTGTCACGAAGCTTGAACATTTCAAAAGAGTTTGCTCATTTGCTGGGATCATGTCTAAACGCGAAACATTTATCGAAATCATTAATAACGTTCTATTGTTATAGAGACCTTGACCGAGAATTAAGGTGGTTTTTTATTTACCACGATAAGACATTATTGGTTTATTACAACAACATTGATCAAATCAATGGGTTTATAGTATGATGCTATGAAATGGAAAATTTTAATGATCAATCCAGCAGAATTTATCTACATATTTATAATTGTTATTCATCTGCCCTTATGGGTATTCAATAGAAACACAAAACTCACAAAACCCACAAAAGCATGGATCTTACGACCTCTGCTGTTAACTATTACAAATGATTGATCTGTAGAGATCTTAATGTAGTCGGACTAGCTCTAGGACTCCAAGGTGGGTAAAGGAAATATTCTAATTGGAAATATCTCTGAGACAATCGAGCAGACAATCAGAATTTTATCGGACAATAGTGGCCGTAAATGTATGTTTTAAAATCATACTCCCATAACGTTCAGTTTCACTATCTCGTTGAACCTATTAAAATATTTACAGACGAATTTAAGAATAATGAATTAATTTGTGAAAGCAATTGTTAGCGGAGGAGGTGGGTGTGCTTTCCTCCAAATAAGTTCCCACAGAAAAGCATGGAGAAACTTAAGGATGATATATTTGAAGACAGTCAAATAAGAGAACTTATAAAGGAAACAATGTTGACAAAGCACTGATTGATACTTAACTGTCCTCCTGGCAGTCACTGAAGTCAATAGTTACAAACTTCTTAGGAAAACACAGGAATGCGAAATATGTGAATGAATTTGAAAAACTATAGATTTTTCAATAACTAGGAGCACGATTGCATGTATAACTGATTTTTCTGAGTCACACTTGGATTATTTTACAAGAACTGTGAATAGTTGAGTGAAATGCAGGGTGTCCTTTTTCAATAAGACATTCGCATTATAGAAAACCGCTACCAAGACCAGTGGTATGTACATATTCTTGCTGAATACCACTAGCGCTTGAAACAAAATGCGGGAGCTGTCGAGATCTTGAGGAAATACCTGAAAGGACAGTAATCTATCAATATTTTCTTTGTTTATTTTTCAGTTTGATATTGTAAAATATATGATTTCAACCCTAAATATAAACTTATTTGATTAAATCAAGTAAAATATTGTTCCATACCTATAAAGTAAGAACTTGTGTCTTAAAAAATATGATTAAAAAAATATTTAAGATATTTGTATTTTGCAAAAAAATAAAATCAGCTATTATGCATTCAACATTCAAAACATAAAAATCCAATTTTTTTAGGAGTTTTTGTACGTGTTTTTCATCATTTATTTACGATTAGAAAATTCAATTTCTTTTTCTTTTTTTAGAAATAGTGATATATCTCAAAATCCAATAAAAACATAGGACAATATATTTGAACATCTGAACAATTATATCACATTTTAACCTGGTCTAAAAACTGACTTTTTACAAACAACATATATTCAATTTATACGAATCTGAACAAAGAATTGACGTGCTTTTAACATTCTACATTTCCTGTGTCGTTATGGTTGGGTTGAAGAAACAGAGTCTTGACGTCTGCGCTGCAGTTGCTGTCAAAGCCCCTCACGTATCCAGGGTCTAGATGGCGGAAAAGAAATCGGATACGTCTTGTGTCTAAAGATCCCAGAAAGCGAAAGAGGAAGTCAATTTGTAAAACCCGCTCACGTGGGGAGTTTGTTGAGAATCTAAAAAGGTAGCCCGTGATTGGTTGTTTTTCATCCCATCACGTGGTACCTAGTTTTCGACTCCGTAATAATTTCAATATTCTCCCCCAAAACAAAATTGCAATATGAAATCATTAATTTTAATTGGTAACACTAGTTTGACGTTGGTGAGAAGAAAAGAACACAAAAACAGATGAAGATGTTATAAAAAACTTGTATTTAGAAAAAGAGAGAAAAGTAGAAATAATAGTCGCTTGCAAACACTCTGGTTTCCGGAACTTAACTTAAAGATGCATCCTTTTAACATTCTATATTTCTTGTGTCGCTATGGCTGGGTTGAAGAAACAGATCCTTGACTTCTGTGCTACAGTTGCAAGTTGGGAGTTTGTTGAGGATCTTAAAAGGTGGCCCGTGATTGGTTGTTTTTCATCCAATCACGAGGCACCCAGTTGGTGAGTCCGTAATAATTTCTATATTCTCCTCCAAAACAACATTGTAATATGAAATCATTGCAGCATAATCTTTCACACAGTAAAGAAAAATAGCCAAGGAAGAAAAGTTCACAGAAGGATTGATTTTTTAAAGCAAAATTATCCAAGGAAATTTGACAGAAAAGTTGATTTTTAAGGCCGAATAACCAAAGATAAAATGTTCACAGAAAAAGTGATATTTTTCCAACGTTTTTAAAATAAAATGTAGAAGGATTGAAGATTTGTTTTTACAAGAAGCTCCAACTTTGAAAGAAGTCAGTCTTGAATTTATTTTATATGTAAAGAAATTCTTAATTTGGTGCAATAATAGGACGATAGTAATTTCATCCTTTCAATAATATATTACAATATCATTAACAATTGTTTTCTTTGTTCAGTAACATGTACCCTATAAGGTAATGCATGTAAAGACTATAAGCTTTAAATAGAACTGAATTTAATAGTATATATATGGATTATTGATAGAGTTTTTAAAATCCTTTAAATTTTTAGTCCTTTTGGGACGTTGTTTTATTGCAACAGATGCACCCTCAGTATCTGGTACATCATTAGTGACCTTTGATTTTGCAACATTAATTTTCCTATCCCTCACTCCCTTCGAGTCCAGAATGATTCTAGGATGGTGAGCATGAGGTAATGATAGTTCCAGAGGATATAATAGTTTGATAAAATTGTCTTGAACAGACCCGTCACCTCTTGTGACTTTTAGAGAACGCAACTTCTTGTCGTCACCGACAATTAACTCCAAAACACTTCCCAGCAGCCAAAATGTTCTAAATTTGGTAGGATTCTTAACAAGAACCACATCATCAACATTGATTCGATTGTGAAAATCGACCTCGGGCAAATCTTTACACTGTCCTTTGAAGCTCAACAGGTAATCTTGATACCTAATCTCGCGGAATCTAGTCAGCATAGAATCCCGAGCTTCAATGGATTTAACCACATTTAATCTTGAAGTGGGGTCAGATATCCAAACATCCTGATCATCCAATTTCGATACAAGTACCAAATTAACGTTAGCGCGAAGAAAATAATTAGGAGTTATTACTTCGAGGTCTGAATCCAAAGAACATCTATAAGTGAGAGGTTTATAGCACTCTGAATTACTGAAATTACAGTAAGGAGATCAAATAACTAATTCTGGAACGCCCATTTCTTTTCTACAAACATAGTTTGATAATACTGATCATACGTTCCCATGTACTTCCAACCCAAGCAGCATAAATAGGTATTCTGATGTGCTTAATATTATACACTTGGAAGTGTTCATTGAATTCAGAGTAGGCAAAAACTTCCTCTATTAGATTGCAACCAACTATAAAGGATCTGACAGTATCACTGTAGATAGGAGATGGGATTTCATGTATATTATAAATCAAATCAGAGCCAGAATAAATAACCGAGTACTCATGTCGTTAACCAACTCTTTGTGTACAGCTCTAATATTGAGGCATAAAAATATAAGTATGTACATTTTGTTAACCTCTTCGTCACTCTTTAACAAAACATGTCCAGTATAGTCAATCCCTGTATGTAAAAATGGTTTAATAAGATTAACTCGGTGATTAAGCAGATTAGTAACCTTAGGGTACCTGAATGCAAGGTTATTGAATTTTTGGCACAAGATGCATCTAGAAATTAAATTTTGACGGCTTGTCTTGCTCTGGGTATCCAAAACCCTGACAGCTGGATTTTACTTAAGATTGACTGAATTCGCTGATGTTTACATCTTTTGTGGTATTCCACAATCATAAGTTCAGCGAAATCATGATCCTTAGCCAATAAAACAGGATTGATAATTTCATAATTATAAGTTCTAACTTACCTATTCTAACTTTAGTCCTGATTATCCGTCTTTCATCTATGAATAAGTTTAAATTTTTTAACAACTCAGGTACTTTTTTTACCTTGAGGAGATTGAAGGTAAACAAGTTCTGTAGGAAAGATTTACTGCTGCATTACCTTAAGTAAATAAATTTTAGTACAACTACTAGGATCCAGATCCACATGTTTTAGTTTATTTCGGATTTTAAATATATTGGTAGTAACATTAATCAATTTATTAAAATTCGAATATTTATCAAAGGGTATCACCGGATAAATTCAATGAATTTTTTCAAATTCCATAGTTATACCTTTAACATAATCACAAATACCTCCGTCTTCAGGAGATATACCCAGAGAATCTAAATCAAACATTTTCTCTAAATTCCTTTCTAGTTGACTTTCGTCAAAAATTTCAGCAAAGGGTCAGGGTAACTCATTATGGGTTTCATTACAAAATTCAATCTAGTGTCTGAGCATGTTGAATATTTAAAAACTATTGCATGATAGTTGTGTTGAAAATATTTACTCAGTACATTTTTAGGGGTACTTTGATTTTCATATAAAAAATGTTGGCAGTTGCCTAACAGAGAAATGCTTGTAGGAAACTCCCAAGCAGAGCCCTTCATGCAGTCCACCATTTTGATGTTTTTCATGAATTGAGTTACATCGATACCTAAAAGACCATGAACAGTAATATCATTTTTTCTTGCTAAAAAGCTAGTTTGTAATTTAATTTAAGTAAATTATTCTTAACGGTTTTAAAGTTATCGGATCTTAAGTTCATATCGAATTCATCATCTATAAGGACAGGCAGGGGAAAGAAGTTACACTTATTTACTTCAATCCCCAATACAATTTGGTTTAATGCTTTGTTTTTAGACCCTAAAAAGGTTTTTACGTCGTATTCCACTAGAGTGAGGAAAGATCTATGGTATCCTAATTTTTCAATAACATGCCTTGAAATAAGTCTTTGACTGCCTGTATCATAGAGGCAGTTTCATTTGTATTTACGTTTCCCTTTAGAGACAGTAATTGCCACTATCGGCATTTGGTGCTTCTGTGTGCCAATGTTGGTACATACGTGCGCGGAAGTAGTCAAACTTTTTCCACTGTAATCTCCTTTATCACAAAGTGGGGTAACGTCGCCTCGGGATTTGAATTTGCACATTTTCGAGGTAATTTATTTGCTTTGCCCTAACAGTCTTCCGTTCTGTGACTAGCACTTGTACAAAAAAGGCACAAGCCCATCTCTTCACACCTAGAAATTCTCGATTCAAGGGAGGAATATTTTGAACAACGGTTCATGGTGTGCCCGTTGATGTTGCAAAATCTCCAATGTCTGGTGATTTTGCTAGATTTTGTTGCAAAATTTTCCAATGTTGGGATATTTTTCTTTGCGTTGCTGTTCTTAGTATAATTCCATCCCGCGACTTGAAATTGTCTTGCGGGGAATTAGGATCTTTTTAAAAACCCTTTTTTAATTAAGATTTTTATAACCTCTTTGTAACTATCAAAATCTGATTGATTTTCTTGTAGTTACTGTCAACTCTTTGGATTAAATCTTTTTGAGTATTTGAGGGTAATTTTGAAAAAAATTATATGGCTAATTAGTTCATAGCCTGGAGGGTTTTCTTCAAAAAATCTAAATTGTACGAGGTTTTTAATTTGAATAGGTCAGCTTTAGTTTCTTACAAAAACTCTGAGTCATATTTAGGGGAACTGCGCAGCAATTGTTTAAAAATTTCCTCAGTAATGAGAGGAATATCCAAAAAATTATTTTTCAACAAATTACTGGCCACTTCAATGACTTCATCTTCTAGCGAAAGACGAGACACTGAGACGCGTAGCCAGTTAAAAACATTTTAAAAACGACAGCTTGGCTTTTTATGAGTGTACAGCATCCACACAATTTTCAAATTGAACCAGGAAATTTTTAAATTCAAATTTACCGGCTTGCATTCCACTGAATTTAACACACTGCAACCTAGGGGCTGAAACGCACGAAGCTGTGAGTGAGATTTGTGGATTTTGAACTGGAGCGGGTTCTGTATTGGAATTAGAAAAGTTCTCGTCCAGTCCCGAGAGACTTTCAA
This sequence comes from Ascarosepion bandense, assembly GCA_037127315.1. Lineage (NCBI taxonomy): Eukaryota > Metazoa > Mollusca > Cephalopoda > Sepiida > Sepiidae > Ascarosepion > Ascarosepion bandense. The sequence goes on along the minus strand of JBBBDQ010028758.1, from coordinate 151,331 downwards.
ATGTGTCGTAAACGAATGCTGACTCTAACTGTTCTTCTTCCAACATACCGATTTTTTCTAAATGGATATCGGCCTTTTCACAAGCTTCACTTATTTTTATGTTAAGTGCATCGACCTCTGTCAACCATTTATTTATAAGGCGTTCTTGTTTCTTAAAGCAAGTCTTATTTAAGGATGCTTTTGCTGATATTATTTCAACGGCAGAAGTTATTTTCTCTTAAAGGAATTCCTATTAACCATTTAGGCTCTAAAAGCCTTAATATGTTTGAAGTCATTCATCCTGATAAGCGAACGATATCTACAGAAACGAATCAAGAACAAAGCCAATAAAGCGATGGACGAAACTTGACCTCTGTAAATCCAAGTAGTAAACACCAAAATAGAGTGGGTGCGTATACCTTTCCTCAAGCGACGTCACGTTTTGATATTAATTTACACAAATCCATTTCACGTTAAATTATTTCACGTGGGTTTTACTTTCTCAGCGTGAAACGTTATTTTCAACTGTTTGAAAATAATTAGGAATTTCCCAATTTTAATTGGTAACAATATTGTAAAGCCGGCGAGAAGAAAGGAACACAAACACAGATGAAGATGTTATAAAACCTTGTATTTAGAAAAAGAGAGAAAAGTAGAAATAATAGTCTCTTGCAAACAGTCGGGTTTGCGGACCTTAACTTGAAGATGCGTCCCCATAACAGTCTATATTTCCTGTGTTGTTATGGCTGCTTTGAAGAAACAGAGCCTTGACTTCTGTACTGCAGTTGCTGTCAAAGCCCCTCACGTATCCTGGGTCTAGATAACGGAGTAGATGACGGGGACGTCTTGTGTCTAATGGTCCCAACAAGGAAAAGACGAAGGGAGTTTTAAAACCCGCTCACGTGGGGAGTTTGTTGAGAATCTAAAGATAGCCCCTGATTGGTTGTTTTTCATCCAATCACGAGGCACCTAGTTCGCGACTCCGTAATAATTTCAATAAAAGTACTGATATGTATTATTTTTAATTTTCGATATAGATAGGAGATTTTGTTATATTTATTTTAAAAAATAACGAATGCCATTTACTCAATAATAAAATGTTCATATAATCTTTAACAACATTATTAATTTTTTTTCAATCAAGCGCGTTGCATTCTGTAGATTTTGAACACAATTTCCTCTTCAAATAGCAGAAGTTATATTGCTGCCGTCACCGAATTGAGCGTCGTATTAATGTTGGACATTTAATATAACAATTGTAAATATTTCTGTACACACCACTCCACAACATCCGGATAATGTTAAATGATATAGACAACAATGTTTCTTGTTCGAACTTAAGCTGCTTCGAACCACGTCAAAATTTAGAAGGATGAGCGCTTGGCAACACTGGTTAATGCAAGAAAAGTTCATACTAAATGGAATTTATTTGGGCTTCATTTAACAAAGTGTTAATAAACTTTAAAAATGCATCAATGAAAAATCACATCTATTTGTTAAAGTCACATTGGTGACTGAGTTTATCCCTGGGTTTTGTTCTCTTTTAGATCTTTCAAATAAGTTTTTGGCCTTTATATGTTTTGCTGATTTTGAAACATTAATTAACATACTACCATTAAGATGCATCTTTCAGTTGCAAAACTTATCTTGATTTGCCCCCTATAACTGATTGTTCCTACTATAGAAGTCTATTACTAATTAAGTCATAGTGACAATGGCTCTAATATATTTAACTTTTCAAAATGTTCACTTTCATTTATTCAATTGTTTTTCAACATACTGCAGTTATTATATAGTGACACGAAATAGCATACATGTTTAGTTCTATTGATACGTTTGAATTTTAAGAGGAAATATTCCTTCCTTCAGCTTTTATTAACAATTTCTGATTATAATATATGTAAAGAATATAGTTAAACAATTGTTTGGCAAGCTTTTAGTAATATATGTTCTCATGTCGTCCTACTGTATATATTATCGACAGAATCTATCTTGCACATATAAAATTATATCATTCACATATGCATTGAGTTTTGCTATCACATCTGGTCTGCTTTGTATAATAAGAATTTAGAGGTACTAGATAAAATGCAAACAAGTAACTGTAATGTAACAGTCTTTAATTGTAATCTCCGCTTCATTTATATTCCTACACGCATAATGTAACTTATTCTTAAGTATTCTATGAATATTTTCATTTCATTATTGCTAATGAATTTCTCTCTTTCGTACCTGAAGTTAATAATTTTCAGTGTACTACTAGAAAAACAAGAAGATATCAGCATTTTACAGCTGTATTTTCTAGATATAACCGCATGTTCTCTGAAGACAGTTTCTTCTTTCGGACTTTTCATGTTTGGGACAAATTTTCAGTCTCATGCATTAAAATTAACTTTGCTATTCATAAATCTAAATTTTATATCAATAGTTATATTCTGTTTTAATAATTTCAGCTCTGGTTTTTCTCTCTCATTAATAATTGTTTTTATTTTTCATACTACTCTTTACGTCAAGTCCTACTCCTGGATTATTTTTAATATTAAAAAAAATATTATTAATAGAATATGGCTTTGGTGTTTTACCTATAATCTATTTTGTTGGGTTTAAAATATTTGTTACGACTATCTCGTGTAGTTGTGTTCTCTTGTTTTGTCGTCCCGGATAAATTTTCGAAAACACAAAATACATCATACAAAAATTAAACCCGGAATATTCTTTGAAGTAAATACCATACCCAAAGCTGCAATCTTTCCTTATCGTTCTGACAGAAAAAAATTCGAAAATATCTTGAGAAGATTACGATGGAAAGCATACTTATATCTTCAATCAACTGAAGCTTCTGATCATCCTGCGGAGTATTACACCCTCAACACCCAACGGATCCAAGTTGTTCGTAAATGCCTGAATATTCGAGAAGGATCTTATCAATTTAATTTCCAAATTGAATTACAGCAATACTCTTACAAATTCCAAGAATTACTCAAAAACAATATTAAATTTTGAAGAAACTCTAAGGAATTTTTGATTAAGTTGGATGAATAAAAAACACCTATAATTGCAAACCTTTATACTACTCTAATGTATTAATAACTAATTACTAGCCATAATAGAATATATAGAAAACATTACGAATTGTGCAATATAGATAGTGATAAGGCCAAATATGCTAATGACTTAAACTTTGCAGATATAGTAGGTAAGATAACCAGTAAAGATGTATGTATTTTATTTAAGGATCATAGACCCAATTTTCTAAATAAATTACAAACAAGATTAATTAATCCTATCAAAAGTAATTTAGGATTAGTCTCTAGAAAATCTTTAAAAGGAATAACTGAGAATTGACAATCCACAATACAACCCAAACTCTGGAAGAATTCTACTGATACCACTAATTGGTTCAATAATATTAAAGATAAGTTGAAATCAACTTTCCTTAAATCTGATGTATTAGATTTTTTTTATTCTTTAGTATTATGAATCTTTCTATATAATTGCTTTAACTTTGCCAGAAGAAGTGTAAAAATCCAATATAGAGAAATTTAAATTATTTTAGATTCTAGGAAATCCATTATACCGTCAAACATTCTACATTGAAACATGGTCATATGATAAGATTTATCTAACTATAGGGTCATATGATACGGCCTGGATTGCTGTTTTTAGGGATCTATATCTTAGATATCGTAAGTAGATATTTAGATCATAATAATATTGGTTTATATAGGGATGATGGTCTTATGTTTGTCCGCAATAGCAATGGACCTTTAACGAATAGAATCCATAAACAATATTAGAGCCCTTCATTTTGTTGGCATTAAAGTTGAAGTCTCCTTCAAATTTAAATCCTTA